>OZ038488.1:77487729-77495229 GCA_964036315.1 Acanthosepion esculentum
GTTGCCTTTGCCATCCGTTTTTGTCCTTGTTCTGCTATCCATTCACTCATTAAGCAGGGTGATCATGGCTCTCCATGATGTTCTATATTTTGTTGCTCTAATAACATTTGACATTTTACCATCTCTCTTTGTCCTTGTTCTGCTATCCATTAATTCATTAAGTAGATGATCATGGCTCTCCACGACGTTCTATATTTTGTTGCTCAAACATTTGACACTTTATATCTTTCTTTCTCCTTATTCTGTTATCCATTCACTCATTAAGTAGAAGATCATGGCCCTCCACAATGTTCTATATTTTGTTGCTCTAATAACATTTGACTCTTTACCATCTCTCTTTGTCCTTGTTCTGCTATCAATTCATTCATTAAGTAGGTGATCATGGCTCTCCACGACGTTCTATATTTTGTTGCTCTAATAACATTTGACAATTTACCATCTCTCTTTGTTCTTGTTCTGCTATCCATTCACTGATTAAGTAGATGATCATGGCTCTCCACGACGTTCTATATGTTGTTGCTCAAACATTTGACACTTTATCCTATCTTTCTTTTTCCTTGTTCTGCTATCCATTCACTCATTAAGTAGGTGATCATGGCCCTCCACAATTTTCTATATTTTGTCACTCTAAGTAACTTCTAACTTTTTACCATCCCCTTTTTTTTCTTGTTCTGCCATCTATTCAGACAAACTCCTTAAGTAGTTGATCAAACTGTCTTACTCTACTTCTCTTGCTTTCATTATATTCTCTGAGTGTTTCATTCTCCACGTCATTTTTCCTCAGTATATGTCCAGGAACTTTAGCTCTTTCTGTAGCTACTGCTAGTTCCTGTTCTTCTTAAAACTTCCCCATTGCTTACATATACTGTCTATGATATTCTTTGCATAACCATATCTCTGTCATTTCAACTCTCTACTTCATGCATGAGAAACTCGTCCAAAATTCACTGCTATATAGGAAGACAGATATTACATAGTAGTTCAGCACCCTTTTCTTTGTTTCTAAGGACATTTCACATTCTCTGAAATACATCTTCCATTATTCTTATGAGTGCTTGAATTTTGTGTCACATTTTCTGTCATTTGTTACAACGTACATAAATAGTGATGATTCTATACCTGCTTGAAAAATGCTAATTTACAATTATTTTGATAATGAAATAAATTTAAATTTATAACTAACAATGAAAAAAATGTTAGGTTTGTATCCAACTTGAGAAAATAGTCTTATTTAATAAATAACCAAATTATTTCATATCTAATCATAAAATAATTAAAAATTAAAAATTCATATTTCATTTCAAGCACTCATGACTCATTCTGAAAAAAAAAAGATATTCCATTATCTCTTAAAAATAAGGTTTCATTTATATTAAATAATGAATTAATAATGCAAATTCTTTTTTCTTAACGTTGTACGTTTTGTGTGATGTTGTAAGACCTGAAACCTGTAATGATCCTGATCACTGACGATGTATGCCAAGGCATCAAACAGATATATTTCACAAAAATTTTTTATTAATGAAAAATGTAAATTAAATTCTTTTTCATGATGAACTGCAGAACACACATGCATGCAGGGATAAGCATCTTTATTTGCAGAGGTACACACAGACAACAGAGTTAGGAAAACTACAATGTAAAGAAAGTTAAATGTATATACATTCAATTTTAGGTGACATTGAATATTAATCTCATGTCATGGAGCCTAAATATTAATTGTAAAATTTAAAGAAATAGTCTTTCTATATAGACCAATAAATTTTGAATCTTCGAAAAATACAGAATAAATATTATCTTGAATTTTATTTTTATTTCATGAAGCATTGTCAGCCATTATTAATTTTTCATTCATATTTTTCATTTTAATTTCAGTTGATGTTCACTTAACTATACAGATTAATGTATTTTAAAATAGATTTTTGTTGTGTAAAACAGATTCATTTTTTTATTGCTGTTCCGACATAAAATCAACACTGATAATAAAATGAACTATTTGAAGTATATTCAGCATAATCCTTTCCCTTGACACTGCCCTTAATTCATTGGTGAATATTAATCACACAGATGGAACATGATCTTCTTCTTTTATATCCTGTGTCCCTTCAGGGTATAGGCGATCATGGCTCTCTACTTCTTCTTGTCTTTGTAGCTCTTAATAAGTTTTGTGTTTTTATTATTTCTCCCAGGCCCTGTTCTGCCATCCACTTGCTCAAACCCTATGTATGTCATATGTTGCTTTCCCTTGTGCCTCTTTCCCTCTGTCTATCCTGTGAGTATCAGATTTTCCAAGCCCTCCTTTCTCGTTACATGTCCCAGAAATTTCAGCTGCCTCTTTCTGATGTTAATAAGTTTCCTCTTTGTTTGCATCCTCTCCAAGACATCATCATTGCTCGCATGTTCCGTCCATGATATCCTTAGCATCCATCTGTAGAACCAGACATCTGTTGCCTCAAGTCTCTTCTTCATCTTTGAGGACACCGTCCAACATTCACTTCCATAAAGGAGGACAGATATCACATCACAGTTCGGTACTCTTTTCTTTGTTACCAACAAAATCCTCCTGTCTCGTAACACTCTGCCTAGTTTTTGGAATGCGTCTTTGGCCATCCCCTGGATCTCAGCATCACACTTAACTTCCTCTGTCAGAACACTTCCCAGATATTTAAATTTCTGCACCTGCTGTATTTTAGTGTCCCTGACCTGTATATCACATACAGGGCTCATCCTTTTGCTGATGACCATGCATTCTGTCTTCTTGTAGTTTATGCTTAGTCCCTTCTTCTCGTTCTCCTTCACTAACTTCAGAGATCAAAAGTCAGCTAATAACTACAAGAGGGTGGTGAAAATTCCCAAAAATCATTATTCTGATGTTGTCATTGAAATACTGATTTCTGCAAGGGGGTGAGGAAGAGAACTGTTCAGTTCCAACATATACATGCCATCTTGGGAATTTATTGATAAACCCTGGTAGACATATGTATATATTTATATATGTTTGAATAATCATAGCCACATGAGAACTTTAACTTTAGAACTTTAATTCTCACTCTCACTCTCTCTCAATAAATATATATATATATATATATATATATATATATATATATGTATATATATATATATATTTATTTCATTGAATACACACAGACAAGATGCTTTGATTTA
This sequence comes from Acanthosepion esculentum, assembly GCA_964036315.1. Classification (NCBI taxonomy): domain Eukaryota; kingdom Metazoa; phylum Mollusca; class Cephalopoda; order Sepiida; family Sepiidae; genus Acanthosepion; species Acanthosepion esculentum. The sequence continues at coordinate 77,490,895 of OZ038488.1, forward strand.
GTTTTTTATACAATTTCTCATGCGATCTAATATTTTTTCTTTTCAGATGATAAATTATATAAAAACTGTCCGAATGTTTTTTTAATCCAAGCGCTTTCGGCTATACATTTAGCCATTTTCAGGGATGAAATATTTTAAATGTTAAATAAGAAATAGTTTGTTGGATGTATGTATTTATATAATGTTTTCATTTTTCAAAACATGGTCAAGATATTGTGTCCATGTTCATAGTTGATATTATTAAGTGTTGTTTTTTTGCTTTTATTAATAAGGCTTCCATTATTTTTAGCCTTTTTTTGCATGTAGATTAAGTAGGGCAAATATTATTTACAAATTTAAATGCCCATTGTATTCCTGATTAATCAAAATTTATAAATAATTATATAGGCCACACTAAAACATGTTTGACACGAAGACTCACTCTACACCTTTCTGATCACAGTTCAATTAGATCTCATTTAAATATTCATGGAGACCTACTGGACACTATTTGTAACATACTTGTTGACAACACAAATATAATAACATCATCTACTTGCAAAAAAAAACTAAAAATCATCCAATTAAACACTCAACTCATCCAGAGTGTCCACACCTGATTTTCCCCCTACAACTGAGGCTCTACTGAGAGATATGTGCATAACACCATTACTTGTCTCAGACTTAATTTCTAAATTAGACCCAAGTAAATGGAGGTGACAGGATCCCAGCCGTTGTCCTAAAGAAATGTGCTCCCGAGCTGGCTCCAATTCTCTCCAAATTATACAACTATTGTCTTGCTACTTTCCAGCTTGTTAGAAGTCCTCCACTGTAGTCCCTGTTTTTAAGAACTCCAGAGAACCTTCTGACATCCTATCAGACTCCTACCACTTTTCAGCAAAGTTAGACGTGATGTCCTACAAATATTTTCATGACAACTGCTCTGACGAGTTTTTTTCCCTGATACCCTGACCACATGAATTTAAGCATGCTACTAGATTGGTATCTAGATCCCACCCTTTTACTGTTCAAATAGTTAAATGTAACCACCATTTCTATTCCAACAGTTTCTTTTCTTGCACTTCCCAACTGTGGAACTCCCTTCCGCTTACTTGCTTCCCTGATAACTACGATCTTCAAAAATTGAAATGCAGCATCAACTGCCATCTTCTGTTGACTTATCCTTTCCTCAGTCCCCACTATACCCAGTCTTTTCTCTCACTTTCACTCTCTGTAACCCCTGCAAGCTAGTGGCACTCCAGCCTTGCTCGGGTTGGAAAACTTTAAAAAAGACAAAATGAGCTGACTGTTTATCCTTTTTTAAGAAGGAAATTGAAAAGTAATTACCCTTCTTAAGAAGGAAATTGAAAAATTCAATTTTATCTTTTTCAGAAAGAAACTGAAAAAAGAAATTTCCATTTTTAAGAAGGAAATTGAAAAAAATTACCCATTTTAAGAAGAAAACTGAAAAAAATTACCATTTTTAAGAAAGAAATTCACAAAAAATACCCTTTTTAAGAAGGAAATTAAAAAATATGTTACCCATTTTGAGAAAGAAAATGAAAAAAGAATTTGACCATTTTAAAGAAGGAAATTAAAAAGAAAATTATCCTTTTTAAGAAGAAAAATTTTGAACAAACTTTACTCTTTTTAAGAAGGAAATTCCAAAAGAATTTACCCATTTTAAGGAGGAATATGTAAAAATATTTTATCATTTTTAAGGAAATTGAAAAAAGATTTTTACTGATTTTAAGAAGAAAATTGAAAAAAATTTTACCCTTTTTAAGAAGAAAATGAAAAAAAAATTAACATTTTTAAGGAGGAAATTGAAAAAAAATTTACCCTTCATAAGAAGGAAATTGAAAAAAAATTTACCCTTCATAAGAAGGAAATTGAAAAAAAATTTACCCTTCATAAGAAGGAAATTGAGAAAAAAGGAAAATGAAAAAAATGAATTTGCAACAGAATTATTCTTTCAAGGAATATAAATAAAATTGAGAAAACAAATGCAAAAGGAATTGTTCTTCTTTAAAAGAAAACTAATTTATGAGATAAATATAGTGAATATACAATTTTTTCTTTTCCAACCAAAATATATAACATGGAAATGAGAGTTAATCTTTTTCCTGGTTTAAACATCATGGAAAATTTTTCAGCCATAAATATTAACTAAAACCACTGAGAAAATCTCTTAATCTTTTTCAACAATAATCCTCATATTTTATACACTTAATTCTATTTTCAGCCAATTAGGATTATCTGCTAATCTATGCCATTTTGTATTGGAATTTATCTGCTAACATCAAGAAAAGATTTTCTCAGAAATTAGATTTAGCTATTTTTTTCTCTCAGAAATTAGATTTAGCTATTTTTTCAAATATTTTTTTTATCTGTTTGTCAAAGTTTTCTTACATATTTTGTTCTTTGTACTGCCCCCAAAAAATTAAATTTCAAAGAAATTAGGGGCGAAACATCTACCTCACTTAATGTGCTGACCATATGTAATGAAATCTCAAAGAAGAGGATTTTGTTTTTAATCATTTCACCCCAAGCAAAGGCCGTAAAGTCACTAAGATGTAAGCAGTTACTGAGTGTGAGAGAATATGAAAAAACAAAAAGTTTTATTAAGGAGTGACAACAATAAAGAACAGGAATTAAAAAGAAAACAAATAACTGATAATGCATTTAAATTTTTGAAGACCAAACTTGACTAGAAAACAAGAAGCTGGAAGAGAGTTCAACAAGCGAGAAGTGTGAGAAAAGAAGTTGTTAGCATAGGACTTATGGTTTATATCGAACCATTTCAACTGTAAAATGGTGAGATCTTGCTGCTGCTAATCTAGCACCGCATTTAAATTCATAAAGTCTAGGTATCATAAAAGAAAGTTTATCAGAATAATTACCATGAAAATATTTATAGAAAAGGCACAGGACGCTATATTACATTGGTGGGAAAGTGATTAATGTAACATAGTTTCCTGTGTCTTTTTATTAGGTGAATCCTTGTCAACCATTATTGTTATTAATTTTTGAATAGAATTTAATTTCATCTCAATTTTTGAGTCTCATTTTTATCCTAGGTTTATTCAGGCATCATGGCAGTTAATAGTCTGTGTGAGTCAGAAATAAAGGACACCCCCTCCCGCTGTAAAACCCGAGGGGCAGGTTTATAGGTTAGATTTGATCTGTGAAGCAGTACGGTTCTTGTAGCGAAGTCAGTAAGAACAGCTGGTGGGTTTAAGCAAGTTTTCTTGGGGCAAAACGAATATGAGTACAAGTTTGATGAATCCATAATGTTTCCTGATCACCGCAGATTGACAGCCTGATGACAATTGTGATAAAAAACGAGGACTGAAATGCTATGTTATATCAATCTTTCTATATGCCAGTGAATGCTAGATAATTTCCTCACAGATGTAGAAGAGCCTTGAAGCAACAGAAATGTTCTACAGACGGATGCTGAGAATACCATGGAAGGAACATGTGAACAACAAGGAAGAAGTGTGAGAGAAGTTGTTAGCATAGGACTTATGGTTTATATCGAAACATTTCGATTTTTTTTTTCTTTTAAGCTTTTCACCCCAAGCAAGGCTGGAAGCCGCTAGCATGCAAGGGGTTACAGAAGGTTTGGAGGAAGAGCAGATAGGAGTGGTAAAGGAGAGGATGTGGAGAAAGATAGTGGATTTGGAGCGAGGGCAGATAGGAATGAAAGGGGAAAGGATGTAAAATGATGTGACCTACAGTAGAGCTAGCTATATGTAGCTGTAACTTCTATGCTAACAGTTTCTTATCCCGCATTCCTCACTTGTGGAACTCCCTTCCGGCTTCCATGATTTCCAACCAACTTTAATCTGCAAAAATTTAAATGCAATGTCAATCACTATCTACTGTTCTCCTGATTGCGCTTTTCTTTTTCTCCTCATTACTAATGTTTCTGTTCCTAATCCCTCCACACCCTGTAACCCCTTGCGTGCTTGTACCTGTACTGCCTTGCTTGGGGGTGATAACGATTAATATATATATATATATATATATATGTATGTGTGTGTGTTGTGGTAGGATCCACCTAATCTGCATAGGTGACTACCAACTATATAAATAATGGTTGGTACCGGAAGACGAGGAAGAGGAATCACGAGATCCAACTAGAGACTCTGATCGACTGCGACTAGTCAACACATTCTCCAGGAACGTCTTCCCAGAAATATACAGAAATACTATATGTACTTATTGTGTACACTTTCTTGTTATAATACATTCTTGTTCTAAGTACATTTTGTGTTGCATTATTATTCCATGCATTAGGCGAGATTCAACAATGAGTCAAGACTCAACAATATGTATGTGTGTATGTAT
>OZ038488.1:77502729-77505229 GCA_964036315.1 Acanthosepion esculentum
ATTTATCTTATCTCTACTCTGAGTTTTGAGGAGATTGTATCTCCTCGTCAGGTGACTTGATATTAAGACTGAATCATATTTTTCTAAAAATATATAAATTTAAACTTATTAGAATATTTTCTAGGGCTTACAGCCAAATCAAGATTCTTGTCTACTCACTGAAGTTAATGAATGTTGAGTCTGGTCAGTACATAGATGGGTGACCACTTGGGAATACCAGGTGTTTGGATGTGCAGTACCCTTGGGCGATCATGAACTGAAAAAAAACACAATTAACTAAGAATATCACATCCATCCCTACTAATACGTATTGAGTCAGCACAGTAGGATAATGGCCCATTCCACCCCATATGTCTGGGGAAGGTCTACATCCCATAAAATTGGCTCTCACAGGGTGAGAAGAAAATTTGTTCTACCTTAAACAAATTCAAATAAGCCTATGTGATATGTTAATGTCTTTTTACAAAAATATGATTTCTGAGAATTAATTCAGTTTTACAAATTAGAGATACAATAAATGCATATTTAAGTTTAGGTATTATTATCAATGAAGTTGATAATTACAAATTTTGCTCTTCTTAAAAATGATATCATTTAGAAATATCCTTTTCGAGCACTTTCTCGGAGATCTGAGTCAAAAATATAATCTATGGCATTCTGTACTTATATATGTAAAGGTCAAAAATGCATTTTAAGCTTCATTTACCAATGAAAATTTAAAAAAACACAAAAATAAAAATACCAGAATTTCTTTATTTCTCCATATCTCATTCTCTGATGAAGCTTAATAAAAAGTGAAACATGTTAAAATGACAAACATTTTCAAATTGTTCTTTATCCTATAATTCTGTCAGATTCTGATCCATATTTGATCTGTATTTGATTCCAATTCACACACACACACACACACACATATATATATATATATAAAGGTAAACAAATGACGTCACACGTTATAAAAAGAATGTATAAACATAAAAATGTCTTAAAAATAATTGTCGAACTTTGTCCATTTCATAATGTGTGACGTCATTTGTTTACATTTGGATACGTCATGAGCCGATATGAAAGTACGTGATTCATGGAAGATTGAAGTTTAAAGATAGTAAAATTGACCTTGCTAACCGAACACTCCTCTGTGGCCGAAACAGTTAAGGCACATCAGGCTATATGATGGTTCCATATAGGATACAGGTTTGATTCCTGTTGGAGGACGAATATTTTCTATGAAAATTACTTGGACATTCAGGCTGGTAAATGTTGTTTAATACTGTTTATTATAAAACAGAGCATTTACTTAAATATTTGTATCTATAAAAAGAATGTATAAACATAAAAATGTCTTAAATATATATATATATATATATATATATATATATATAAATGATAAATATACATTTTTTTCCCTCACTGTTAAGTAGCACAACTCTGAGTTACATGCACAATGCAATCATCAATGTATGATATTTTATATCCATATATATATATATATATATATATATATATATATATATATATATATATATATAGATAGATATTACTTAAGAATTAATAAATTTATTTTTAATCCAATATTTTTGCTATTTCAAACATTATTATAGTGGTTACTTTGTATTTGAAACAGATGCCCTATTTTTATTTATTAAACAGTGTGTATTAAGATTTCTAGGATGCACAGAATATATATATATGTGTGTGTGTGTGTGTGTGTGTGTGTGTGTGTGTGTGTGTGTGTGTGTATACATATATATATATATATATATATAACCGAGAGAGAGATATCTATTCCCCATCTTCTCTATCACTTTACATCTATTTGTCTTTCTTTCCTTCCTTACTCCTTTTCCCACCCTCTAGTTGCTTGCTATTTGGTTTCTATCTTATCTTTCTCTCTCTCTATGTCTCTTCTCTCTTCCTTCCTCTTTCTCCTCTCTTTCCTCTCTTTCTCTGCCTGTCTTTCTGTCTGTCTATCTCTCGCTCTCTATCTCTCTATCTCTCGCTCGCGCGCACACACACACACACACACACACACACACACACACTTACAGACATGCACAAACACATTTGTACAGAAGCCAGCAATCCGACTTTATGGTGCAGGGGAGGTAATCCAAAAACGATATAACCAAATTGGTGAATATTTTTACTTTTTATTCACCCACCCACGGAGGCGCAACATGGCACAAGGTCTTTTTAATGTGGAAAGCCACTTTCACACAGAAAGATCTTCTTTTTCAGACACAAAAAGTCAGAAAGATGTTTTATTTAAGACATAATTCAAATTATATAAATTTAAATTCACGTCATATTTAAAAATACAGCTTTTAATTCAAAATTTAGTCAAAATTATGGGCTGGATATATTTATTTACTTCTATCAGTCAGGAGTAGTTAAAAAAAATATAGTATGTGGAAAAACTTTTGCTTCTTATTATACATACAGTGTAACCCGGATATAAGAGAGTTGTCGGGACCGGAGAAAAAGTCTCTTATATCCGGGT
>OZ038488.1:77510229-77517729 GCA_964036315.1 Acanthosepion esculentum
ACAACAATTCAACAGCTGAAGGATGTGATAATAAGGCATATTAGTGAGATCGAGGAGCAACTATGCAGAGGCATCTAAAATTTTGACCATTGAGTGGAGGTGTGCCGCTGGAGCTTTGGTGGATATTTGGGCGATATTATTTTTCACACATAACTGTCATGACTTAAATAACATAATCCAATAGAGAAATAAATGAATTTTCACCAATAACACTGATTTATTTACTGCTGACTTTGATCCGTCTTAATGAAACACCTTTTATATACAATGAATACATATATATGTGCATTTATATATATATATCAAACTGTCAAAATGACCAAGGGAATTCAGAGCAGCATGAATCCATCCAGCTCTTATCTTAAATAACAACTTAAAAGAGACTGTTTGACCAACACAATGACTGACCAAAAGTCATGATAAAAAATAAAAAAATAAAAAATAAAAAAACAAATGAAAACTACAGACAAAAGTTCATTTTCTCCATCAAGACATTCATTTCTGTAGTTCAATGCTACCAGCAAGCAGAAAAACTTTTTCAAGCCGAGATCGAAACTTGACTGATTTGGTATCAGTAAGAGACTCTACCCCTAAGTTATTGATGCATGACTGAGAAAGGGAATCTTTTAACGTATGATATACGTGATGTATATAAATGCCAAATCAGCAGCCAAAGCGCTCAATTCATCTATGAAGAGCAATGTGTTATAAGCAGTAGCAGCTAGTGTTTTAAAAGAAAATTTATTCAAGCATGTTTGGTTGAATAATCTAGACATATGATGTCTATTTATTTTATTTTAATCCTCTCAAATTCATTGATCAATTTCTTAGGCTTGTTACAAAACTGATTAAGAAAGACTCCGTGGTTTTGGTTATTGTATTTTATTTTCCCAAATACTTTCAATCTCATTCAAGATCATCTTCAGAGGTTAATTACTAAGACAAAATATTAATGTAATTCATAGATGCAAATTTCTTTTGTAATTCTTAGTGTCTTGTATATTTTAATGATTTTCCTTCCCCTTGGGCATGGTTGGATAGGGCTGTTAAGACTGTCTTTTGTAAATTCATTAATTCCGGAGATATATATATATATAACTAATGCTGTTATTTTTCTCGGCGCCGAGAAAAAATAACAGCATTAGTTGCCTGACGATTGCACTAGCATGAAACAGACTGTCGCCTCTAAGTGCTGACTTCCATGTCCACTTTTATATATATATATATATATATATATATATATATATATATATATATATATATATATATAAATATCAGTGTGTCCATATCTCTCTCTCTCTCTCTCTCTCTCTCTCTATCTATATCTAATCATTTACTCGGTTTACATTTATGTGTATACATTTATATATAAAAATGCACATAATTTTACATATATATATATATATGTGTGTGCGTGTGTGTGTGTGTGTGTGTGTGCACGTACATGTCTGTATGTATATATTTAGGTAGCATATCTTCATTCATGCATGTTTGATTGAATAATCTGATATATTATGTACATTTATTTTATTTTAATCCTCGAATTTTCTGATCGACTTCTTAATGTTGATATTAAATTCATTCATTAAATTCATTAATGCCATAGTTTTTTTATTTTATTTTCATTTTTATTTACCCCTGAAGATGATCTCGGATTAGACTGAAAGTACTTGGGGAAAAAAATGAAAAGAAAAGAAAAGAAAAACAAATATATATAGTATATTGGAGCAGCAGATCATTATTCAAACATATATTGTTAAATAGAACAGACAATGAATGTCTACTATGTCTGATCATGAGCCGTTCTAAACTTTGTATGTTTGCTTTAATTTCAGGTGAAAATAAAGACCAAAATTGTCCGACATTTGGATATTTTTTTATTAAGTTGGTCCTTGATCTAAGCTTTTGGCTCACATGAGCCATCTTCAGAGTAGTTATACAAAAATTTAAACTTAAATTTATTTGTATATCTATCTATCTATCTATCTATCTATATATATATATATATATATATATATATATATATATATATATATATATATATATATATTATTGGAGCAACAGATCATTATTCAAACATATATTGTTAAATAGAACAGATGTCTATTATGTTTGATCATGAGCCGTTCTAAATTCCGTATATTTGCTTTAATTTCGGGGAGAAAATAAAGGCAAAAATTGTCCAACATTTGGATATTTTTATTATGCTGTTCCTTGATCTAAGCTTTTCGCTATATTGCTATTCCACAACCGTTATTGTCACATAGCAATCTTCTATGTCAATATAACAGAATATCATCTTTGATAGTGAATATCTTTGTTTAATGTCCATGTAACCACTCTGAAGATGGCTCATGTGAGCCGAAAGCTTAAATCAAGGAACAGCATAATAAAAAAATTATTTCCAGATGTTCAACAATTTTGTCTTTATTTTATTCTGAAATTAAAGCAAATATACGCAGTTTAGAACGGCTCATGATCAAACATAATAGACATTCGTTGTCTGTTATATTGAACAATGTTTGAATAATATATATCTATGAACACTTATATATTTCCATAATGCAAAGATATAAGTATAATTTAAATACAAATGTACACGTCTAATATATAGTTTTAAATATGATACACATGTGACACAAATATCATGATATATCCACATATTACGGTGGAGTAATGGATAACGGCTTGGATTGAGGAATCGGAGAGCCGAGTTCAAATTCCAGTCGAATCCATTACATTCACTTACGTGCTAATACCCTTGGGAAAGGTGTGAATCCTCCTCTTCTTCTCCCTCCAACTATGTACATATATATATATATGTGTATATATATATAGGTAATAATCCATTGGTATATAATCCAAGTGAATCCTATTAATATAGTAAAAATATTAAAACTTATTCACATAGAGGGCTCAATGTTTTATTCAAACAGAGCATATATCATGCATATATTATTAGATTATTCATAATCTTGATGTAATCTTTATTATTGTATATAATATATATATATATATATATGTGTGTGTAGTTGGGTAGCAATCCTTCTTTTATACAATTTTCATTAACGACAACTGAAAAGGTAGTTTTTATGCTTTTTATTTAATTTTTCTTGTGTTTGTATAAGTACTTATTTTTCTGGACATAAAGTCCGTAAAAATTGTCCAAATGTTCTATATATAAAAAATATATTTTGAGCCAAGAACTTTTCGACCCTCACTTATATATACAGTGTAACCCGGATATAAGAGAGTTGTCGGGACCGGAGAAGAAGTCTCTTATATCCGGGTTTATCTTATATCCGGGTTTGGTCTATTATATATATATTAACACAGGCTCTAATTTGGGACCATAGAACATCTCTCTTATATCCGGGTTTATCTTATATCCGGGTCTCCTATATCCGGGTTACACTGTATATATATATATATATATATATATATATATATATAGATATATATATATATAAGAATTGCACATTGAATGCTGGGGTTAATAAAACAATCATTGATTATAATAACAGGGTTAATAATGGCTGAAACCTCCTGACAAATAGACTGAACGATTACAAAAATGTTCGTCTACACAACTCTGGAGTCAGGGTGCTGAGTATAACATCTAAGAGCTAAGTGACAAATTTTATATTTACATTAACCCTATATATATATATATATATATATATATATATATATATATATATATATATATATATATATATATATATAGATGTATTCAAACAGGTTTCATTGCATACTATAGACATATGTCTATATTATTGAATGTTTCATTGCATAATATAGACATATGTCTATATTATTCAATTAAACATGCCTGAATGAAGATATGCTGCCTAAGTATGCATACATATATTCAGATAGATTTTCCTTATTTAACCTTTAGTAATTGTTTTGTCTGCTAAAATTCATTTGAAGAAAATTTTCATATCCTCAAATATTCATCAAAATTCATTTTTTAAGTGCATGTATGCACACATTTGCATGCATTTGTAAAATATTATTTATTAACCTGCATAAATACATTTACTTACACACATAGGTAATTACCTCTTAAAGTGTTGTATAAAATTTAAATATGCCTATGGCTATATTTATATTTTGATACTTTTATATATCACTTCAAGATGTAATTATTTTTATATGTATGCATGTGTATCCGTGAAATGCGTAAACATATATCTGCATATATTCGCATCAATATGTCTACATACTCATTTACATACAGTCAATCACACATGCATGCATATATATATATATATATATATATATATATATATATATATATATATATATATATATATATGTGTATATATATATACAGGCAAAAAAAACACATACACACGCATATATATATATATTTTTGAATTGGACATAGTCCGACAATTTATTTAAAGACATTTATAATATGTTTAACGTTCTTTTTATAGATACAAGTATTTAAGCAAATGCTCTGTTTTATAATAAACAGTATTAAATAACATTTACCGGCCTTACATTTGATACGCTAGAGCAGATATGAATAGAAGAGATTCAAGGAAGATTTAAGTTTAAAGATAGTAAAATCGACCGTGGCCGAACGGTTAAGGCACATCACACGAAATGATGGTTCCGTATAGGATACAGGTTCGTTTCCTGTCGGAGAACGAAAATTTTCTATGAAAATTTATCGGACATTCAGGCCGGTAAATGTTATTTAATACTGTTTATTATAAAACAGAGCATTTGCTTAAATACTTGTATCTATAAAAAGAACGTTAAACATATTATAAATGTCTTTATATATATATGTGTGTATGCATATATATATATATTAGGCAGGAATCCCTCTTTTATAAATGTTTCATTAAAGACGACTAACAATGTACAGCGATTAAGCTCTTATTTAATTTTTCTTATTTTGTTACAAGTGTTTTCTTTGTTGAAAATATAGAGTGTAAAAATTGTCCAAATATTCTGCATTTCTGAGTGCTTTCGGTTAAACTTTTAGCCATTATCACGGATGATTTTATTTTTAATTTTTAACTGAATGTATGGGTTGTGTGTATGTGTCTAGAGTTACAGGGATGTTTTATTTTCCAGACATGGTCAGCAAATTATGGCCGTTTTCGTAGTTAAAGCTTAATCGAAATACCTTCTCAGTCATCTTTAACGAAACATGTATATACCGGATGTAACAGCTAAATTGTTCAAACTGTGTAACAATAAAATTGTCCATTTGTTAGAATAAGATTTGAACCATTGTATGTTATAAATGATTAAAGATATCTTACTTTTTATAACACTATTGGACTCTACTTTAAGCAATAAGAATGTATAATTACTCTCCAAGCTTAGCAGAAGATTCGTGATGAAATAGATTATAAACGAAAATTATATGTTCAGCATTAACTCATCATACTTAAGGATTGGAAGCTCATGATGGATTGAAATTAAGTTCAAATATATATATATATATATATATATATATATATATATATATATATATATATATATATATACATACATACATGCATGTGAACATGAAGAAAGCAAGGAGATAAAAAAAAGGTATTGATGAAAAAATTTAACAGACATTTTAATATTATGACAGCTGGTAAAATGAAAACAAATATAGGGTGACCCAAAAAAAACGGAAACTTTTTAACAATCCAATAAAACCAAGAGTGATGGAAGAAAAATATTTAATTCATAGTAATTGAAATCTTAAAACATGCCATTTAAGAAACAATGATGGAATTATCATTTTTTAAAAATTACGTCCTGTAGATGGCGTCCTCCTGTACGAATGAATTCTTGAAATCTGCTGTTGAGATTCCTCATTGACTGCTGCAACATCTCAGCAGGGATACTGTGAATTTCATTCTCGTTACTAAAATGGTGAAATGTTTACTTGCTCAAGGTCACTGTCTCGCAGTGTTGCCACTTGCTCATGTCTGGCAATACACACTTCAAAAATTCCCATTTTTTGGGGTCACCCTATATATATATATATATATATATATATATATATATATATATATATATATATATATATATTAAGCATATCACCCCAAGCAAGGCTGGAAGCCACTAGTACGCAGGGGGTTACAGAAGGTTTGGAAGAAGAGCAGATAGGAGTGGTAAAGGAGAGGATGTGGAGAAAGATAGTGGATCGATCAAGGCTGAAAGGATGTGGAGAAGGGAAGAGGATAGATCAAGGCAGCTGGAGATGTCGATTGACGTTACACTTAAATAGTTGGAGATTGTATTTGTCAGGGAAACAGGAATAAGGAAGGGAGTTCCACAGGCGAGATGTGCGAGACATGAAGCTATTGGAGTAGAAGAGACGTCTACATCTAACAGTTTCAACGGTGAAGGGGTGGGAACGGGATGCCAGCCTCGTGGGACGTTTAAATTCATGAGGCCTAGGAACCAGCGAAAGCAGCTTCTCAGAGCTGGTCGATTTATAGATTTGGAGGATAGATTCCGGGGAGAAAAATTTCCTGGCTCGGCACAGGGAGCCAACTTTCCTTGCGGTGGATGATGCAATTGACTCGATGTATTTGTTCCATCTCAGATCAGCGGACAGCGTGACACCGAGCAGCCGCAGAGAGGAGCTCTCGAGAAGTTGGTCTTCAGACATTCTAATGGGATGCAGGGATGGATCCTTGTGGTGGTTAATAGAGAGCAGTTTAGTTTTAGAGGGGTTAAAGTTAACCTTCCATTTCTTGCCCTAGTTCACAACCGACTGAAGGTCCTTTTCTATCCGAGATGCCAGGTTAATTTTGTCAGCATCACTGGATTTGTGTTTGAGGCAGGAGTAAATTGTGGATTTGAGGCAGGAGTAAATTGTGGATTTGAGGCTGGAGTAAATTGTGGGTTTGAGGCAGGAGTAAATATATATATATATATATATATATATATATATATATATATATATATATATATATATATATATAACAAACAAGGTCTATCTGCTTAATTTTTTATTACATTTTTCTAACATTTGAATAAGGTGTTGAGTATTGTCCTCAAAGTTGTGGATAAACTATCTGAAGTTCATATTTTGTTATTTTTGTTCAGGTACTTTCAACTGTCGCAGTCATTATCAAGAACCAATGCTCTGTTTGTGTGGTAGGTAGAATCAGACACCACATTAGTTCTTGATAATGATGAACGATTATAAATCGTTTGGTTATATTATTCAGGCACACTATGGTAAATTATGGAGGATGCTCAGTGATGTAATTTAATGTCTGGTAAATACAAGTAAGTAAATATTGTAATTGTTATTGAACTTACATTTTAATTATTTAATGTAGTCATTACTTATTATTTTATTCTAATTTGATAAATTATGCATTTATTTTCAATAATAGATTTTGATTTAAGCATTTCTTTTATTTTTTTGTTCATATATCTTAGCTTGGGAAGAGAGTATATCTTTTAGGAAAGGAAAGTTTTGTTTTTTTTTAATCCAGGGCACAGTTATACATGCTGGCA
>OZ038488.1:77525229-77562729 GCA_964036315.1 Acanthosepion esculentum
ATTACAGCGTTTCGGCCGTTGTACGCTCCGGCCTTCTTCAGGTGGTTGGAATGTCGAACTGAACCTTTTATTTCGCTCACTGGGGTAGACTGTTCTAGTTCCACGTGCCATGTTTAACGGATGTCAGTTATCAGTTATCACCTGTTAATTTTCCTCTGAAAGTTCTTCACTGCCTTAACCGGGTATTGAACTCACACTCTTTGGGTCCTGTCCCTGAATCTAACTAACGCCTTTATCCACTGTGACATGTGTAATAAATATGGGGACAAAGATGAGGACAATAGTCCGAATAATGTAAATAATGTACATAATATCTCATCTCAGAAATACACTCCTGATCAAAAATTTAAGATCACTTGAAATTTTTTTAAAAAGACTGTTATTCATGGAAAATTTTTTAACATTTCTTAAGGTTACTAATTATATAATCTAAAAAGTTATATAGACAGAAAATTATAGCCTGAACATTTTATTGAGAAATTGACATTTTTATAAAATGAGGCGTTTTACACTTGATCAAAATTATAAGACCAGAGACAAAAATTCTATGAAAAGTGTACGAAAACATTCAACAACCAAATTTAATAATGTGTTCTACCTCCACTGGTTTTGATGACTTCAAAAATTCTTTTGGGCATGCTAGAAATTAGCGTTTCCATTAAGCTGTGAGAATATTACTCCAGCTTCTGAAGATAACTTCACAAACTTCATTTTTTGTTGAATATTGTTTGCCATTTCGATAAACATCTCTTGCCATCTATCCCCAAACATTTTCAATTGGGTTCAAGTCCGGTGAGCATGCAGGGTGTCTCAAGAGATGGACCACATTTTTTGTAGAAAGGTCAAGGTCCGGCATGCAGCGTAGATTGCAGCATTATCCTGTTGGAATAACCATCCATCTCACACAAACGATGGTCCTCCGTTACCAACAATACTTTTTGTAGCATGCTAACATAACCAGCCTCTGTCTGACAACCCTGCACCACCTGGCGCCCCATCGTCCCTCTGTAAAAAAAGGCATCCCATACCTTTAGGGCCCTCCACCACTATGATGTGTGGAGAAAATTTCAGGAGGCATGTTTTTGTTATGCCAATAACGTTGGAAGCCATCAGGACCATCTAGATTGAATTTTTTCTTATCAGAAAACAGAACTTTCTTCCACTTCTCAATGTCCCATGTTTGGTATTCACAACCAAACCATAAACGGTTCACTTTGTGATGTGGAAGTAGCTGAGGAATTTGTTTGCGCTTTTTATTTACCATGCCTTTTTGTCGTAAGTGTCATCTGATGGTTACTGGACTGCAATCAGCATCTGTGGCTGCCTTAATTTGACTAGAAGAAAGTCCACTGGCTTTCACAACAACCCGTCTTATTATCCTACTCAATGCCGGAGAAATTTTTTGGATCCTACCAGTAGACTTTATGCTTCCATCATTCACACTGTCCTTTAGAAAGTTGCAAATCACAGTTTTACTGTGATTTACCTTAACTGCGATCACCCGCTGTGACAAACCTTGATTATGGAAATCTAGAATTCGAGTACGCTCAACTTCGGTAATTTTGCTTGCTTTAGGCATGGTAACACCCTTACGCAGTGATTGCTAATCTCTAACTGAACTAAAAACATTGGAATTACCCTAGATCTAACAATTTATACCTCCTGGTCTTATAATTTTGATCAAGTGTAAAACACCTCATTTTATAAAAAATGTCCATAAGTTGATTGGATTATAACTTTTTGTCTACATAACCTTTTAGAATATAGAATTAGTAACCTTAAGTAAGAAAAAGTTTATAATGTATCCATGACAAACAGTCTCTTATAAAAAGAATTTTCAAGGGGTCTTAAATTTTTTGATCAGGAATGTATAGACACATTTTGTTCCTTCTTGTTTTGTGGTATTTTACGTCAAATATAAATTGTGTGGTCATGTTATTCACGCAGCCGTAAACAGACATCTACAATTGTCCATTCTTATTAACATACGACAACACTATCTTCTACCTTTATGAGCCAGTTCAGGCTGAAAATAGAGTACTGTTGACATATCTGGACGGAAGCTGCCGGGCCTCACTTTCCAGTCTTGGCAGAGTTGAAAAGCGTATCCGAGTGTTTGTTAGAGAAGAATGCGACGGGATGTGACGAGTCTCTCACTGCTCTATTGCTACTTCCACAGAAAAAGATTTGGAGTGCCCTTCTCCACCGTGCAACAAATTATTTATAAATGAAAGGCCTTTGGTATGACGGCATCACAGTCAAGAACTGACCGTCCGCGAAAAATAACAGCAAGAGCAAGTAGACATCTAGTTCGGCAAGCACAGACAAATCCTTCCGTGACCTTTGCGATTCTCCAGCGCTCACTGGCCAATGTCCGAATTAATGAGTATGCACCTACAATGCTACGAAATCTGACCAATAATGGTCTTCATGGCAGAATGCCTCGAAATGCCACTGCTTACGAAATAGCACAAGCATGCTTGTCTCTGCTATGGCAAAGTTCATATTAATAAGCTATTAACTTTCTGGCAAATGGTTTTATGGTCGGATGAGACCAAACTAGAGCTTTTTGGGGAACAATATATATCTGGCGAGCTCCTAATACGGCTCTTGAAGAGAATTTGATACCAACTATTAAACACGGCGGTAACAGCATTATGATTTAGGGGTGCTTTGCTGCAGCTGGAATAGGCAAAATAGTATGCATTGATAGCGCAATAGACTCTGCAAGATACCAAACAATTTTGAAAGAAAGTGTCTTGTACTCATTTCAAAAGTGGGGTTTAAGTCGGGGATGGAGCTTGTAACAAGACAATTATCTGAAGCATCAAAGCAAATCCATGAATGAGTTCGTAAAAAGGAATTTCAAGTCTTGTAACAACATAATCAAAGTCCTGATCTAAAACCAATCAGAAATCTGTGATTCAAGTTAAAAAAAAGGCAGTGCATGCAAGGACTCAGGTAATATCAAGCAATTGTGGGAGTTTTGCCGAGAAGAATAGTCAGAGATCGGCAAGAAAATTCTTAAAAATTATAGAAAAAGACTGGTTGACATTGTAACCTCAAAGGAGCAGTAAACAAATATTAAATGTAAAGGATCATTTACTTTTGCACATCTTAATTTTTAATTAATATTTTTATTCCATCTTGATAAAAAAAATTTTTAAAGTGGTTTTAATTGATTCAAAATAGATTTTTCATAATAAATATATAGTTTAATTAAGATTTGTTGATCATCTAAAAAAAGGATAATTTTTTAAAATATTATTTTAGGGGTTCACTTACTGTTGCACAGCACTAGATAGATAGATAGATAGATAGATAGATAGATAGATAGATAGATATAGATAGATAGATAGATAGCGAGAGGGAGAAAGAAAGACAGATAAATAGAAAGTAAATAAGATAAATATAAACTGAAATAGTTAAATGGCCTTTGAGACAATCTGCAGAAATTCTCTATGAGGGGCATGTAGAGTTTTCTGAAAATTTGATTCAACAGTTTCTTAACGAATAATTCTTTTAATGAAGTTTAGAATGAACAGTATGAGATGTTTATGCAAAAATGAACGCTCCATATGTAATGCCTCCTATTTATTTCCAGAGACGAGAACAAAAAAACAAAAAACGAATAAAAACGGAATCCCGGTTGGATAGAGCAAGTTTTAAACTACCAAAACCTATTTTTCGATATTTTTTCGATGCATATTTGCCAACAATGAAGCCTTCGTGGACTGCCCAGTACATGGCTTGTCACATGCGTCACTATCATCACTGCTGAAATTCATTACCCACTGCCTACCCGTGCTTACATTCCATGTTTGGTCTTCATTAAAATTCAGCAGATGTTGATGAATATCTGCGTGTGCAATATATTTTTTTTCAATTTCAAGGAATTCGATGACACCTTTTCTTTGTATGCACTTTTTATGTCAGACACCATTCTGCCAGATTGTCACTCAGCTGCTGTTCGTAACAAGGTAAGTTATTGGTGGAAATATACTTCTTCAGCCATACCACCAAAATCCTGGGCTAATATAATAGTTGTCCCATAATAGTTGTTACATTTAATGTACGATACGTGTATTCCGAATGTAACAACTTTTATTGGACAGTGATTGGGTTAAAAACCAGATTAAAACGGAAAACATTCGAGGTTTACGTTTCAATTGCGCTTTTTAAAGCCTTCAAAAAGATTCAGAAACACTGTCTTCAGTTAACAAACATATATTTTTGACAGACTTGACATATTTTCCGCAAACGATTTTTCCAAATATTTGCTATTTTTCTCGTGAGTTCCATTTTCGATTAAGATATGTTTTGTGACAAGCAAATATACACTGAAAGCTTAGGCACATACTTATTCATTGAAAACTATTAAGTTGAGTCATAAATAAGTTTCGTATTTGCTAATCAACTTTATTCTTCAATAAATTAAATACACTATCATTCTATTCAATGACATCTTCATTATTTGCAACAATTTATTGCCATTTACCAGACAGCTCTTTGATAGCTTTTGAGTAAAATTCCGCATATTTTAATCTATAAAAAAAAAAAGTCTGCGACGGACTCTTGGATCTAGTTATCACACTGCTCCCCGGTCTTTTTAACAGTAGTTGTTTTTTTGGGGGGTGGGGGTAAGCAATTCACCCCAAGCAAGGCAGGAATGCCACTAGCAGGCAAGGAGTTACAGAGGATTGAAAACAAGAGTAAAAAGGCGTGTTTGAGGAAAAGATACAGAGAAGGACGGGGGGACCAAACTCACGGTGTCAGATGTCGATTGGCATTACACTTGAATATTTGAAGATTATAGTTATCAAGGAAGTAAGCAAGAGGAAGTGAGTTCCACAGACGGGAAGTGCGAGAAAAGAAGCTGTTTGAGTAGAAGAGACGGTTACATTTAACCGTTTCGACAGTGAAAGGGTGAAACCGAGATGCCAACCTAGCAGCTCGCTTAAATTCATGCAGTCCGGGAACCAGCGAAAGTATCTCGTAGGAACAGTTGCCGTGAAAATACTTGTAGAAGAGATAGAGGGAATCCACGGCACGTCTGTGAGAAAGCAACTGTAAACGAGATGCCAGATCAGGACCAATCGCAGTGCATATTCATCTCTGCATTTTGTCGAGGACCACGAGAGGTACAGCGGGGGCACTAGAGAGGTTTATCCCTCGTTTCCTGTTTAGGATTGGGTTTCCGGTTCCTTCTAAAGTTTATTTCAACTCTATGCTTCTAACGTCTCCACCTAAAATCTGAAATTTTATTTAACATTTAATTTTTATTTATTTATTTATCCCTTAATAGGAGTAAATAGGATCGCTTATCGTCCGGTTTATACACCTCCTCAGTTTGTTTTTTCTTCTTCTAAAGTCTTTTCTCTCTCTGTCACTCACAGAAGTCCCTTGCATATTAGTGGCATTATCGCTTTGCCGGGGTTGAATTGATTAAAAGAGGAATTAAAGAGAATTTGTCTCATCCAGCATTTAGCAGCGATCTTAAAAGATACAAATGGATAGTTAGAACGTCAGGCGAATATGGCGTTTGGGGTAGAACAGACCAACCGAAGATCAATTTTTTTTCATTTTATTCTTGCTCTATGCAATCTTGTGTTGTCATGAAGGAGAAAAAAATTGCTCGTATTAATGATGGTAAGGCTCTTTTCGCTCAAACATTTATGGACATGTTGCAGCTGCCGGACGCATAAATGTGCATTTAGCATTTTTTTTCTTTTTCTTTTAAAAACCCGAAGTTTATTTTCTAGGCTCACCCATCCGTACCTATCGAGATGGAATGTTTTTTCTAGGCCCTCCCATACGTGCCTATCGAGAGCGAATGTTCTTTTGCTAGACTCACCCATCAGTGTCTATCCAGAGGGAGGGTTCTTTTCTAGGCTCGCCCATCTGTGTCTATCAAGAGGAAATGGGATTTTTCAGGACTACCCATCCGTACCTATCGAGAGGGAATGTTTCCTTCTAGGCCTGCCCATCCATGTCTATCAAGAAGGAATGTTATTTTCTAAGTGCGCCCATCCGTGCCTATCGAGAGGGAAAGTTCTTTTGTAGCCCCCACTCATCCGCGTATACTGTCTATCAATTCTTCAGGTCGTATTTATCTCTATTAAATAGTTTACAGTTTCTGCAAGTAGCAGGTCAGTTTAAAAATGTCCCACAAAATGCACCCGAATAGATTACGGTAAATGACCTTTTTTTTTTTTACTGCGCATGTGCGGAACGTTAGCGGTAGTTTTTCTTTTTCTTCTTTTTCTTACAGTTATGAAAGGTCATCATTGTTATTTTCTTTGTTCGTTTTTTTTTCATTTGCCGAACAAAATCACCTCCATTGCGTTAAATACTGCTTGGGCAACTTTTTACTGCACTCACGTCCGTATTCTTTTTTCACCCGAGAATGCCGAATAACACGTAGAATAAATTGGAATACATGGAAAAGCCACGAAGTTAACAAAAGAATTTTGACCTCAGATAAGAAGAGGGGAATTTGGTGACTTGTTTTTTAATGTTACTGTTTTTCTTTTCAACATTTATTTATATTTTCGTTCGTTGTATGATAAATGTTTTAGCAACTTCAGGGTTAATTTGATTTTTTTCCAAACATCCGCAAACAAATGTCGGTATGGATGTAGGTTTCTAAATACAGTTTTATTAAATGCGGGCGTCTCGCTGGAAAACTCATCAAATTCCTTCATACCATTGTTTTGTTTTTTCTTCATCACGGCTAAAGTACTCAAACACATACAGACACACACATTGACACATGCAACAGTTGGAAACATCATGCTCTCTTCACTAACACAGACACACATACATAAATATGTACATATATATAATTGTGTGTGTGTGTGTGTGTGTGTGTGTGTGTGTGTGTGTGTGTGTGTGTGTGCTTGTTGTATATCTGGATATGTAGAAATATTTACCTTTGAGCGAGACAAAGGTGAGCTCAGAGTATATAATACACACATACATACGCACTATATATATATATATATATATATATATATATATATATATATAATTTATGGACTTATATATTTTTTCACACATAATGATTGTATGTTGATATAAATTCATATATAATGAGACAGACTAAGTTATATATATATATATATATATATATATATATATATATATATATATATATATATATATATATATATGGGTATAAGCTAGCATCTATGTATCTACAAATCTATCTTCATGCGTGTGCCTGTATGATGTATACACGTACACTTATCTGTATAAAATTATTATATATATATATATATGAGGTAATAGTTCGGTATCAACATCTTTGTGTGTATACATCTATATGTATGTATATGTACATATATATATTTGTATATATATATGTATATATGCATATATAGATGTATATATATGTATATATATATATACGTACATATATGTATATATATATACGTACATATATATATGTATATATATACGTACATATATAGATGTATATAAATATATATATATATATGTATAGATACATATATATGTACATGTACATATATATTTGTATATGTACATATATGTACACACAGGGATATATATATATATATATATATATATATATATATATATATATATATATATATATATATATATATATATATATATATATACGTGTATACCAGAATCACTCAAGTAAGTCTGTAACGATTCGAAAACATCAGAAACATTTAATTATTCCAGTGTTCAATAAATCTAATTAGGATAATGATTTGATTCGATCCGTTTCAACCTTTGTTTATTTTATGGACGCCGACGTCGTTTATTGAGATTCCTTGTAAGTGATTTTTTTTTAGTGTTTCGATATTTATTTAGCATCAAGTTTCCTGTCTCGCATACAGCATTAAAAAAAAGTGGGCGAGCCTGCCAAAGTCTGGTGATTTATTTAACTAGCTATTTTTCAAAGGCTCCCGTTCGTGTGTTCGATTCTTGCCGACGGTTTTTTACAATTTGTGAGGATGCAATTGTCGTATACCATCCACCGAAATGTCGGTCTCATTCTGAATGAATATGCCATGTTACTGATCTTTGAACACATGCAATATATTGCCTCACGTTGTGTAACCACAGGCGACAGAAAATGTGGCACAGAAATCCGATTTGTCGAATGGTCGGCAACTCAATTGGCTCCATCGCCTGACTTCGTTGGGGGCAAGGAGTATAGTTAGCTAACCTGATGGAAGTAAAATAAGATCTATCAAAGGGTGGAATAACTCTTGATGAGTCAACGGCCAGCTACCGAGAGTTGGTGTCTCAATAAAATCACAGTGGAGAAGACAACAGTAAGCCACTACACTATCAATCACAAAGAATCTAATAATGTGCATGTGTGTACGCGTATACACACGCACACTCGAAGTAGTGTTAAAAACGTTCTCAGAAAACTCTGATGTTTGGCCGTTTAGCTAAATCTTGAGAAGTTGATCGGACCGAGAACGGACGGATGTGGGGAGGATGGATTTGAATAGTCTGGCATAGATAGATAGATAGATAGATAGATAGATAGATAGATAGATATAGATATAGATAGATATAGATAGATAGATATAGATATAGATAGAAATTTTTAATCTTTGATATAAATTATATATAAATTTGAACAAGTGAATGACTCCTAGAATAAGTATATTTCATTTTGGTCAAAGGGGAACCGGGGGGCACTGAATTTTTCCCTTTGATTTAAATTAAATTTGAAGAAGGGAATGACTCCTATCTAAAATGTAGAAAGAGAAAGCCAGAAGATGGAAGTCACATCGGCAAGATCAAAATGAAACAATATGGACGTCAAGTTGAACAAGGAATCACCAACCAGTGGGTAGTGCCTTACAATATATATTTGTTGCTACAATTCAACTGTCATATCAATGTTGAAATCTGCTCATCAATTTATTCAATCAAGTATTGCATAAAATACATATCAAAGGGGTCAGCTGTTTTTGCACACATACTCCCCCGCCCACTGAAAATTGTTTACCTTTGATTTAAATTATAAATAAATTTGAAGAAGGGAATGAGTCCAACCTAAAATACAGGAGAAAGCCAGAAGATGGAGGTCACATCTGCAAAAATATTGGGTAATACTGAAATGCATCATTTATCTCCACAAATTATAACAATGATTTAACATTAATCATCATTTTCTTACAAATAATGTGTGACCTACAGCAAGGCGCGGGTAAATCGGCTATTAGGTATATAAATACTTATCGAAATAGATAGATAGATATGAATAGCCTGACATAGATAGATAGATAGATAGATAGGTAGATAGATAGATATATAGATATGAATAGCCTGACATAGATAGATAGATAGATAGATAGATAGATAGATAGATAGATAGATAGATATGAATAGCCTGACATAGATAGATAGATAGATAGATAGATAGATAGATAGATAGATAGATATGAATAGCCTGACATAGATAGATATGAATAGCCTGACATAGATAGATAGATATGAATAGCCTGACATAGACAGATAGATATGAATAGCCTGACATACATAGATAGATATGAATAGCCTGACATAGATAGATAGATAGATAGATAGATATGAATAGCCTGACATAGATAGATAGATAGATAGATAGATAGATAGATAGATAGATAGATAGATAGATATGAATAGCCTGACATAGATAGATAGATAGATAGATAGATAGATAGATAGATAGATAGATAGATATGAATAGCCTGACATAGATAGATAGATAGATAGATAGATAGATAGATAGATAGATAGATAGATAGATAGATAGATAGATATGAATAGCCGGACATACATAGATAGATAGATAGATAGATAGATAGATAGATAGATAGATAGATAGATATGAATAGCCTGACATAGATAGATAGATAGATAGATAGATAGATAGATAGATAGATAGATAGATAGATATGAATAGTCTAACATAGATAGATATGAATAGCCTGACATAGATAGATAGATAGATAGATAGATAGATAGATAGATACGTATAGAAATATGGAAATAGATGTACACCAAGATAGAGTTCTTTTCTTCAGACACTTATTATTATTATTATTGTTACGTTTTGATAATTGGGTAAATTTTCACTTTAACACCCGAGCGTCATTCACTGCTGCATTATTTTCTTTCAGAAATTAGCACAAACTTCCGGAAAGCGATTTTTTTGTACTTAATTTAAGAAGAAAGTTAACTTTCATTCAAATATATGTAAACATCGACAAATAAAAGAATAACAAAGTAATTTTTTTAAGAAAAAAGTTAACTTTCAAATATATAAAAATACAAAAATTAATGCACAATCTTGGTAAAGTAGAAGGGTTGATTCTATTATTTCATTAGTTTTTTAAAAACAGAAAGAAAACCCCTCCCCCAACTTTACTCCTAACCCTGAAGAAAAATAAAAAACATTAAATTAAATAATCGCTTCTTTACGGAAGCGCGTACTAATTTCTTGAAGGACTTCCTGTATAGGGAAGTAATAGGGTCAAATTTTATAACTACGCAGGAAATTGTCAGCACTGAATTACTTATCAATAAGCCGGTAATGGCTGACGAAAGACCAGGAAAAAGTCCGATTTTTTTTCGGGTCGTTAACATCCAAAAACGTAGGTTTCTTCAATATCTAATTGTTGATTTGAGTTCAGCATATACATTTGCACGGAAATAAGACTATTTTGGAAAAATTTTGGCAAATCATTCTTTTTTCTTTTATTACAATTATCGGGTGTTAAAATGAAAATTTACCGATAATTGTAATAAAAGAAAAAAGAATGATTTACCAAAACACAGAGCTAAAACACAACATATTTAATTTACTGAAAAAACACAAAATAAAATATATACACGATATACAATTGGCAATACAAAACTGAAAACACAGAGTTACTGGCGAAGTGTTACGAGAGAGAAAGGGAGAAGAATCAAGTGTCTTAACTACGTTAAGGCTAGCGAAGTAATCTAGTTGTTATTATTAACTGGAAATCCACAAATGTGTGTAAATAAGGATAAATTCCTAGTTTGGTCAATGGATTAGTCAAAATTCTATTTACCAGATTTGTTCCATGTAATTCTCTTTTGGGTTTTTGTTGGTCGGCAACTTTTTATAGAGATTCTTTCGGCTGGATATACAGTGTAACCCGGATATAAGAGAGATGTCGGGACCGGAGAAGGAGTCTCTTATATCCGGGTTTCTCTAATATCCGGGTTTGGTCTATTTTGTTTTATCAACACAGGCTCTAATTTGGGACCAGAGAACATATCTCTTATATCCGGGTCTCTCTTATATCCGGGTCTCTTATATACGGGTTACACTGTAATAATCCTCGAATCATAAGCCGGAGTTGAGACTGGCAGCAATTCCTTTTACAACTGACTTTTCAACTGACAACCCTTTACCCAAACCAAATGGGGCTAACACCTAATTTGCATATTTCTAGATGTTTCTCGAATCATCTACATTCTTCTTGAATATACTGGACTGGAATGATCTAGAATCTTCCAAACGTTCTATTTCAAATTTCTCTATTTTACCACAACTTCTTGAAAGAAAACTTTTTTTGTATGAACAGGTAGGACTCAGTAGAATCCCTTACTATAAATTTTAACCTTATTGAGACTTTCTTTTTATAGAAATATATCCTCGTAACACTTCCCCCTTCAAAGTAAAAGTTTTGAAATTATAATGAAAAACTTTTCTAAGACTGTTGGGATAGTCCATACACTGTTGACACCCCCAATTTTTAAATGAACCATTCCGTATCATGTGTTGGCGAATCGGGTCCGTCGAGGCTAAGTCTACCAATCCGGTCGGTCGGTACATATTCCCGCCAAGGCGCGAACTTTGCAACAGGAAGGAACGAAGTTCTCTTTAGAAATTCAGTAGATTGCGCGAATCTTTGAATCGACACAAACGCACGTTTCGTCGATCAGCGAAAATATGTCTTCAAGTCAACTCGCCACAGCTACCTTTTGAAACTCAGCGAGTCTGAATTCTAGAACAAGAAAAATTCCTTTTTCTATAGAAGCAAACTCATCGAAATGAACGTCTGAGATTAATACAATACAAGAGTTGATTTTCCCATTAAACTACGAGAAAAAATATTATCTCACTGAACATAAAGGTACGCTACTTTGTACGACTTATTTTTTCCTTTCCTGCGCACAAACATTACACCTTGAAGCAATCGTTAAATTGTCGTTTGGCAACAATTTAATTTTCTGTACAAACAATTAATCTCGACCGAAGAACAGTTTCAATCGACCTGATACGAACACAAACTATAAACTTCCCGTTCACACATTCAACATATTTACAAACCATAATTTGTATATAGATATGTATAATAATAATTTGAATTTGTTTCTCGTTCAAATATTGTGTTCGTCATTATTTGTTCTTTGTTTTGTATTGCATTATAAATGTTTGAACAATTTCTCCTAAATTTGTTTGTGGAAAAATAATACGCAATTTACCATGGCCTTCTGAATAAACCCCGTTTATTCATTAATTATCTAAAAATTCACCGACCTTTCCACTACAAGACAATATCAGTCTATTTTATTTTGTAAAGCAATAAGCCATAATATAAAAAAAAACTTTTGAAAAGATACACTCTAGATAAAGTATCTGCAATAACATTGTTCCTTCTTTTAATGTGTTTTATAATAATATCATATTCTTGCAGGAGAAGACTCCATCTTGTAAGTCTTTGATTTTTGTTAGTCATCTTTTGAAGGAACGTTATTGGATTATGGTCGGTATAAATCAGAACAGGATAAACAGTAACATTGAGGTAAAAGTCAAAATGTTGTAGCGCTGATAACACCGCCAAGCATTCTTTTTCAATAGTAGAAATATTCTTTTGGTAGGTGTTTAACTTTTTTGAGAAATTTCCAATGGCTCTATCGATGCCTTCATCTTCTTGCATTAAGATACCCCCCATACAGACATCACTGACATCGATTTGTAATTTAAATTGTTTTGAAAAAACTGGAGTTGCAAGAGCTGGTCCACCAATGAGAGTCGACTTGATTCTGTTGAAAGCCTTATTACAGGTATCACTCCACTTGTATTTTACTTCCTTTTTAAGCAGGTCGGTGAGAGGACTTGCTATCGACGAGAAATTTTTACAAAATTTTCTGTAGAATCCTGCTATACCGAGAAATTTCATTAGTTGTTTTTTGTTAGTTGGAATAGGATATTTTAAGATAGCATCTACTTTTGCTGTGATAGGCTTAACCTGTCCCTAATCAACAGTAGGACTCAAATAATTTAATTTTGCATGGCAGAATTCGCTCTTGTTTAGGTTCACACATAGGTTTGCTTCTTCCAGCTTAAGAAAAAATTGTTTGATGATGTGTATATGTTCATCCCAGGTCATGCTGTATACAATTACATCATCTATGTAGACCTCACATCCCTGAATTTTGTGTAGAAGGGAATGCATCATCCTTTGAAAGGTTGCCAGCACATTTTTCATCCCGAACGCCATAACCTTATATTGGTATAAACCATCAGGAGTTACAAATGTTGAAATTTCTTTGGCATTGTCAGTTCTGCTACTACCCTGTCACCTGCTAAGTCGTTGCCTAACAGTAAGGAGA
Organism: Acanthosepion esculentum; assembly: GCA_964036315.1. Taxonomy (NCBI): domain Eukaryota; kingdom Metazoa; phylum Mollusca; class Cephalopoda; order Sepiida; family Sepiidae; genus Acanthosepion; species Acanthosepion esculentum. The sequence continues at coordinate 77,538,862 of OZ038488.1, forward strand.
CCCATTTAACTGGTAGGGTTGGTCGTACACCGACTACGACGGGACCATTCACCAATTCCGATTTTATATAAATTTTGTGAAGGGGCACCTTAATAGCACCCAATTCAGTGCCTTGTAATAAAACAAAGTCGCCAGTGAAGGTCGATTCCGATAGCTGTAATATGTAGCGGACCGTTGGGGTGAAGATGTGAAGAGATATCAGAAAGTTAAACTTTCCTGCTGGCGGGTCCAGCTACATGAGAATGTTGGACTTTAATCAAGTCCAAAGAAAACAAACACATATATATTAATAACAAAACAAGTTAAACAAAGACATGGACTGTTACATAGAGTTTGTACGGAGAAATTATGTGTGTGTTGTAAGTGTTCGTACGTACATGTATTGTTCTTAGCGCGTTCCAAGAAGAAGGAGGAGGAGGAGAAGGAGGAGGAGGAGGAGGAGAAGAAGAAGAAGAAGAAGAAGAAGAAGAAGAAGAAGAAGAAGAAGAAGAAGAAGAAGAAGAAGAAGAAGAAGAAGAAGAAGATTTATGTTCTGTTTAAATTAATTAGAATTTTTTTTTAAAAACTTTGTCGGATGTGGTCTTATTAAATAAAATGGGTTGCATAGATGTTTTTTTTTAAATATTATAAAGAATTTAAGTCTATTACTAATTGTCCTTTTTTTTTAAATCTTTATAAAAATAAATAAAATTTATAAAAATGAAAATAAATAAAATTAATAAATAAAATTAAATTAAGATTATTTAATTTATAGATAAATTTTATTTAATTTTAATTTGTTTTATTATTTAATTTTAAATAAATTTTATTTAATTTTAATTTGTTTTATTATTTAATTTTAAATGAATTTTATTTAATTTTAATTTGTTTTATTATTTAATTTTATTTAATTTTAACTAAATTTTATTTAATTTATAAATAAAGATTAATAAATAAAATTAAAATTTATAAAAAATAAAAATAAATAATATTTATAAAAAATAAAAATAAATAAAATTTATAAAAAATAAATAAAATTTATTAAAAAATACAAGCAGAATTTAGAAATAGCATAATCTCTTATAATGTCTGTAAGTTGGATGAAAAAAAAAATTTAAATGTCAAACCGGAATTGGAATCATCTTGCTCGTGGATTATTTGTTTTTGAAATGGCGAATAAGTTCTGAAGAATTATCTCATTCCATTGCAGAGATCAAAACCTTAAAAAGAAGTCTAAAGGCGCTGATCAAAATGTCAAAAATAAAAATAAAAAATGCCATGTTTTCTTTTCGTTCTTTTGTGTGTGTGTGTGTGTGTGTGTGTGTGTGTGTGTGTGTGTGTGTGTGTGTGTGTGTGTGCGTGTGCGTGCGTGCGTGTGTGTTTCTTTTTTAACAATTCTTCATTTCCTTTTATTCAGAGTGCGGATCGGCTGGTGTTTGCCAATAATTAAAGTTCATCTCTTTTTCCGTGTCAGCCTGATACTAGAACTATTTTATCCAATGACACATTGGATAACAGCTCATATTTAAATAATAAATAAAGGGCGGGAAAAAAAAGCGAAGGCTGGAGGAAATGGCTCACAAAATGTTGACATTCTCCGGGATTCTTATATTGAAAATTCTTTGCCAATCACTTGATGCTTAAGACAGGAACATCGCAACTTAAAAACTCTAAGATTTCTGTCCGATCCTTAGATCGGCTTTGTGTCGGTCTGCGGGGAAAAAAACACAGCGGCAAGAGTTTTGTACATGAGTTCATATGAGAAGTGAGCTTTTGCAGCTGAAAGAAAGAAAGAAAGAAAGAAAGAAAGAAAATTACGTTTCCACTATTCTTTCTTTTGCTTCTGTGGGTTTATTCAGAAAAAATGAATTTGCTCTGAGGTCAGATGTGTAATTACTTGGAAAGAAACATGCTCCTAATTAGGTATTTGAAAGAGTATTTTATAAGCGTTATTCAAAAAGCTAAGAGGTATGACAAGCGAATCGCAGAGACGGATAATGAATAGAACTGTCCTTGCTTTTTGCCTGTTTTCTTTTTTTAAAAATATCCATTCGTAATATTGAAATTTAAATAACAAAACAAAACAAAAACAAATCGCGTTTTTGTAATCTTTAAATTTTTGTTTTCCATTAAATAAAAATGGCTTCATTGTGAACATTTTAAGAGAAATCAAGAAAATATTTGGCTTGATAATAATTTTTTCTTTATATAGCTATAGCATCTACGCAATTTGAGGCGCTTTCAACCAGAAAGTTTGAATATTATTCAAATAGTGAACATGTCAGATTAATTATTGATTGTTACTCAGTCCAGAAGGGAAACAATAATCTATTCATAAAAGATAAAATAAACGAAGAGGCAAAAATAAATAATAACTAAAAATATCCAGAATCCACCGTCCATTCAAACCTTAAAATGCATGCATATAATAACATATGCAAACTATTAACGGCCCTCCTCGGAGGAATCTACAAAATAACAGGAAAATCTCATGAGATTTACACTAAACTATCTAATTAATTGCTCTTACTAACTAATTAACTAACGGGAAATTTCAAGATGAGAACACACCCTATCATGTTACTCACTTGCATTCCACGCACGCTGGCTACATTTCATTCGCTTCGTCGCCTTGATTACCAGTACAACCGTTTTTCTCAAGACAAGAGACATTTGGACAAAGACTTTTTTAAACGTAACTTAAAGCAAACAGGCGCATTGTCGAAATATTGTTAGGTGTGGGCTGTACTTGTGAGTACAATTTTTTGTATTTCTTTAAGGCATGAGCTACCAGGAATCCCTTCAATGAGTCTATTGGAATCTTTTCCAATCAATCCGAGAGCTCCAACTACAACTGGAGTTGTTGATGTCCCCATGTGCCACATTTTGGAGATTTGACGGTCCTTGTATTTTGACAATTTTTGAAGATCTTCAAAATGCAGGGAATGTCATGTCAATAAGAACACACATTTTGTCTTTGCGATCTCTGATCAGATGCCTGGGCAATTAGCTTTGATTGTTCTGTCTGTGTGTATTGTAAAGTCCCATAAAAATGTTTCAGGCCCTATCTCCGTAACCGGGTCTGGGTGGTGTTCATACCAATTTCTTGCGGTTTCCTTTCCGTAAAAGTTGCAGATTTTCCAATACAGATATTGACCCACTCTGTCATGTCTGGTTTTATATTCAATGGGTGCCAAGTAGAAGGCACGGTGGAGTAATGGATAGCGGCTCGGATTGAGGAATCGGAGATCCGAGTTCGAATTCCAGTCAAATCCATTACATTCACTTACGTGCTAATACCCTTAGGAAAGGTATGAATCCTCTTCTTCTCACCCCACCCCAGCAGGTAAATAGCAGGACAGACCGGGTTCTATAGCCTTGAATGACAACTGGTCTACCGCAAAAAGAAATGGCAACCTACTGCGGGAAAAATTTGCCTTGCCAGTCATGTATCGAAAGACACGTATCACACATGACACATAATTGACTGACTGGATGCGAAGACCGTGCAACCTGATACTCGATTTCTTGCTATGTTCGTTGTAGTATAGCCTCACCGATGGTAGCAATGGCATCAGTAATCTGTTGCTTTAGATCAGTGATGTTCCGTATCTTCGTTCGATACGCAATATCTTTAACATAACCCCATAGAAAGAAGTCCAGGAGAGTGACAACTGGTGAAAGAAGTGGCCAGGGAATTGGCCCATCCCTTCCAATCCCTCGGTCGGGAAATGTTAGGAGTTCATTTAACAGTACCTTTTTCATCAATAGGATACCTGAAATACACAAATTCATTGGGATTAAAAACTTTGATAACTACTGAGTACATAGAACAAATCCGATTAAGATATCACATCAATTACCTTTGTAATATATTTTTTAAATTTTAAACAGATTTATGGACACCCTATATATTCAAGTTATTTTGTCCTATCCTTTAACAGATATATTTTTATCTACAGTATTTACATTAGTCGGACTATTGTCCTCATCTTTGTCGCCATATTTGTCACAACGTTTCGGCCGTTGTACGCTCCGGCCTTCTTCAGGTGGTTGGAATTTCGAACCGAACCCTTTATTTCGATCACTGGGGTAGACTGTTCTAGTGATCGAAATAAAGGGTTCGGTTCGAAATTCCAACCACCTGAAGAAGGCCGGAGCGTACAACGGCCGAAACGTTGTGACAAATATGGCGACAAAGATGAGGACAATAGTCCGACTAATGTAAATACTGTACATAATACCTCATCTCAGAAATATAGACATATTTTTATCTGTTGGCACAATCATATGTATGAGAAAGCATTTTTTGTAGTCTTAAATCACTATGTCTGATCTATTAGCATTTATATGACTATCACTATGAATGGTAAAATTCCAAAGTATAGTGAGTTCATCTCCTTCTATGACTGGTTCAAGATGATGTTCATGCCATTTCCATCACGTGACTATTGATATTCCAATAACTATACTGCTCAATTTCTATCATAACCATCTTTGTTTTCCTTCGGAGTCAAAATTAGACAACCAGACACTAAGTGGTAAACAAACGTAACATTATGTTCTTAGGCTTGCACTATTTTTTATTATCTTTATCTGAATTTTTTTAGTAAATAGACTTTGGTCTTACGTATCCATTATAAATGACTCCGTCTCTGTTTTTAGCCTGCACTCTTCAGCCACTATTGGATGTTGTGTTTACCTCTACTGGCATCGTTAATTCTGAGTATATTTTGGCCGTCTGCGTTTGGGATTGTTTTTTTTTTTGTTTTTTTTAATTTAAAAAAAAAACCGAGTCACTTAGCATCCTTTTTATACGATTTTTCTAACCTTTTCCCTTAATCAATTCACTCCAAGCAAGGCAATGATGCTGTAGAGGACAGCGTGGGTTTGAGTGTTGTTGAATTAGAAACACGTGCTGTTTATTCCTTCTAGAAGGTCCAACTACGAGAAAATGTCGGACTCAAGTTGAGTCCAACCGAAGATGTAAAGAAAACAAACAAGACCGATATATATATATATATATATATATATATATATATATATATATATATATATAAACAAATATATGCATTAAACAACAAATTTACAAGTGACATTTTGGTTTGGTTTGGTTTGTTTTGATTTACGGCATATCAATCACAATGGGTTATTTAATGCCGACAAAATTTCCTTTTTTTCCCAAATGTATAGCTGGTAAATTCTTCTTTTCTTTTAATGTATAGTTCGGTTTGTTTTGTTTTGTGACATATTAACCTCAATAGGTTATTTAATGCTGACAAGATTTTTATTTCAGTTAATATTTTCTTTTTTTCAAATATTTATTGCTGATACTATTTTTTTCTGTTATTATATTCTATTTTTACACTTTCATATTGTTTTGAGTCAGGTTGTGGGGTCAACTATTTGTCCATAGCTGGGACCCTGACAAGTGCTACCATCCAGGGTCAGGGTGGACCTGGGGACACCAGCAATTAAGAGGTGGTTCCACGCTCCTCAAAACCTCCTGATCAGAGGCTTTGCTGTTGGACGTAGTTTATCGTCTTACCCAGGACATGGATGTAGTTTATCATCATACCCAGGACGTTACAAGTGACAAAGACATCAACATTTGTGTTTGTGTGTGAACGTAAAGAGTTTGTATTTTGGTGAATGTTCGTACGTACGTGTATGTGTGTTTCATGGAGTTTTCCCACGAGTGGGCAAAAACGCTGATTTCCGTGAGAGATCAAATTTTTAAATGTGTCCGCTGAAATGCAAAGTAGAAAAGAGAACGAGGCAAGAAGTCGTCCAGTATTTATAGTGTAGGGAGAGCGACCCCTAGTGAACAATTAGGGAATTAAAGAGGAGCTAACTCCGACAATGCCGCCAAGACGTAAGGGGCTACTGGGATTAAAAAAAAGAATGGCAAGATATTAAAAGGAACCGTAAACCCAATCCTAAACAATGGATAAACTTCTACTTCTGCCAAAAAAAAAAAATCGATGAAGTATGTGAACCGGAAGATAAGCGAACGTATCTACTCCTGTTGAGGAAGAAAAATGTTAAATACAATTTTTAAGTTTAGGCGGAGACGTTAGAAGTATAGAGTTGAAGTAGACTTTAGAAGGAACCGGAAACCCAATCCTAAACAGGAAACCAGAGATAATACATTACTCTTGTTTCAAAGACCATGGAGGAGTGTGAACCGGACGGCCGGCCTTTCAAACAGGAGCAGAGGTTTATCCATTGTTTCCTTTTTTAGGATTGGGTTTCCGGTTCCCGTTTAGGATTGCGTTTCCTGTTTAGGATTAGATTTTCGGTTCCTTCTAAAGTTTACAACAAATCAATACATCTTTAGAACCATTTTGTATTTTTTATATTAATTTTCTTCACAAAGTTGTTGTGCGCCATTAGGAATGTATCGTTTTCTTTCTAAATTGAGTAGCAAATCGTAATAATAATTTTTCTTCTTTGTCTTTCACGTTATCATTATTCTTATCATATTCTTATCTTGTTATTATTCTTACCTTATACTTATAAACTTCTTATTCTTAACTCGTTCTTATTCCTGGCTTATTCTTATATTCTGATCCTCTTTTTATTCTTCACTTACCCATTCGTAGCATATTCTTATCCTCTTCTTATTCATAACTTTTTTTTTTAATTTATTCTGATCCCCTTCTTATTATTAACATATTCCTATTCTTAGCTTATTCTGATTCTCTCTTTCTTATTAACTTATTCCTATTCTTAGATTATTCTGATTCTCTTCTTATTAACTTATTCCTATTCTTAGATTATTCTGATCCCCTTCTTATTCTTAACTTATTCCTATTCTTAGATTATTCTGATCCCCTTCTTATTCTTAACTTATTCCTATTCTTAGATTATTCTGATCCCCTTCTTATTATTAACTTATTCCTATTCTCAGATTATTCTGATCCCCTTATTCTTAACTTATTCCTATTCTTAGCTTATTCTGATCCTCTTCTTATTCCTAACTTTATGCATATCTTCTTTTCGTTATCATTTTCTTCTTCCTTTTCTCTTTCAGGATTATCTACTTTCCGATTTTTCTTTTGTTATTTTTTCTTTGATGTCTTCCCTTCACAATTCTCTATTCTTTTTGTATTCCATTAATAAAAAGTATGTTCCAATCAGAAATCATCTTCCCAATAACTACTGCCTTGTGAGACTGACTTCCGACAAATTTTTTTCCCAATCACTACAATACTCTTTAAACCGTTATCTTTCTTAGATAACCCCTTAAACATCGGTTTTTGCATTTTTCCTCACGCTCATACAACTCTGCAAAGTAACCTCTACCTTGAGTGTCTCTTGAGCCTTGTATTTGGTGAACATTAGTATTTTAAAAAAATCGCTTTTCACCCTTTTTCAATTACTTTTCTTCCTTTGCCAATATTCGTTTGCATCTTTGTTTCTGCTTTTTCTCTCCCACATTCTTCTTCATAACCGATGAGAGGAAAGGGCAGAGAAAGTAGCAGCAGTAATGATGTCATAGAAGAACCTCAGTTCAACCTCCTCCTCCTCCTCCTCCTCCTCCTCCTCCTCGTCCTTCTTCTTCTTTCAGATTTTCTTCTTCATCTTTTTTTATCACTAACTTACTATTTTTTTTCTTTTAATTCTTCTTTTCCCCTTCTTTTTCTTGTTTTTCTTCTTCTTTTATCTTGTTCTTCTTGCCTCTACTGTTCATGCCTTCTTAGCATCAAATTATCTAAGCATCGTTTTAAAGGCCTAAGTTGGTGCTATCATAAAACAATACAAAGACAGAAAGAAAATACATGGAGAACGAAAAACGTCGATACTTTAGGCCATTTTTACTCAAAGATAAATATCAACCACATCAAAGAAAAAAATATTTCCTGTTGCTCTCGGCTCATGAGCGACACAAAAAAACGTGACCAAAACGGGGCTAAAGTCGTTTTCTCATTAAGATATTTTTTTGTTTCTCTTTTCCCAATTTCTCGAAGTGATCCTTGACTGCAATCTATCTCTGTGAGGAGCGCTGCCTTTATATACAGTGTAGCCCGGATATAAGAGAAACCCGGATATAAGAGAGATTTTTTCTCTTGTCCCAAATTAGAGCCTGTGTTAATGTAATACTATTCCTTCCAGCATTGTCTCCCGATTTCTGTGTTTGTGGTTTCATCGTTCCCTAAACACATAATTGTGTTCTGGTTTTATGCACAGTGAAACACATCGTTTAATGAGCTGAAACTAAAGGGAGATAACTACAAACAATCGGCAAGTTAATATTGAGAATTAAAAAAAACAAAACTCGATTCCAAAATTGACAATCAAAATAATGACGGTATGGATACTTGTCCAGATATTAATTTGAGTCATAAATAATTTCCGCTTTTTGTTTATCAACGTTATTCTTAGAAAAAAATAAAGTGCAATTAAATTTTATTCAGTCTTCACCTCCACTTACTAATGAGATACTTCGTTGTTATAGTAAGACGTCTCATGGTCGTTCGGTGTAATGACTTATGGATATAAGGCTGCGTGACCGATAGATTTATGTTGGGTTTCAGAGTATCAAATAGATGCACTACGCCAGGCAAAACATTGGATCCTAGTCATTATGGAAGTTAATATTGAGAATAGAAAACAACCTGATTCCAAAACTGATAAAGGCGGGAGAACGGTCCAGCCGAAACAAACAATCAAAACAACAACAGTATGGATATTCGTCCAAATATTAGGTTGAGTCATAGATAATTTCCGCTTTTTGTTTATCAACGTTATTCTTTAAAAAAAATAAAGTGCAATTAAAATTTATTCAATTTTCACCTGCACTTACTTATGCGATACTTCGTTGTTATAATAACACGACTCATGGTCGCACGCTGTAACGTCTCATGCTACGATGACAACGGAATATATCATTACCAAGAAGTGGATATCAAGCTGCCTGACCGATAAAGTTATATTGTGTTTTATAGTGTCGCAGTTAGCTCCTCCTCATTTCCTTAATCCTTCAACAGGGGTCTCTCTCTCTTCCACGAGTATAAATACTGGCTGACCTTTCGCCTCTTCCTCTTTTTTTACGGCTTACGCACACGTGCGGCCAGCTATCTCGACCCAGGCCCTCGCGCCGCAAACTCGCGCGTGAGGCGAGGTAAAAAACTTTCTCTTTTTCACTTACACCAATATGTGACCTCTCACACAAACAGCGTTTCCCATATTCTGGGAACACGCTAAAAACAATATACGCGTTCGTACGGACACTCAACACACACACATAACTTTCCATACAAACACTCTGAAACATTTCATGTCTTCGTGTATTAATGTTTGTTATTAATATATATATTTGTTTGCATACATGTATATCGGTCTTGTTTGTTTCTTTATCTTCTTTGGACTCCATTATAGTCCAACATTCCTATGGAGCTGGACCGGCCAGCGGGAAGTCTTAACCCAGAGATATCTCCTCATCCGTCACACATTTCACACCACGCACGGTCCACTACAATAGTATCGAATAAATGCATTACGCCAGGCAAAGCATTGCAATTTAGTCAATATGAAAGTTAATATTGAGACGAGAAAACAACTCTATTTCAAAATTGACAAAGGCAGGTGAAAGGGCAAATGAATCAGAAAATAAAAACAGCGGCATGAATATTCGTCCTAATATTAAGTTGAGTCATAAATAATTGTTGTTTAAATCCCTATGCTATAAATGCTCGGCGACTTCTCGACTCGTTCTCTTTTTCATTTCTTCATTTTAGCGACTACAATGTAAGCTCTCTTAGAAGATCCGCGTCTTTCCATTTGTGGGAGACGCCATGAACATTACACGTACGTACGAACATTCACCAAAGAACAGACACAAACGTTCACACACACATATCATTGTCTATGTCCACTGTAAAATTGTTTTGTTTAATAAATATATTTGTTATATATATATATATATATATATATATATATATATATATATATATATATATATATATATATATATATATATATATCAGTTTTGTTCGTCTTCTTTACATCTTCAGTTAGACTTAATTTGAGTCCGGCAATTTTCTTGTATTTGGACCTTTTAATATTCTACCAGGAGTTACACACGTGTTTCTAATATAACAACACACAAACCCACATGATCCTCTACATATTCAGCTTTATCTGTAATAGCTTGTTGCCACTTATCAGGCAGGTCTTCCATACATTTTTAGTAAAATTCTGCATGTTTTGATTGAAAAAACCTTTTCGAGAAACACTTTAATCTGGTTTTCATTAAGGAAAGTTTAGACCAAAGCGTTGTTATATTCCGTATTTAGATGCGTGGGTGATGTGGAAACAATGTGGGCGAATACTGCGTCTGGTTGCAAAACAAATGAAATTCAGAATCGAAAGAACAAGAAAGACTGTAGATATATTTTATAGTCTCTTTAGTGAGGAAAATAAGAACAAGTAGAAAGTTCGTATTTAAGGAGTTGAATGTCTATGGTAGTGGCAAGTAAAGTTCATGGAGTTAACTTGATTTATGGAAGGGGAAGGGTACCCTTTGACAAGCGTCGGACGAGAGTTCATTAGCAGCAGCAGTCACATGCTTCGTTTCGTCGCCGGGCCAGTGTGTCAGGAGCGAGCGTCGTGACCCTTCTCCCTCGCCGTTGAATGGGACTCCCCCTTTTTGACTTTCCCGTGTTGAACTTATACACGCCTATCGGCTCCAAATGGAAATTTTTATGAGTACGCGGGAGACAGTCCGATTGGTTGATTTAATTCTTTTCATTTTTTTTTAAGTTTATCCCAAACGGAAGTATCTGCGTCGAGCTTATGCGTAGACGTGTAGTTTTCATTTCGAGTCGGGGACTCGTGATGGTAACTTCCGTTTATCGAAGCAGGGCAAGATCTCATCTTGTAACAGCGTTTTGCAGCGATCGAAAAAGGTAATAATCGGTTGGCGCAAGAACAGATGAATATGTCACAGAAGTTCTAAACCGAAGTCCATATGGACCCTGGGAGGTACATGTAACATTACTCGGCGTCCACACAAAAAAAATAGCAATTTGGGTGTCTATAGTAATATTTTCGTGGTCCACAGAGCAATTTCACTTTGGAAATTTTTTTTCAGTTGTGAACTGGAATTTCTACAGTAATCTACGCCATATTAAAATACTAAAAATAGAAAAACAACTTAAAAACTAACAGAATGCGAGTTGAAGCGATGTAAGTTAGTTTCCCTTTTACTCGACCGGATGTTTTGTTTGTAAAAGTTGAATAAACACTGAGAAGGATATAGAAAGAAGGATTATATATATAAAGGAAAATTATATAAATATTATAATTTATTATATAAATTAATTTAATATATTAATAATAAATGATAATAATAATTTTAAGTATAAATAGAATAAAGTATTAATATAAATTAATTCATATAAAATATTATATATAAAGTTGAATAAAAACTTAGGATATAAAAAGGAAGGATTATATATAAAGGAAAATTATATAAATATTATAATTTATTATATAAATTAATTTAATATATTAATAATAAATAATAATATGAATAAAATTAGATTAAATAATATATTAATATAAATTAATTAATATAAATTAATTAATATAGAGTTGACTTTGTGAAAAAGGGTGATCTTGTAGAGGACCGTGGGGGTGAAGATGTGAAGAGATATCAGAAGGTTAAACTTTCCTGCTGGCGGGTCCAGCTACATGCGAATGTCGGACCTTATTAAGTCCAAAGACAAAGAAAACAAACATGACCGATATACATGGGTAAACAAATATATATTGATAACGAGTTACACAAAGACATGAACAGTTATATAGAGTTTGTATGGAGAAATTATGTGCGTGTGTTGTAGTGTTCGTACGTACGTGTATTGTTCTTAGCGCGTTCCCAGAATTTGGGAAACACTGTATCTGTGAGAGGTCACATACTGGTGTAAGTGGAAAAAGAGAGATTTTACCTCGCCTCCGCGCGAGGTAGCGGCCCAAGGCCTGAGTCGAAAAAGAGGGAGAGACGAAGAGTCAGCCAGTATTTATAGCGAGGGGAGAGAGACCCCTGTTGAAGGATTAAGGAAACTGAGGAGGAGCTAACTCCGACAATCTCCGACAGTCATTGACATCGATGGAGCCGAACATAAAAAGTTCACAGAGCAGCATCAACCACAGGGATCTCATTGAATAGATCTGCACTTTTTAAAATTTATTAATTTCTCACATAATTTAAAATTGTTTATTATGAGTTATGTTACTAGTGTACATAAATATTACATAGAATATAGCTGTTAAATACAAGTTTATTTTCATTAAATTAGTTTTACTTCAAAATAAAGCATATATATATATATATATATTTGCTGGTATTTTAAAAAAAATGTATTGCTGGTAATATTTTTAACTATGAAAATGTATTGTTGGTATGTCCACTCTATCCCCAATATTGAGTACTTTTATATAAAAAGATATAACAAACCTGTATTTTCTATCACACACACACACACACACACACACACACACACACACACACACACACACACACACACATATATATATATATATATATATATATATATATATATATATAGGGTGACCAAAAAAAACGGGAACTTTTTAACAATCCAATAAAACCAAGAGTGATGGAAGAAAAATATTTAATTCATAGTAATTGAAACCTTAAAACATGCCATTTAAGAAACAATGATGGAATTTTCATTTTTTTTTAAATTACGTCCAGTAGATGGCGTCCTCCTGTACGAATGCATTCTTGAAATCTGCTGTTGAGATTCCTCATTGACTGCTGCAACATCTGAGCTGGGATACTGTGAATTTCATTCTCGTTACTAAAATGGCGAAATGTTTACTTGCTCAAGGTCACTGTCTCGCAGTGTTGCCACTTGCTCATGTCTGGCAATAGGCTCTTCAAAAATTCCCGTCTTTTGGGGTCACCCTGTATATACACACATTAAAGGAAAACAAAAACAGTTGATGGAACCAACGGACAACTTGCCAAAACCTAAAAGTCTTATCCAGATACAGTTTCGAATAAAATCGTCAATCCTGAAAAAAGAATGAGAAATAAAGGCTAAAAAGCAAAATTACCTACCCAGTAAAGTGATCGAACTCCAGATTGCCAAGTCCGATAAAAAAAAGCATACCAACGTTAAATCCTATGAAGGGATGGCACTAGTCGTAACTCGAGTTTCACGCTCACACGATCTTCAGACGACTTGAACGGAAATGGAAGAAGTGAGAGGAGGACTTTATATAACCCGTGAATCACCCTAAAGCATCACGGGAAGATAATTTCTTTAAAAATAATATCATTAAAAAAGTCGTTGTTTTTTTTACGATCTTATATACCGGGTGTAACAGTAAAATTGTCCAAATCGTGTAACAGCATGGAATAATTGTCCATCCCACAAAATATTTCCTGTGTCTAGACTTCAGGGACACCTGTATAAAACCTTTAGGAAAATCTTATCGCAACGATTTTGAAATGAGACATTTTTCGATCAGGTGTATTAATTAGAATTAGTAAATGTGAATATAGGCTGTAAAAGTGAAGAACACAAGATATTGATTAAACTGAGGTCATTATTATTTTGCAGAATATCCTAAAATTGTTATAATTAAATCAATAATAATTAAATCAATAGAATAAAATACTTCAATTACATCAACGAGACTTGCGTAGAATTTAATGTTTTTTTTTTAACACCGCAGAAAAATAGAAACCTTTTTTTGGCAGTTATGATTCTGGATGTTACGACCATAAATAAAGCGAACAAAAGAACTGACAAGGTCCGGTTTCCTCCTAAACCCCAACTGACAGACACATATCTATCTATCTATCTATCTATCTATCTATCTATCTATCTATCTATCTATCTATCTATCTATCTACACACACACACACACACACATATATATATATAGTACATTTCATTAAATATATATATATATATATATATATATATATATATATATATATATATATATATATATATATATATATATATATCATAATTTTAAGAGAAGCCATTTTCAGTTGTTTTCTCCATATATATATAAAGAGATTTCTCAAGGAGTAATGACACTTGGTTTGAAGATAGCACTAAGTCTATCTATCTATCTATCTAGACACACACACACACATAATATATATATATATATATATATATATATATATATATATATATATATATATATATATATATATATATATATATATATATATATAAAGAGCTCGCTAAAGGAGTAATGACACTTGGTCCGAAGGTAGCACTAAGTCTATCTATCTATCTATCTACACACACACACATAATATATATATATATATATATATATATATATATATACTTATATATATATATATATATATATATATATATATATATATATATACTTAGTACCTTTCATTAAATATATATATATATATATATATATATATATATATAAAGATCTCGCTAAAGGAGTAATGACACTTGGTCTGAAGATAGCACTAAGTCTATCTATCTATCTATCTATATATATATATATATATATATATATATCTACACACACACACATAATATATATATATATATATATATATATATATATATATATATATATATATATATATATATATATATACTTAGTACCTTTCATTAAATATATATATATATATATATATATATAAAGATCTCGCTAAAGGAGTAATGACACTTGGTCGGAAGATAAGACTGAGTCATGAAACTGACACCCATCATGCAGTGTTGATTCTTATGTACAAATGTTCAATACACACACACATATATTTATCTTTGTAGTAATAATGATACTCAATGACACATATAAAAATACGTAAAAGTTATTATAATTTAACTTATTTTAAAGCTAGCAGATTTTTGTGCTGTATTATACAAAATAACTACAGTGACAATAGTCAAGAAGTAAAGTAATGTTCATGCGTCTGATACCTTATTAGATATATTGAAGCCTCTGACACTGATGAGCGGTATCATGCGATACTCTGGAGTCGATTAAATCGATTGAATATTTATTAATTTATTGATTATATATATATATATATATATATATATATATATATATATATATATATATATATATATATATAGGGGGCTGCAATATTACGTATACAGTAAGTATTATACCAGTATTACCAGAATTATAATAGTGGTTCTAGTATTTATTTAATACTAGAATTCATTTAATTCATTAAAATCATTTTTAATATTTTTATTTTAATACATTTATTATCGTTTTTATTTTTTAATTGTTATGGGATCTTACCTATAACGACACAATGAACTCTTCCTGACACTATAAATACTGTGCCTCTCAAGAGAGACGTGAACGAGGCACAGTACTTATAGTGTCAGGAAGAGTTCATTGTGTCGTTATAGTTAAGATCCCATAACATTAATAAATAATAATAATTCTGATAATAAATGTTTTGCAGGCAAAGAGGAGTGTGTGAATGACGGGGGTAAAGAGTTTGAAGAATTGGGAGATTGATATGTTTGTTATTGATATGTTATTGAGATGTTCGTATAATGAATACAATACGTTTATTGTGCACGTTTGTTTTTCATTAATATCTATCTATCTATCTATCTATCTATCTATCTATCTATATATATATATATATATATATATATATATATATATATATATATATATATATATTCTTTAGGTCACAAATGTTCCTTAATGCAAATATTATTAAAGATAACAGGCATTTTGTATCGCTTAATGTTACAGATTAACTTTTCCAAATGACGAATGATCCTTGTCAGACACGGGGGACATACCCTCAAAAATTGTCCCAAATTAATTAAGTCATGTTCAGTGTAGATAGAGACAAATGCTAAGTGTTGTGTGTGGTGTAGCAAAGAGTGTTGTGACGTGTATGTTTTATTTTATTTTATTTTTATTTATCATTTATTTTATTCGTTTTTTTTTTAATATAAATTTGAGGGTGCGGATTCATAAGTTATACTTGTTTTTATTTAGAGATGGTTGTTTCTGTTGTATGAGAATTGCTTCAAGGATCGTAAGACTGTTTTTATTGTTTGTTTTTGCTAGTATATTGTTATTGTTTCTTAGGAGCTGTCTCATATTGCTATTATCCTTATGCTGCTTCTTAATGTGTTTGGTGGCACTCTGGTCCAATGGAGTGTAGCTGTGGTATATCCTATCTGAGAAAGGTCAGGCGTATTTTGGAAAAGTTGATCAGTAAAATTAATCGATAATATATATATATATATATATATATATATATATATATATATATATATATTCACCTTTCTTGAGATATCTTCTATTATCACAATGTGAGATATTTAATAGCATAAGCGATGGGATCATAAACAAAAAACTAATCGCAATCGGCTAGACCAGGGGTGGCCAACCTTTTGATTCCATGCGCCAATATTTTGTACGATTAATTTAAATGCGCCACACAAACATTCACTGCCTTTCAGTACGTGTTGTAATATGGACATATTTTAAAGTTATAACAAAAAGAAATGGGACAAACACAAATCAATCTTTTAGCACTTTCGCAAAGGACGTGCAATAAATATAAAATCACTGAAATGAATGAGTAGAAGTGGCTTAGTTTCTTTTCATCAAAAGGATGCAATGCGCCACTTGAAAGCATCCAATGCGCCACTTATGGCGCATGCGCCACAGGTTGGCCATCCTTGGGCTAGACTATATATCCCAAATATATATTAGAAAAATATTTAAATTTAAAATTCTTACCGTTCTCTTCCTTTCGTGCGCAAGAGCAGTCACATCAACGTAAACATCAATTTAAAAAGATGAAATCCTAAAAGACAAAAAGCGTCACACGAAATCTTTTTCTACATTTTTCCGTAATATTGTTGTATTACTACCCCATGAGGATAATCACAGGCAGCGAAATTTTGAATTACCGCCCCCTAACAATAATTACAGGCGGCGCGAGATTTGAAAGAATCCTTCTCTTTCTTGGTGACTTTTCATAGCGAAAAGACGTATTATTTTCTGCAAAAATGTAAGTACCTCAACTACTGACACTGAAGGTTGCTTTGAACTTTTCATATTTCATTTCATTTCTCATTTTTCCTTTGTAAGATGTCCTATCAATATATTTGTTAATATTTCTATGTTGAAATTCTGTCTTATTTTTCCTTTGGATACACACGAGTCCGACAAAAATTGTTTACAATATATATATATACATACACACATATATATATATATATATATATATATATATATATATATATATATATATATATATATATATATATATATAGGAAGAAATATAGTTTTAAGGTATGCTATATTTATGGGATAAAGTGTTCAATATCAGAGATAGAACATATGTAAATATAAAAGTGAAGATTGAAGTCAACGCTACAGACAGTTTCATGCTAAACGCAATCATCAAACCACCTATAAATATAACATACCTTAAAACTATATTTCTTCATGTGTGTATCTATATATATATACATATATATATACATATATATATATATGTGTGTGTGTGTGTGTGTGTGTATGCGTGTGTGTGTGTGTGACGCCTTTTGTCCTTTAGGATTTCATCGGTTTAAATTGATATTTACGTCGATGTGGCTACACATACGCACGAAGGGAAGAGAACGCTAAGAATTTTAAATCTAAATATTTTTCTAATATATATTTGGGATATATAGTCTAGCTGATTTCATTTACTTTCCTTTTGTTGATGTTTACATCGCTGATGTTATTAAATATCCCACATTGTGATAATAGAAGCTGCACCCTCAAATGTGGCCTGATAACTGCGTTTAGCATGAAACAGTCTGTCGCCTCTGAGTACTGTTATATTGTTATATAGGAATAAAGTGTGACTGCCGAAACTTGAGTTTGAACATAGATCGCCAGAGAGCAAACACAGGCAATCCCATTATTGAATTAAGCAGATCACGTGACCACAGAGGAAACGCATATATGGGAGTTAGCGTGTGTCTAATTGATTGTTATTTCTACTCTATCCTCTGTTACTATTTCTCTATAAGGATTACTGTTCGAGTGATTAGTATTGAGCAAGTACTATTAGTGCGAGATTATTCGAAGGCGTCTGACAACAGTATTGTTCAACGGCGTCACTATAGTTGTATCTGCGATTACAAAGTCTCTACTATAACGAGCATTACAAAAGTGGCAACGAGTATTCGTTGACATCACAAAAGTGGCAATGAGTGTTCGTTGACATCAGAAAAAGAGATAGCCACACACCAAAAAAAAAAAAACTACAAAAGACAGGAATTGTGGAGAGCCATGATCGCCAACATTCTGAAAGGGCATGAGAAGAAGAAGAAGAAGAAGAAGAAGAAGAAGAAGAAGAAGAAGAAGAAGAAGAAGAAGAAGAAGAAGAATTGAATGATTGGTTTTTTACGACTTATCAACTTATCAATCTGCCCGGTTAGCTTTTCGGATTACTATATGGATTACTGTTCAAGCGATTATTATCGAGCAAGTGCTATTAATGCGAGATTATTCGAAGGCGTCTGACAACAGTATTGTTCAACGGCGTCACTATAGTTGTATCTGCGATTACAAAGTCTCTACTACGTTGGCATTACGGAAGTGACAAGGAGTATTAATTGGCATTACAAAATGCCAACGAATGTACGTTGACATCACAATATATATATATATATATATATATATATATATATATATATATATATATATATATATATATATATATATATATGAGCGCACATTCAGTGCTGGTGGTAATAATAAAGCAGTGCTTGATGTAAAATAACCGATTAAATTTATACTAATTTATATATAAAATTTATATTAATTTATGTATTAAATATATTTTTTCTTCACCGTTTGATGCTACTCTGTGTTCCATGTAAATAACAATCGTCAAACACAAATTGAAAACGATTAAAAACGATTACTATGAATCAAGAGTTGCATGGGACAGTGATGAACAAGTGTATATTTATTCTTAGTATCTATCTATATATATCTTTGTCTGTGTGTGTCTGTGTGTGTCTGTGTGTGCCAGTGTGTCTGTGTGTGTGAGTGTGTCTGTGTGTGTGAGTGTGTCTGTGCGTGTGATAAAAATGTAGTTTTAAGGTATGCTATAATTATGACACAGGAAATTGTGGAGAGCCATGATCGCCCATGTCCTGCCGGGATAAGTCACATAGAAGAAAAAGACGATATGTATAGGGATAGAGCGTGCATATATATTTGTAAATTTAATAGAGATTAAAAATATTTTGAACTCTCCATAAATCTCCATTTTACGTCGGAAACAATCAATTAAAGAAGTTTACAAAGAACTGAACGAAGTCCACCACTTCTTGAGGAATACGTGTCTTGCCACACACAAAATAATCGATATCGATTCCTCTAATGACGACTGATTAAGATAATTAGAAAATGTAACTGTCTGTGCGTTAATTTTCGGATACTGAATGTTGGACGCGTTTCTTTTGACACATTGGCGAATGTTCTTTTGGTTTGAGAGGAAGAAAAAAGTGGTCACTTATCATACAGAGCCTGTACAAATGCATAATTGCTGGACAATCTCCTCAAAGATGAAGAGACTTGATGCAACAGAAATGTGGTTCTACAGAAAGATGCTGAGGATACCATGGGCCGAACATGTGATTTTGGAGAAAATGGAAACAAAAAGAAAACTTATATTTAACATCAGGAAGAGGCATTTGAAATTTCAGGGGCACATAATGAGGAAAGAGGGCTTGGAAAATCTGATACAGGAAAGAGGGACAATGGAAAGCAACGCGTAACATACTTGATGAGCTTGAGCAAATGGAGGGTAGAACAGGGTTTGAGAGAAATAACAAAACAAAGCTTATTAAGAGCTACAGGGGGCAGGGAGATGTAGAGAGCCATGATCACCTACGTCCTGAAGGGCACATAAAAGAAAAGTGTATGATGTTTTTAACTGCGGGTCAACCGATGAAATTTTCGTCAATACGTCAGCACTTCAGACCGTTTACAGTTAAGACACGCAAGGCTACGTACCCAGAACCGAATCATCCCCATTCCCCTTCGTATTCGGTAGGCCAGAAGGAAATTCTACTTACCTTCTTCCGGGGGACCACTATTCTGTGGAACAGACACTCGAGAGGATGCTCTCCCATTCAATACAATCTTAACTTGTTCAAGTCTTAAGTCAACAGTTATCTATCCTACATATCCACATTAACTTCCTCCTCTTACGTTCACACAAGAAGCTCATTTAGTAACCCTCTGCCTTGAGTGGCTCTTGGGCCTTGTATTTAGTAAATGTCTAATTTAAAAAATATTCCAGAGTATTTCTAGCTTATGTCAGTATTGCTATCATCTAGATGTTTTTTTATTCGTCTTTATAATTTTTTCTTTTCTTCCCTTCTCTTTGTAAGGCTCTTCGGTACCGTTTCAGGATCACCAATAATGATGGGTACAATTGTTTCCAAGAATTTGATGATTTTTCATTCGATATGACAGATTCTTCTATATGATCGAACCCTAGTCGTTTGCTTAATTTCTAGTAGATCACCCTTCCTACCCAATTGTGCTTATTCTTGTACTCTTGCTGTAATCGATTATTGTTGTTGATATTGTTGAGCGTGTAAGAGAGAAGCACGCCAACAAAGTGCCGCTGAGGAACAAAAATACGAAAACCAATATACTTATCAATACACTCAGTCTGATAATTGTATACCAGGCACATGCATCACAGCCAAATTGTGATATACGTGATAAGTTTTGACAAAAGCAGCGCGTAACCTTGCAGGTGGAGTTCAGATAGAAATACCTGCAAATTGCTTAACCCGACCCACGCAGATGATCCCCGATTGACGGTGTTCCCAACTATCTAGAAGCGACCCCAAAGTTGCTTTTTCTGTTTCTATGGAAAAGGCAACGAACAATTTTGTAATTCTTTAAGGCCTGGGCTACCAAGCATCCCTTTAACGGGTCTACCAGAACCTTTTCCTATCAAACCCAGAGCCCCAACCACAATTGGAATTATTGATGTCCTGAAGTGACACATTTTTTTAGATTTCCACTACAAGATCGTTGTATTTTGATAGTTTTTTTTTTATATAAAAAAAGCAAATGATGTTTTTGTAGTCTTTGAACATTATGTCTTGGCGATTAACTTTGATTATTCTGTCTGTGTGTATTGCAAAATCTCATAAAATTTTTACAGGTGATAATGGCGAGCCCATTGCTAAGCACACATCTTGTCGATATAGCTGTGATCACATTCCGAAATGTGTGGTTTGTGTACAGAAAGCAATGGGCTCGCCATTATCACCAGCAATGGCGAATATATACATGGAATACTTTGAGGAAATGGCATTACAATCTATATCTCTAAAGCCAACTCTATGGATAAGGTACGTAGATGACACCTTCATACTCTTGCCACGCCAGGAAGAAGGTTCAGGTTCTACTGGACCATGTGAACTCAATAAGACCTTCGATACAGTTCACGATGGAGAAAGAGAGTAACAACACACTCCCATTCCTGGATGTTCTAATATCTCGAACAGAGCATGGGTTCAAGGCATCTGTATACCGTAAACCGACATTCACTGGACAGTACCTCAATTTCAACTGCAACCATCCATATAGCGTAAAGAAAGGGATCGTCCGTTGCTTACAACACCGAGCAAAAGTCATAAGTGGCGACCCAGAGACATTAGATAAAAGAATTGGTCAGTATAAGTAGTACCCTACAACGTAACAACTACGCTGGATACATGTCAGCAGCCCCAAGAAACTGGGATAGGCGGGTACAAGATGGGGACAACAACACTCAGAAAACAGTCTGCCTGCCTTATGTGAAGGGGTTATCAGAGAAAATACAAAGGATCTGCGGTCCATATAACATCAGGACAACCTTCAAAAGCTGGACGACACTTCGCAGATATCTCTCCCGTGTAAGACCCCCCCCATAGAGGAGAACATAAAGACTGTGTGTACGCCGTCCCGTGCATCTGCGGAAAGAAATATAAAGGTAAGGCTTCAAGAACACTAGAAAGCTGTAACACGAGGGGAAGTGGAAAAATCAGGCGTGGCCGACCATATATCAGGTTGATATCATAGACAAAGAACATCATTGGAAAATTCGTAAACTCAGCACATATGCTAGGCCACAAAAGTCTCCTGAGCCGACCAAGCATAGAAATGAATACAATATGGGAACCAGTAATAAGGAGTGCCAGAGTAAAGCAAAACAACAACGAAAACTGCAATATAATCTCTGGTAAAAACATGCAATGATAAGAGCAGAAAATTGCAATATAAGCACTGGTAAAAAAAATGGGTGCTGAAGACATTAAGTTTATAATACCCAGAAATTCATACACAGATGTCCTCAAGGACACGTGGCACAGTGGATAAAGGCATTAGTTAGATCCAGTGACAGGACCCAGAGAGTGTGAGTTCAATACATGGTTAAGGCGGTGGAGAACTTGGGAATTAACAGGAGATAACTGATAACTGATATCCATTAGACATAGAACGTGGAACTAGAACAGTCTACCCCAGCGAGCGAAATAAAGGGTTCATTTCGACATTCCAACCACCTGAAGAAGGCCGGAAACGTTGTGATAAATATGGCTACAAAGATGAGGACAATAGTCCGAATAATGTAAATAGTGACACAAGATGGTCAGTTGCTTCTAGATATTCGTCACAGAATCTGCATTTGGGGTTAACACAATTTTTCAGTATGTTTTCTTGGAAAGTTCTAGTTAGCAAGCACTGGTCCTGTGAAACAAGAATAAAAGTTACGTGTTCAGCTTTCAATCCTGCAGTACATAACCACTGATGAATACGGAGTTTGTCTACATAAGCTTGTCTTGCACAGGCAGAGTATTGACCATGAAGATGTCTATCTTGCTATAGTTTCTGCATTTGGTTGATTAACTTTTTCATTTACTTTTCTTTTTAGGTTCTTTAACGCTGCAGTAGGGGGATTATGATTTATTTACACTTCTTCACCAACTTGAAATTCCCTTTTGAATTTGTTGGTTTCTTTTATTACTGAATAAAGTTTCTTATTTCTTTCATGTTCTTTGACACAGATCATCATTCAGTGTTATGTAGTTTCCAGATATCTTTGAAGACCAGTTGTTGTAGTTTTGTAAAACAGTTCTAGTTGAACTAATCCTCTGCCTCCTTCCAATCTGGACATACAGACGATCAACATCAGCTTTAGTATGATGCATGCGGTGGCAAGTGAGAAGCTTTCTCGTTTTGACATACATTCTCCTAATGTAAGTTATGGTCCAATTAAGGACGTTGAAACTGTATTGCACCACAGGAACAGCCAAATTGTTTATGGCTGATATTCTATTTTGTGAATTCAACTCAGACGCTTAAAACTGTAGTATTCGTTTCTTTCTTCCTTCTTCCTTCATTTGGCTATTCTCTATTCCCTCTCCTTCGCTGACTTCTAGGTATTTATATACTTCTTTCTGCATTTGATCCATTGCATTTGAATTTGTAATACAGTTCTAGTTGAACTAATCCTCTGCCTCCTTCGGATCTGGACACATACAAATCGGTCTTAGGGCGATGCATGCGGTGGAAATTGACAAGCTTTCTCGTTTTGATATATATTCTCCTAATGTCCAATTAAGGATGTTGAAACTGTATCGCACCACAGGAACAGCAAAAATCTTTATGGCTGATATTCTGTTTTCTGAATTCTACTTTGTATTTAACACCAGACGCACACGCCTGTAGTATTCTTTTCTTACATTCTCCGTCATTTAGGTATGCTTTATTAAAACCCCTTCTTTATTATTATTATTATTATTATTATTATTATTATTATTATTATTATTATTATTCCGAGTAGAGATT
>OZ038488.1:77567729-77637729 GCA_964036315.1 Acanthosepion esculentum
TCTTTATATCCTTTTTTGTTTGTTTGTTTGAATTTTTTGTTTTTTTGTTTTCGGAATTTTCATTTCGATTTTTGTTTTTTCCTTTATTTTTTAAACTGTAGAGTTTGTTTATTCACCAGCTTTTCTTGTCTATTCCCCACCCTTCCCATAACATTTTCCAGTTCTAGTCTTGTGTTACATTTTTATTCCGGTTTTTCATTTTCAAATTCATTTTTGCTTTCTTCTTTTATTTTCTTGACGTCACTTTACAGTCCGTTTTTAATTTTTTTCGGCTTTTGTTTTTCATTGTTATTTTCTTTTCCATTTTCTGTTTTTTTTTAATTCTTCTTTCACTTTTAACAGTCTCCGTTTTCAGGCCTGTCTTTTTCCCTAATTAAGAAAAACTGCAATTTTTAGTAAACAATATCGTAACATGAACACTATTAATAACAATGATTTTAATAATTTCTTATTTTCTTATAATAATAATAATAATAATAATAATTATAATAATAAAAATTATAATTATAATAATAATAACAATAAGGGAGAAAATGGGAAAGAAATGAAGCCGTTATTGTTAATTATTATTTATGCTCATTAGGTTTTCTAACAACATTAACTGGTAGCTTTAACGTGAGATCAAGTGACAGCAAATGTTTTCAGTAGTTCAGCACTGTCGATAATATTCTCAATGTAATATTGTCAGCAGAATAATTTAAATTCTTTTCCAGACTTTTAATTTTTCCAGTCTTTTATGGAAGATTACTAATTTTTCCAGTCTTTTAGAAAAACTTATTTTTCCAGTCTTTTATGGAAGATTTATTATTTTTCCAGTCTTTTATGGAAGATTTCTTATATTTCCATTCTTTTATAAAAGACTTATTTTTCCAGTCTTTTATGGAAGATTACTAATTTTTTCAGTCTTTTATGGAAGATTTCTAAATTTTTTCCAGTTTTTTATGAAAAACTTATTTTTCCAGTCTTTTATGGAAGATTTCTAATTTTTCCAGTCTTTTATGGAAGATTACTAATTTTTCCAGTCTTTTATGGAAGATTACTAATTTTTCCTGTCTTTTAGGAAATAATTCTAATTTGTCTAGCCGTTTATACAATTTATTTTGTGGTGGCGGGAATGTTACCAGTACATCTATAAACGCTGACCAGAATATCGTCACCCTCATATTCAACAATTCTATCGTTTGTCTGGTCAGGTGAATATATTTTCATCTCTGGTCACTTTCTTTCAATTTTACTCTGTGGTCTGAAAAAAAAATCCAAAAAAACGACACCAGCTCTCCAATAAATGGTATTCATCTTCATTACAATGATCTTATATGGTCTTCTCTCGTCGACTGGTTGACCTGCTTTAATTTGCAAGTCCGAAGGATTCTTATTTTTCTATTCTTCAGGACATCTGTTTTATTCATATGCCATTGATGTCTAAGTTCGCACTCGTTCCAGTAGATTATCTTCTTATACTTATTTCTGGGTGCGTACGTCGCTTAGAAAATAGGATGAGTGTGTCGAGTTCAAGTTCCTGTCGAGACAGTTGTACGAACACGCCTAGAAATGTTAGAAACTATCTCATCCCTCTGCAGCTAGCAGGGCAGACTGGACCCTCTCGCCTTGTTTGGTAATGTCTGGCATGTTGCGTTTGTGGCTTTTTACGCCACACGGAACATCTACAGAATTAATATACATGCATGTGGCATTGTTCAGTTATCTAAGACCTTGTTAAGGTTTCGAATACAACCAGTCCAGGAGATGTAAGACTAACATCCATAAAAACCTACTTCCTACTGAAACAACAGCATCAAGAGCTAGCGTGATGATGCTGTGAGCCTATACTCCACAGGGAAGTCTACAGGGTCAATATACTACGTACACCGTCGAGCATTTCGACATGATGCAACGATTATCAAACTTGTCTCGCTAGATCAATTACGATTCAGTAGTGAGTTGGATCCTCACTGGATGGTCCATGCTTTCGGTCTTGGGTTTCATATAAGCTTCGTATAGTAAATCCCTATATATAAGGCATCATTCGATTATCGTTGACCATGTGAGACTTTTCGAGTACCGCATTTTAAAAGCATCATAAGCGACAACTGATAGCTACCAATTTCAAACGCTTGGATTTAGGCTCAAATATTCATTTGATTTCACTTATCAGAACAGACAGGCCTCTTTAGCTTTGGTTAACAACCAGTCAAGGAGAAGGACAATTCTAAATTCAAAACCGGTTGACTGCATGGCTAGCAATTTTGCACTGTAAAAACCTTCTCGCTATTGAAATCACAGCAACGTGGAGAGGCTGTGGCCCTATATTCCGCAGGAAAGTTTATAGAGTTAACAACAATATTTGTACTCCTCCTGAGCTAACTTTATTTTCTTCTCATGTGCTGTGTCGCTTAAGGACGTAGGCGATCATGGCTCTCCACTTCCACCTATCTCTTGTAGCTCTCAGTAAGTTTTTCACTTTGCTACTTCCCCCAGGCCGTGTTCTGTCATCCAGCCCGCTAGGTATGTCATGCGTTTCTTTCCCTTGTCTCTCTTTCCCTCTATTCGACTTGTGATTCTCCAAGCCTTCCTTTCTCATTACGTGTCCCAGAAATTTCAGCTGCCTTTTCTTCGTATTAAGTATAAGCTTCCTCCTCGCTTGCATCCTCTCCAAACCCTCATCGTTGCTCACACGCTCGGTCCATGATATCCTCAGCATCCTTCCTCGAGTCTCTTCTTCATCTCTGAGGAGGCCGTTCAACATCCGCTGCCGTAAAGGAGAACAGATGTCACGTAGCAGCTCAGTACTCTTTTCTTTGTTACCAAAGAAATCCTCCTGCCTAGCTTTTAGAATGCGTCTTTGGCCATTCCAATACGTCTTCGGATCTCAGCGTCGCACTTACCGTCCTCTGTCAAAACACTTCCCAGATATTTAAATTTCAGCTTGATTTTCCCCGATATGTAAATCGCATTTCGGGCTCATCTTTTTATTGGTGTCCATGCATTCTGTCTTGTAGTCCCTTCTTCTCGCTCTCCTTCGCTACCTTCTGTAGAAGGTTTTGTAATTTCATTTCCATGTCTGCTATCAGGCACTGTGTCATCTGCGTATATTATGTTGTTAAGATTGTGGCCACCAATGATGAATCACGGTAAGATTTTCAGTTCTTTCAGAATTGCCTCGCTGTAAAGTTAGCCATATATATACTACGTCCACTTATTAAATATTTGATGGTTTCTATACCGGTTATTGCACGACTTCGTTATGTTTATCTTTATATTGTTTTTTCTCGTAGAATTATCATTATTATTATTATTATTATTATTATTATTATTATTATTCTTCTTCTTCTTCTTCTTCTTCTTCTCTTCTTCTTCTTCTTCTTTTCTTCTTCTTCTCTTCTTCTTCTTCTTCTTCTTCTTCTTCTTCTTCTTCTTCTTCTTCTTCTTCTTCTTCTTCTTCCTTCTTCTTCTTCTTCTTCTTCTTCTTCTTCTTCTTCTTCTTCTTCTTCTTCTTCTTCTTTCTTCTTCTTCTTCTTCTTCTTCTTCTTCTTCTTCTTTCCTTCTTCTTCTTCTTCTTCTTCTTCTTCTTCTTCTCTTCTTCTTCTTCTTCTTCTTCTTCTTCTTCTTCTTCTTCTCTTTCTTCTTCTTCTTCTTCTTCTTCTTCTTCTTCTTCTTCTTTCCTTCTTCTTCTTCTTCTTCTTCTTCTTCTTCTTCTTCTTCTTCTTCTTCTTCTTCTTTCTTCTTCTTCTTCTTTTCTTCTTCTTCTTCTTCTTTTCTTCTTCTTCTTCTTCTTCTTCTTCTTCTTCTTCTTTCTTCTTCTTCTTCTTCTTCTTCTTCTTCTTCTTCTTCTTCTTCTTCTTCTTCTTCTTCTTCTTCTTCCTTCTTCTTCTTCTTCTTCTTCTTCTTCTTCTTCTTCTTCTTCTTCTTCTTCTTCTTCTTCTTCTTCTTCTTCTTCTTCTTCTTCTTCTTCTTCTTCTTCTTCTTCTTCTTCTTCTTCTTCTTCTTTCTTCTTCTTCTTCTTCTTCTTCTTTTCTTCTTCTTCTTCTCTTCTTCTTCTTCTCTTCTTCTTCTTCTTCTTCTTCTTCTTCTTCTTCTTCTTCTTCTTCTTCTTCTTCTTCTTCTTCTTCTTCTTCTTCTTCTTCTTCTTCTTCTTCTTCTTCTTCTTCTTCTTCTTCTTCTTCTTCTTCTTCTTCTTCTTCTTCTTCTTCTTCTTCTTCTTCTTCTTCTTCTTCTTCTTCTTCTTCTTCTTCTTCTTCTTCTTCTTCTTCTTCTTCTTCTTCTTCTTCTTCTTCTTCTTCTTTCTTCTTCTTCTTCTTCTTCTTCTTCTTCTTCTTCTTCTTCTTCTTCTTCTTCTTCTTCTTCTTCTTCTTCTTCTTCTCTTTGTTAGTTTGCACGCCGTTACACCCCGATACTTCATAAATAATGGACTATTCCGTGTTTTGATCGCGTAGAAAGAGGGGAAAAGATATGACTTGTTTTCAGTGAGGGAATGATGGACAGAAGGGAAGATAGAAGTGAAGAGATATAGAGATAAAATCAGATGAAGCTAATAAGAATAGATACGACACTTTGATTTCATCCAAAATGTCGATATTATGGTGACCGCGATAAAAACGGTATTTTTCAGTCGCACAGTATCGAACGACGGAAGGCAATCGCAAAAAAAAAATACCATAAATTAAATTAAATAATATTGTCTGCTGAATTATTTTTAAAGTATTACTAAGAGAAATATTGGTAACACGGGGATTTATCTAGAAAGAAAGAAAGAAAGAAAGAAATTTTTAACGTCTCCTACCAATATCACATAAATAATTGCGTGGAAAGAGAGCAAAAAAAAAAAACACGATTTGATTTCAGTGAGAAAGAAAGAAAGAAAGAAGCGTTCAACGGTTGTTTCAGTAACATGAAAAAAGTTGTCAATTTCAGATCTATTCATTTGTACCCACTTCTTAAAATAACACCCAGTATTCGTATTTTTGATTGCTATTGCAATATTTTGTTAAAGTTGTTAAGCTCAAATATTTAACGATGGGATTGGGGAATTTCTACGGATAAACATCGTCGTAGAACTCGATATGACCTTATTCAATCATTAACTTAAATTAAATTAAGATTCATCAGCAATTGTAAATAGGTAAACCGTGGTATTTTCACGGGTCTTTCTAGTTATGATTATTAACTCAAGTAGTAACTTCGACTCAAAATCTTCTACGCGGCCTTGTGAGTAATGAATTATTTTCCGATCTAGGGCTGTTTTCCCACAGACGAAACGCTGCTAGCCTCTCGCTCCTCGATGACTATTTTAATGGCAAATGTTCTGGCGAGTTCCATTAGTTCTGATCTTTACAGTTAAAACTCACCATGCCGCGTACACGGAGCCAAATCATTCTCATTCCCGTCGTATTCCATTTGTAAGAGGGAATTTCAATTCGGATAGCTCACAAGAACTGCTACTTTGTCGAACAGACTCCCAGGAGGATGCTTCATCAAGCATTATTTTCTTAACCTCTTCATGACTCGCGTCAACCGTTATATACTTTCAACAACCTCATTCAGACATCCTCTACCATGAGTGGCTCTTGGGCTTTGTACTGGGTGAACAGCAGTAAAAAAACAAACAAAAAAAACGTTGCATTACACTGGAGATTAAGTGGCATCAAGTCCCTTTAATAAACTAGCACTCTCTTCAGTATTCTAGCTTTTTCAGGCTTACGACTACATCACGTTGAAACACTGGTTTCCGTAAGATAAGCAACATCGAGCCTGTTCAGTACCTAGATGGGTGGTCGCTTAGGAATACCAGGTGCTGTAAGCTTGGATGGGCGGGGGTGTAATGGATAATGGCTCGGAATCATTAATCGGAGAACCGCGTTCCAATTTCAGTTGGCTTCGTTATATTCGCTTAAAAAACCTCTATGGGATAATTAGTAAGTCTCGTATCACTGAACCATTATTATGTCAAAAAAATAAAATTCTTACTATCTAAAACTATTTTCTGGCTTTAAACAACCTTCAAAGGGTTGATAAGCCGTAAAAACGAATGTAATCAATCGATTTCCAGTAATGCTGTCTTTTGAATAGTTCCAACTATTTTCCTGATTTCCAGTTGCTATAGCTTTGTTCCATCGGCTCTTCCGATTCCACGTGCCCCGATAATGATTGGCACGACTGTCATCGTCATCTTTCCCAACTAAAAGCAAATTACCTAGTAAGTTCAAGATACTTATCTATCGTTTCACTTTAGTCTGTTACCCGCCATAAGAGTGAAATATTCTCTTTGGTATGTCTTCTTTTTGTTTATGACTATCGGGTCAGGTCTTCTGGGCGAGGTTGTATAAGCCGTTATATTTCCAAAGGATTTCATGTGTTCATTCTCTAGACTACATTCCAGCTTATGCATATCCCATTGGCCTGCATGGTTAAACAGTTACCAGTGGATTGCCGATCCCACCCACTCATGCCTATACTCTTATTCTTGTATTGCGAACTTGCTGCATTCTTATGTGTATCAAGGTTTCGTCTTTATTTCGCCACAGACTACATTTACACTGTTCTTGTGCTTTATATATTCCCACCTTTATATGGCGTTATTTTGGTCCGCTGTCAGGAGCGACTCGTTTTCTCTTTTATGGTTTCCTCTTCGCAGCTATGTTCCTGTCTATTTATCTGCCATTCCATATAATTTTTCTTCTTCTTCTTCTTCTTCTTCTTCTTCTTCTTCTTATTATTATTATTATATATTATTATTATTATTATTATTATTATTATTTCCTTTATTTCTGGTGTATACTCATTTCTTTCCGGGTCCCAACCGGAGGCTAAAATCAGAAATGGCATCATGACATTTTCCATCGAGCCTTTTTTGGGAGAAAAAAACAATGTAAAATCACATATGTTACATAATATAAAGCCCCTCATAAGGTGTGGACTGTACTTGTGAGTACAATTTTTCGTATTTCTTTAAGGTATGGGTTACCAGGAATCTCTTCAATGAGTCCATTAAAATTTTTCCCAATCAATCCGAGGGCTCCAACCACAATTGAGATTGTTGATGTCTTCATGTGCTACATTTTTGAGATTTGGATTTCATGGTCCTTGTATTTTGATAGTTTTTGAAGATACATTACATTCTGCAGGGACTGCCATGTCAATAAGAAGGCAAATTTTGTTTGGGCGATTAACTTTGATTGTTCTGTTTGTGTGTATTGTAAAATCCCATAAAATTATCTCCGTAACTGGGTCTGGTTGGTGATCATACCAATTTTTTTTCAGTTTCCTTTCCGTAAAAGTTGCAGATTTTCCAATACAGATATTGACCCACTCTGTCATGCCTGGTTTTATATTCAATGGATGGCAAGTAGAAGGCACGGTGGAGTAATGGATAGCGGCTCGGATCGAGAAATCGGAGAGCCGAGTTCGAATTCCAATTAGATGTTGGCCCATTCTGTCATGCCGGGTTTTATATGCAGTGGGTGCCAATAGTGTGCAACTTAATACAAGACAGTCAATTGTTTCTGGATATTTAGCACAGAATCTGCATTTTGGCTGATAGAGTTTTTCAGTATGTTTTAACCCGTCACTATGTAGCCACTGATGGGTACGGGATTTGTCTACATCAGCTTGTCTGGTACGAGCTGAGTATTGACCCTGAAGCAGTTTATCTTGTCATCGTTTCTGCATTTGGTACACTGCATTTCCTTTTGCTTTCCTTTTTAGGTTCTTCGTCGCTGCAGTATTATGGCTTATTTGCACTTTTTCACCAACTTAAAATTCCCTTTTGAATTGTTTGGCTTCCTTTATTATTAATAAAGTTTCTTATTTCTTTCATGTTCTTTGACACAGATCATCTTCTTTTGTTTCCAGGTATGACTGAAGTCCGATTGTTGTAGTTTTGTAAGACAGTTCTAGTTGAACTAATCTTCTGCCTCCTTCGGATCTGGACACATACAGCTGATCAAAATCAGCCTTAGGATGATACATGCGGTGGCAAGTGAGAAGCTTTCTCGTTTTGACATACATTCTCCTAATGTAAGTTATGGTCCAATTAAGGATGTTGAAACCATATTGCACCACAGGAACAGCCAAATTGTTTATGGCTGATATTCTATTTTGTGAACTCAACTCAGACGCTTAAAACTGTAGTATTCGTTTCTTTCTTCCTTCTTCCTTCATTTGGGTATCCTCTATTCCATCTCCTTCGCTGACTTTTAGGTATTTATATACTTCTTTCTGCATTTGATCTATTACATTTGAATTTGTAATACAGTTCTAGTTGAACTAATCCTCTGCCTCCTTCGGATCTGGGCACATACAAATCGGTCTTAGGGTGATGCATGCGGTGGAAATTCAGAAGCTTTCTCGTTTTGACATACATTCGCCTTTTTAATGTCAGCTCTGGTCCAATTAAAGATTTTGAAACTGTATTGCACCACGGGGACAGCCAAGGTGTTTATGGTGGATATTTTTTTTTTAAATTTCAACTCGGGATTCACAACCAAACGCACATGCCTGTAGTATTCTTTTCTTACTTTCTCCTTCCTTTTGGTTTGTTCTATTCCATCTCATTCGCTAATTCCTAGGTGCCCAAATGCTTCTTCTTGTTCCAGTTCCCTGATCTTTGTAACTAAATCTACATCTATTGAGTGTGTTTCTGTAATTCTTCCTTTCTTGAATGTTACTTTTGCACATTTATCTCATCTGAAGTCCATACCTATGTCATCCCTGAAACATTTTGCACTACTGAAGATAGCGATCAGCTCATTGTCGTCTTTGGCAAAGATTTTGAGATCATCCATGTAGAATAGGTGATTAAACACTTTCTTGTTTATTTTTTTCCCGTAGTTATTATTGTTTAGTCCATATGAAAGAGGGATTAAAGACAGGCAAAACATAAAGGATGACAGTGAGTTTCCTTGAAAAATTCTTCGTCGGATATTCAGGTGAGTGGAAGTGGCAGTGCGTTTGGTGTGATTTAGGCTTAATGTGGTTTCCCACAGTTCCATGCTATATTTAAGGAAATTTATTATCACCGAGGAGATTTGGTACATTTCCAAACCCTTAAGAATACAAGAGTTTGGCACACTATCAAAGGCTTTACGGTAATCTGAGATTTTATCATTGTTATTATTATTATTATTATGAATTTTAAGCAGTTTTTTTTTCAACTGGAGATCTTGTCTAATGGACGTTCTCCATCAAATCGTGCGACCTCAGAGCACCGTTCGCAGAATATTTCCTATGCTAAGCAGAACTCTGAAGTGATTGGTTCCTAGGCTTTATTTCAATTTTCTCGCTGTAGCACTTTGTTCGGTGGTACAGACCCCAACAGGCTAATGACAACTGATGTTCGGTGTATTTCTTGAGCTTGTCAATTTCTTGGCCCTTAATGTTATAGTCATCAAGAACAGCCACATCAATAGGGAGAGCTTTTCTTGTTTCTTTTTTTTTTAACGACGGTGATGTCTGGTTTGGTGGCCTCAAAGAAGTTTAGATGTTGAACTGCCACAAGATCTTGACGTTTTTGATAAACTTGTGGCGTTACTATTTTTCGTCGATTTCCAGTCCTAATTTCCTACATAGGCATCAATGATGTATGGCAAATCAGTTTATTATGATGATGCTTTCATTCTTTCTGCGCGAGTATTCAACATGCGTTAAAGATGTGGGTGGCTTTTCAACCTGCTTACCACACATCCTGCAGTTGTCCGAATCTAATTTTTGCTAGATGTTCTTCTTGACAGACCTACTATTCAATGATTATTATTATTATTATTATTATTATTATTATTATTATTAATTTTATTATTATTATTAAGTTTGACTTTAAGGATGTTATTATTTTTACTGGTAAATTTGCTTTTTAACGCCTAAACGCCCGCGCGCTATATATCTCTTAAAATTTTTCCGAGATGCCTGGTCAGGATCGATTACATTACAGCTCCTTCTCAAAATTTTGTCAACAATCTCGAGATGTGCAGCAGGAACACCAGACCAAATATATCAACAGTATTCAATAATAAATCTCCTGCAAACTCCGCCGCCTTCTGCACTCTTCTTGCCAGTTTTTGTAATGTTTTTAACTGAAGATATATTATCATTCATTTGTTTTACAATTCTTCCAAATCTTTCACAAGGCGCTTTGGAACTGTTTCAGTATCGTCGATAATGATGAGTACATCTATCATGTTTGTGATTTTTTTTCTTCAATTCTCCGGCAAGTTTCAGATATTTATTCAGCTTTTCACTTACTTTCTGCTTTACTCAAGAATCTACAGGAATAGTGGTATCTACTATATGACATTTTTTCCCTTTGTTTACGATGACGGTATCTAATCTTCCATCGTGGAAAAGATGATCTATTTGATTTTGAAGGCCCTAGGAGTCTTATATTTATCTTATGCAAGACAGTTTATGGCGATACACTTACAGAATCCCAAAGAAGGACCGATTTCACGCAGACATATTTATTTTTCCTATTTAATCATTTTGTCACGATCATCATCGGCAGCAGCAGCAGCATTTTGTTGAAGCTGCTATTCTTACGATGATGACTGTTTATAAGTGGTATTGTTTTACGAAATTACCTAAACAAATAATATGAGATAGATAGATAGACAGATAGATAGATAGATAAAGAGACTGGGTTAGATAGATAGATAGATAGATAGATAGATAGATAGATAGATAGATAGATAGATAAAGAGACTGGGTTAGATAGATAGATAGATAGATAGATAGATAGATAGATAGATAGATAGATAGATAAAGAGACTGGGTTAGATAGATAGATAGATAGATAGATAGATAGATAGATAGAGAGACTGGGTTAGATAGATAGATAGATAGATAGATAGATAGATAGATAGATAGATAGATAGATAAAGAGACTGAGATAGATAGATAGATAGATAGATAGATAGATAGATAGATAGATAGATAGATAAAGAAACTGAGATAGATAGATAGATAGATAGATAGATAGATAGATAGATAGATAGATAGATAGATAGATAGATGCACTCGACTGTAATGACCTTGTGTGTGCCAGACTAAGCAAATGTTAACTGCATTTGCCCAGTCATGTGGCTGAGATAGTTTCGTATCTCTTCCCAGAGATCTATGTTCAGAGCCAGGTAAAAAATGTGCATTTCAAATATAGATTTGCAAGAGAGGTATTTCTTGCTTAGGTTCTTGGCGCAACATATTCTTCCTAGTTCATTTTCTTCAAATTTGGATTTTACTATAACAAGCTTAGTAAGTATTGATATAAATAAAAATCGAAACTAATAGATATGTGACTAGATATGCCAGCTTCGTTTGTGCAGTTCCCGGGCGAATTACCATTCCAAAACATTCATATCTTAATTCCTATTTAAGGATGTAACAGCTATCGTCGCCGAATGTGAAATAGGTGATCCGAGTTCAAATTTTGACCAAGTCAGTTTCGTTCAATTCGCACTAATACCCTTGGAAAAGGTATGAATCCATCTTCCTCTTGATATGGGTTAAATAGCTGCACTATTTAAGTAAACTCATCTAATCATAAATATAGGGGGAAAAAATTTCTTGCGAATAATTTTTTTTTACATTAGAATTCATAAAGTCGACAAAAATAGAAAAAAAAATACTGATTTTTATCACTTTAGAAGTAAAATCCTGTTCATGCCAATAAAATGTAAAATCAATCTTTCATTTTTATAGAGTTATCTGGACCTAGTTGTTCTGCGTACGAAAACAGGTTTTGTTTTTTGCTTTATAAAAATATTGATTTTAAATAAAGTACGAACGGATATATAGGATACAAACAATTATTCCTTAAAAATGATGTTCACATTTTTTTTTATGAGTGGACCAATCCATTTAAGTAGTGAACAGACTTGCTTTGCGTGTCGGCCCTTCTGGGAAATTTTAAACTTCTGTTAATAATAAGAAAAATTGATCACTTTAGCCTTAGTAATGAGAAAGGAGGGCCTGGAGAATTTGATACTCACAGGTCGAATAGAGGGAAAGAGAGACAAGGGAAAGCAACACATGACATTCCTGGCGGGCTTGAGCAAGTGGTGCGGGGTGGGGGGGATTCAGAGGGACGAAACTTATTAAGAGCTACAAGGGATAGAGGGAAGTGGAGGGCCCTGAAGGGACACTGCACATAAAAAGAAAAAACAGATAAACAGTTTACGAAAAGGACATATACACTTGTTTTTTTTGTTTTTTTGTTACTCCTTTCGCCTTTTCTCATTTCCTCCATCCCTCTCTCCCGTCATATTTGTCCCAACTTTTCTCTCTGAAATCTCGCACTCTTTTTTTTTTTGTCTCATCTTCCTTTCCATACTTTTCCTTTTTCCTTCTCTCTCTCCGTCCTGGGTATGATGATAAACTACATCCGCGTCCTGGGTAAGACGATAAACTACGTCCAACAGCAAGGCCTCTGGTCCGGAGGTTTTGAGGACCGTGGAACCACCTCTTAATTGATGGTGTTCCCAGGTCCACCTGGACTCGGGGTGGTAGCACCTGTTAGGGTCCCAGCTATGGGCAAATAGTTAACCCCCAAACTGGGGTCAAAACAATATGAAAGTGTAAAAATAGGTTTTAATACCAGAAATACTTTGTAAAAAAATGATTACCAGCAATACATTATTTCCGGCAATACATTTTTGAAAAAAAAGAAAAAAATATTACAAGCAATAAAAATTTTATCGGCATTAAATAAACCATTGAGGGTGATATACCATAAACCAAACCAAACCAATCATATCCTCTCTCTCTCTCTCTCTCTCACACACACACACACACACACACTCTTTATTTCTCACTTGATTTTTCTTTCTGCCCTTTCTCTCTCTCTCTCTTTCTCTCTTCTTGTATTGTTTCTTTTCACATTATCCTTCACATTTACGCTTCCTTATTAATGCTCTCGTCTTTTTCATTTTCTTTCTTGCATCCATGTTTTTTCTCTTTCTCTTTCTTTCACCACTAACTTTTTTCAGTCACTCCCTCTTTCTTCCATAAATTATTTTTCCCACTATCTCTTTTTCGTTCTTTCACAAATAATGTTCTCTTTCTCTCTCTCTCTCTCTCTCTCAAACACACACACACACACTAATGATTTTTTTCTTTTTCTTTTAACCACGAATTTTTCTCTCTTCTTCTTTCCCTATCTTTCACCCATGATATTTTTTTTTATATCGGTTTCCTTCCCTTTCTGTTTAATTCAGCAATGATTTTTTTTTTCTTTCGGTCACTTTTTATTCACCCATCGTTTTTCACACAGTCACTCTCTCAGCATCTCTCTTTTGGATTCTTCTTCCTTTACACAAGTGTCTATTTGTTTTCCAGTCTCTCTCTCTCTATCTATCTCTCTCTCTCTCTCTCTCTTTCACACACACACACACATCTCTATCGTTTTCTTTCTCGCAGCATCATTCTCGTTTTTCTTTCTTGTCATCTTTTCTTCTTTATTAATACTCTCTCTCTCTCTTCCTTTCTATATCTTTTCTTTCCTGTCCCTTTCTTTCTCTCGGCATCACTCCTCTTCCCCTCTCTTTTCAAACTCGTTTCTTTTTATTATTTGTCAACGCCCCACTCTCTCTCTCTCTCTCTCTCTCTCTCTCTCTCTCTCTCTCTCTCTCTCTCTCTCTCTTTCTCTTGCCCAGTCTCTATCTTTTCTGTTTGCCACTTCCTTTTTTTCAGCGTCTTGAACTCTCTACAATTTTTGCTCATTCTCTCTTTATTTCTTATTATTGCTCTCTTTTACGGTCCCTCTCTTGATCTTTTATTTCTGTCTCTTCTTTTCTCTCTCTTTCTTCCTATTCCCGCTTCTCTCTTTTCACACCTGTTTATTTTATCACAAATTAGCACCTTCTCCTCTCTCGCGTTCACTTTAGCGTTTCTTTTATTTTGCCATTTTTTTTTAATCAAAAGCTCTTCTCAGATATCACTTTTTTATTACATCCTAGAAGACTCTTAAAAATGTTGCTTTTCCAGACAAATTCTTTACACAACAACTGACAAATCTTCTTAATGCCGTCTTTATCATATTTAACCACGACACGGAAAATTTTTTTTATCACTCTTACAATATGTCAGCTCAGAATGTTTTATTTTATTTATTTATTTTTTGTTTCTTGGTTGTATGAGTTTAAGATTTAGATGAGCCGCGTTGGATAGACGAATCAATGAATGAATGTGATGAACGGAAAAATTAAAAACAGGCATTCTTATTTAAAATTCTTAAATAAAAAAAAGAAGAAAGTTTCGAAAGGAAGAGAAACAGAAGATGAAAAAAAATCCAAAGAAAAAAAATGATTTAAATATAAAGAAAATGAAAAAATAAAAATTCGGAATGCCAGATCTCCACGAAATGAAACAAGTTATTCAAGATAGGAAAATTCTTAAAACGAAAAAAAAAATCCCAAAGAAAAAGAAAAAGAAAAAGTTTGCTGAAATACGACTAAAAAAAGGGAAAGAAAGTTCTTCGTGAAAGAAAAAAAAAATTAGGAAACACGTTTTTCAAGAAAGAAAGATTTGAAGGAAAGAGAACGATAAAAAAATTAAATTGTTTAATCAAAAGATAACGAATACAAATGGCCAAGAATTCTAAACAACACTTCATAAAGTCGCATTTATTTTTTGATATCGTGACGTCAAAAATATTATTGTTGCATTTCGAATAGAAAAATATCTTTTCTCTTCACTTAACACAATGAGTTCTTTTCTTGGTTTCTGCAGTAAACACATTCCTTGTGTTCATGTTTACTTCCCCAGGAATAAATATACACATTTTATTGATTTGGCACGATAATTTGTTCATTTTCCTTCTTTTTTTCTGATTAAATTTTCTCCCACCTTTTACTTCATAAATCATTTCCCCACGCCCCTGAATTGCAAAAACATTTGTAAATATTATATAAACAAGGTTGGTTGATATGCAGGAGGCGAGTTTAATTTGCATTTAATTACTTCGATCTGATAGTGATTTAAATAAGCGACGAAATATTAAGGAAATCAAGTACTTTTGTCGCAGTTAGCTCCTCCTCAGTCCCTTAGTCTTTCAACAGGAGTCTCTCTCCCCTGGCTATAAATACTGGCTGACCCTTCTCTCTCTCTCTCTCTCTCTCTCTCTCTCTCTCTCTCTCTCTCTCTCTCTCTCTCTCTCTCTCTCTCTCTCTCTCTCTCTCTCTCTCTCTCTCTCTCTTCGACTTAGGCTTTGGGCCGCTACCTCGCGCGGAGTCGAGGTAAAAATCTCTCTTTTCAACAAACTCCAATATGTGACCTCTCACAGATACAGCGTTTCCCAAATTCTGGGAACGCGCTAAGAACAATACACGTACGTACGAACACTCATAACACACACACACATAATTCCTCCATACAAACACTATATACCTGTTCATGTCTTTGTGCAACTTGTAATTAATATATATTTGTTTACCCATGTATATCGGTCTTGTTTGTTTTGTTTGTCTTCTTTGGACTTAATTAAAGTCCCAACATTCTCATGTAGCTGGACCGGCTAGCAGGAAATTTTAACCTTCTGATATCTCTTCACATCTTCATCCCGCATGGTCCGCTACACTTTTGTCTTTTGGTTTAGTTCATCGATTTGCCGGCAAATGTATTAATCGGAATTACATACAGCATTTTATTATATGAAACGCTTCATATAGCTTCTTATTCTTTGGACAAAATATCCATATACCCTCTCTCCCTCTCTATCTTTCTTTCTCCCCCTCTCTCTTGCGCAATCCCTTCTCTATGATTTACTTTTTTGTTAACGTTTCTTCTTCTTCTTCTTCGTTTTCTTCTTCTTCTCCTTTATTTTCCCTTTTTCATTATTTTTTTTCATGCACATTTTGTTCTTGTTCGTCTTCATTTTCTTTTTCCTTTTTCTTTTTCTTTTTTCTTCTTGTTCTTCATACTCTTGTTCTCTTTTCATTTTCCCCTTTTCCTTTTTCACTGTCTTTTTCTTCTTCTAATTTTCCTTTTCCTTTCTTTCTCTCCTTTTTGTTCTTGTTCTTTTGAAATATCTCTTTGTTTTTCAAGGAACAGTGTCACTTGTTCTGATGATCAAATTGAAGCTTGATATATATGTGTGTGTGTATGTGTGTGTGTATGTGTGTGTGTGTATGTGTGTGTGTATATGTGTGTGTGTGTGTGTGTGTGTGTGTTCTAATTTCCGAACAAATTGTTTTCCACCAAATCAAAATTGTGTATGAATTGTTCAAACTTTGTCTTCCTTCTGTTTTTGTCCAACTATCTTCAGAGAGTCTCGATCATTATCAAAACCTGAATGTTGCCACGATGATCGACAAGATTTTATTATACGCTATTACACTTTCGCACCCCCGCCCCTTGTTGTAATATTTCGCTGCGATGTAATGTTTCCCCAAGAAATAATATTTCGCCCTGTTTACTACACGTGACTATCCTTTTTTGCACTGCTTAAATTCATCACTTCACGTAATTTATTGTTCATTTCAAATCAAGCATTATGTCTGGTGTTCGGCGCGTTTCCAATCAACAGGTTTTTGAAGACATCACCATTTTGAAGATTAGAGAACATTAGTTTTACAACAATATTGATTATGGCATTGACTGGTTTGTTTAGTTTGTTTTGGTTTTACGGCATATCAACCTCAAAGGGTTATTTAATGCCGACAATTTTTATTGTTGGTAATATATTT
The DNA here is from genome assembly GCA_964036315.1 of Acanthosepion esculentum. Classification (NCBI taxonomy): domain Eukaryota; kingdom Metazoa; phylum Mollusca; class Cephalopoda; order Sepiida; family Sepiidae; genus Acanthosepion; species Acanthosepion esculentum. Next base: position 77,584,397 of record OZ038488.1, read on the forward strand.
TTTTGAAATCTATTTTTGGTAATATTTTCCCTTCAAAAAATCTATTTCTGGTAATATTTTTCCTTCAAAAAATCTATTTCTGGTAATATTTTTCCTTCAAAAAATCTATTTCTGGTAATATTTTTCCTTCAAAAAATCTATTTCTGGTAATATTTTTCCTTCAAAAAATCTATTTCTGGTAATGATTTTCTTTCAAATATGTATCGCTGGTAATTTTTTTCTTTTTTCACCATTTTGAAGATTGGAGCCGTTTTACGACAATATTGATAATTTGCATTGACTGGTGCCGTAAGTATGGTTTGCTAGCAGTCAGTATAGACTGCATTGCTTGCAACAGCCGTCGTAAGGAACAAACTTATTCGCGATCTTTGGACAACAGGATTTGGAGGTCTGCACGTAAAACTTGGGGGTGCAGTAGCGGCCCCCTTTATTGGTTACATCCTGACATCTTCTTCGAAGGCTTGATTTCAAACTGATACGTGTAACGTAAAAGTGAAATCGTGTATAAAAAGTGAATTTATCAAATATTTAAACGCATTATTATTTTTTTTTAAATCATTTCACCCGATGCAAAAGTGATTATGTCGCTAGAACGCAAGGGGTTTGTGGAATCTTCCACAACAGCCAGTTTACCCTCTGCTGAGAAATGCACTCTTCCTGATGCAATTTTCACCACCACCATACTTACAAATATATAACAAGCATTCATTGATTGGTCAGTTTCGACCAATCAAATAGCCTGCACGCGACAGGTCAGTTTTGGCGCCAACTCAGTCTGATCCTGTCACGTGAGACAACATACTATAAAAACCAAACACGTGTGATTCTCGCCCTCTTCGATTCTTCGTCACTCTCGCGTCTCATTTCCGCTGCCAAAATGTGACCCTTAAAGAACTCCCGTCTTGACTAATGCCGTCAGACGTAAAAGAACTTTACAACATTTGATGCAAGTATAATTCTGAACTTTTACCAACTTGTACAATACACAATTCCAAACATGCAACAACTCATTCTTCTACAGTTTAATAATCAATTTATTCGTTATGAGCTTCGGTACAAATATTACCTAGTCTAAGAGACACAACTCTGTCTAATCTTTCAGTTCACATGCATGTACATCAAATACTTAATAAATTCAATTATGTTTTGAATCATTATTTTTGTCTTTTATTAATTGCTGTGGATGGAAGATTATTGAACACGCACAATTTTAAACCTTCTGATCATTCAAACCTTCTGATATCTCTTAACATCTTCACACAACCGCAACAGGTTACTGGAAGTGAAAGAGAATGGGCAGAATTTAGTGAAGAGAAGTGAGAAAAAGGACACTAAAAGAACAGGTTTCGCGAAAACAGAAGGTAACACTTGGCGTTGCATTTAACTTTTTAAAGACTGTAGGTCTCCGGGAAGTTATAAATCCAAAGGGAGTCCCACGAGCAAGAATTGCGAAAAAGGAAACTATCAGAATAGAACATACGGTTGCGTCTAAGTAGTTCAACAGAAAAATGGTGAGTTTGGTAGTTGCCAATCTAGCAGCAGACTTAAATTCATAGAGTCTAGACACCGAGGAGGAACGCTCATCAGAACAATTACCATTAAAACATTTGTAGAAAAGACAGAGGGAAGCCACGTCAGGTCGGTGGGAAAGTGATCTGTCATCTCGTCTGCAGTCGCTCTCTCACAGACGCGATGTTGCATCGCTCTGCCTTTTCTACAAGTACTTTCACGGTAATTGCTCCGAGGAGTTGCTTTCGCTTGTCCCTAGGCCTCATGAATTTAAACGTCCTACGAGGCTGGAATCCCGTTCCCACCCCTTCACCGTTGAAACTGTTAGATGTAGACGTCTCTTCTACTCCAATAGCTTTATGTTTCGCACATCTCGCCTATGGAACTCCCTTCCCTATTACTGCTTCCCTGACAAATACAATCTCCAACAGTTTAAGTGTAGCGTCAATCGTCATCTCCAGTTGCCTTGATCTATTCACTTCCCTTCTCCACTTCCTTTCATCTTTCATTCCTATCTGCTCTCGCTCCAAATCTTCTGTAACCCCCTTGCCTTGATCGACCCCCGTCCTTCTCTTTCTCCACATCCTCTCCTTTACCACTCCTATCTGCTCTTCCTCCAACCCTTCTGTAACCCCATGCGTGATAGTGGCCACCAGCCTTGCTTGGGGTGATACGCTTAAAAAAAAAAAAAAGTCGAGATGCCAGGTCAGGATAGATATTATTATTATCGTATTATAATTGTACTTGTCCCTTTCTTCGTTAGTTAGCACGACCTGTCAGTACCTCATAAATAATGGACTATTTCGTTTCGATCACATGGAAAGATGGGAAAAGCCACTGCTTCGTTTCAGTGAGAAAAAGAAAGAAAGAAAGAAAGAAAGAAAGAAGTGTTTAACGTCTGCTTCAGTGAAATGGAAAAAGTTATCAATATCAAATCTTTTCATTTCTACCCACTTCTTATATTTGAAATTTCTGATGAATCTTAATTTTTCAGATAATGATTCCATAGACTCTTGGTGAATTCTCCGACAATAAAATATCCGTAGAATTTCCCCTATCACACCGTTAAATATTTGAGCTTGACAAATTTAACAAAATATTGGAATAACAATCATGAATAAGGGGGTAGAATGAAAAGATTTGAAATTGAAAACTTTTTCCATTTCAGTGAAACAGACGTTAAGCACTTCTATCTTTCCTTCTTTCGTTCATTTTCTCACTGAAACCAAGTAGCGTCTTTTGTCTTCTCACACGATCAAAATGGAATAGTCCATTATTTATAAGGAGACGTTAATCACCTTCTTTTCTTTCACTAAAACCAGATAGTGTCTTTGTTATGTCTTTTATTTTTCTAGGCTATAAAAATGGAATAGTCCATTATTTATGAGATACTGACAAGGCGTAACGGTCGTGCGAACTAACGAAGGGGGACAAGCACAATTACTATATGATTAAGTTCGCGTTAATGAATTAAGAAAACCTGTTTAAAGGATTTCCTACTCAAACACATGCACACACACACACACACACACACACACACACACACGTGTGTGTGTGTGTGTGTACATGTGTGTGCGTGTGTGTACCTAAAATTCAGATATAACCAAAAACATATCTCCAACATCTTTTTCCAATGTTCTTGCAGAATCTAGCACCGACAGTCTTGATCTTACCTCGGATCTTCAGTTTCTCTCAAGTTTCGCTTTTAGCAAGCTTGGCAGAGTTACATGTGCACTAGATATTATAAGCATGACGCTAACCATTGTTTTCCAGTATCGTTTTCAGCGCCCGGGTGAACTATTAGTATTTTTTTAACTCAGCTTGATTTCATATTCAGCTTATATAGTACGCCATGACAGCTACATCCTCTATTTGGCATACGATCCGATCCAACGTCTCACGTAGATGGGGGTGAGGCGGTTAATCTGTTTATCAAGTATTTTATTGAATTATTTTCTAGGTGTTGTGTAGAAAGACGACTGAACGACCTTCGTTACACTAAAGTGTTGAAAATGGACTCTTCCATTGACTATAAAAAGTAGTCGCAAACAGGCCACAAGGAAGTCGCAAAGAGTTTGTAATATTAATCCACGTAATTAAACAGTTCATTAAGTAATCTCTTGTTTTAGTGTTTTCCTTTGGAATATTATTAACCCGAACCACGAACTGATACGAGAATTATAACACTAGGACAGCTTGCAGTTTGTGCTTTACACCGAAATATGATCTATTATCATTATTATAATAAATATTCTTTTATTTATACTATTTATAGACTACGGTGGAGTAATGGATAGCGGCTCGGATTGAGGGATCGGTCGAGCCGCGTTCGAATTTTAGTCAGATCCATTACATTCACTTACGTGCTAATACCCTTAGGAAAGGTATGAATCCTCTTCTCCTCCCAGCTATGGGTAAATAGCAGGACAGACCAGGTTCTATATCCTTGGATAGCAACTGGTCTACCGCAGAAAGAAATGGCAACCTACTGCGGGATAAAATATGCCTCGTCAGTCATGTATCGAAAGATACATGATCGCCTAAGCGTGTATCACGCATGGGACATAACTGACTGGTAGACTATTGTTCGCATCTTTGTTGTTGCTATTACAACGTTTCGGCCGTTGTGCCCTCCGGGCTTCCTTAGATGGAATTCTGAACTGAATATACAGCTGAGTAAGGCCGAGGACACAACAGCCGAAACGTTGTGATAACAACAACAAAGATGAGGACAATAATTCGAATATGAATAGTGTAAATATTGATATCTTTTCATCCCAGTAATTCAGACAGAAAATATTCTTTTGTAAAGCAGTTTAAAACACTGCGGCTTTATGATATTTTCTCCTCCTCGCCACCATTCAATAAAGATAAAAAGCCGTATTTCAGTATTGAAAGACTAAAATAAATCTAAAATCGCGAAAAGGAAGCGTGTATGGTCTTTGTATGGTGGCGCTGTTGATAGTGTCAAGTCGATGTCGTAGACGGTCATTCCTATCCAATCGGAATGCAAAATGGCGACATTGAAACGAACGCAGCCAGCCATCAAATTGAAGTGTTGCAGAAGAGCGGCATTTTGTCAAATTTGTTAGCACTCAAACCAAATCGATGTAAAATTGGAGAGACAGAAAGGAAAGAGGGGAAAAAAGAGGAATGAAAAGATAGGAACGAAATGAACGCCACATCTTATTTCAACGCTTCTGTTCACCTTCTTATCTCGAGTCGCCATTGTTTCTCCTCTCTTGAACAGAATCTGCAGATTGCTTTACTTTCTCTCTCTGTCTTTTGTCGTCTTCTTTCACCTCTTCTTCTTTGTTCGCATTCTTTCTTCTCGTCACTTCTTTCTCCTTCCCTTTCTCTTTCTTTTATGTCACATCTTTTTTTCTTTTTCCCTTTCTTTCATCTCCCCATTGCTGTCTCTTTCTGTTTCCCTTTCTTTCATCTCGTTTTTTATTTCTCCCTTTTTCTTTTATCTAGTTTCTTCTTTCTTTTTTCTCCATTCTTTTAATGGTTTCTTTTATCGCTTTTCATCTCGTTTCTTTTTCGTTTTCCCTCTATTTTATCATGCCTAATCTTTTGTCTCGCTTCTCCTTTCTTCTTTTCCCATTTTATCCCTTTTCATTTTATCTTTCTTCTTCTTTTTCTGATTCTTTTATCTCACTTCCTCCTCCTTCTTTTCCCCTTTCTTTTATCTCTCTTCCTCTTTCTTCTTTCTTTCTCCTTTCTTTTATCTCCCTTCCTCTCCCTTCTTCCTTTCCTCTTTCTTTTATCTCTCGTTTTCTTTCTTCTTCCTTTCCTCTTTCTTTTATCAATCTTCCACCTCCTTCTTCCTTTACCCTTTCTTTTATCTCCTTTCCTCTTTCTTCCTTTCCTCTTTCTTCCTTTCCTCTTTCTTTCTTTCCTATTTCTTCCTTTCCTTTTTCTTTTTTCCCTCTTCCTCTTTCACCTTCCTTTTCTATTTCTCATCTTCTTTTTATCATTGCTATTGCAGTTTCTTCCTCATTTTCGTTCTTGTCTTCAGCTTCATTTCCTTTTCCTTTTCTCTCTTTCGCTGTCTTTATCTCCTTCCTTTCCACATTTGCTTTCATCTTATCTGGCAGGCTGCATTTCCCATCAACATATTCCTTTTCACTTGAATCTTTCTAATCCTCTTTTTCCAATCTTTCTTCTCCTCCCCTTCCTCCTTTCTTCCTCCGCTTCATTTCCTTCCCCCTCATTCTTGTGTATTTTTCTTAATCCTCTTCTTACTCTCCTTTACTCTCTCTGATTTTTCTCCTCTTCCTCCTTTTCATTCATTTCCTCCTCAGCATTCTTATCCGTTTTCTCAATCCTTTTTTCGTCCTTTTATTTTCCTGTTTTTTCTTCCACGCTTTTTTCTTTCTTATCTCCTCCTTCCTCTCTGCCTCCTCCTCATCCTTACTTCCTCACCTCTCCTTCTCCACTCTCATCGTTCTGATTTATTTTAATTTTTCTCTTTCTTTTGCTTTTTTTTTCTCTCTGGCCTTCTTTTCTACTTCCTCGCCACTCCTCATTCATTCTTATTATTATTATTATTACTCCTACTACTACTACTACTATTCTCTCTTTGTTGTCTGCCACGACAATATGTCTTCCTTCAGTCGACACAAGTGTGTTTATGTTACACTCCACTGCGCACCAAACTGAGCCATTCTCTCCTAACATGAATGCTTCATTAAAAGAATCACAGCACATAACAGCCAAACAAGCGGCACCGACAGTCACAATTGTCGACATATATGCTGTTGGCAAGTGTTTATCTGTCGATGGATTGTCGAGTAAGCACCTCCTTCGTTTATTTACGGAGCATATCAGTTCTCGCGCCGTAAGAAGGTAAAGGTCTGTGATATTGGCGCAACTTATAGTGTTTGGAGAGCCACGTTCGTGTCAGTTGGACTAACGTCGACGAACAAGGGGCCGTGGAAGGAAAGAAAACTGTCGGCGCTTAGCGAAAACCTTGTTGAGAGGAAGAGACTATCAGATATTGCATACATTCTCTTTCTCTCTTCCATCTCTTCTCTACTTTTCTCTGTCTTCCCTTCTCTTTCTCTTTCTCTTTCTCTCTCTCCCACACATGCACATATACAAGCATAGTGTAACCGCGGCAACAGCAAAGGTGATAGCAGATAATGGTCCCACAAGATAAGATTGACGGTCCGTTGGTTTAATAAGTGTCAAGAATTGGCAAGAAGGCTTTTGCCGACGTCTCATAAGCGAAATCTGTTGTACGCCATTCCTCTGAGTGGTAATTACATGTCCACATGAACAAAACTGAACTCTTTCACACCGGGGTACTTGATATATGCGGTAAAGCAAAGGATCTGAAGCCCCGAAACATTCCACCCTAAATACTCGGATCATTCCATGTTTCCCACACGAAACAGGTAATCGTGATGTCTTCTGTAACTGTCGAATACGTGTCGCTATGTGTGGTTAACCTGGGCACTGGGAATCCGTCTCGCAGACTGAACCTGCCCAGTGCACTTTAAATAGAAGAAAAGTGCATTTTCCGTTGCTTGCGCTTGGCGTACATACTTAATGCATTTTAGAAAGCTACATATGAAATGTTGCAGTCTAAAACCTAATGCCTCTTCTCGTGTGGTAGTAATTATGAGTGTCGTCAAAATATAGCATGACTGGATTGTCTAGGAGACACATCGCTTAGTGGATCAAAGACCTGTTTAAAACATACCACGTTCTCCGGTAGCGGTAAATTCAATCTCTGTGTTTGGTAGTGCTGAAAAGTCACATAATCTATTTCGGTGAAAGAAACGGACAAGCGACACAAAGGTGAATTAGTCTAGTGAGTATGAACTGGTATGAAATACCTCGTAAACATGGAAAGCTGCACGGGAACAACCTATCCCTGTAGATTGAATAAAGTGTTTGGTCTAAAATCCCAATAAGGTTACATAGTATGACCATTGCACACTTTGGTCTTCTTCGTTTCTGTTTGTTTGTTGGTTGCTTGCTTGCTTTTGTTTAGTGTCATATCAACCTCTCGTCGTCATATAATGCCAAGATCTAAATATTTTGTATTTTGGAGATAATAATGGTTTAGTGATATAAGTCTTACTAATTAACCCATAGCTAGGAGGGGAGAAGTGGATTCATATCTTTCCCAAGGATACTCGGACGTAAGTGAATATAACGAACCCAACTGGAATTGGAATTCGGCTCTCCGATTAACAATTCCGAGTCATTATCCATTACACCACCCGCACTTCCAAGCTTACAGCTCCTGGTAACGTAACGTTTCTGTTTGGTATTTTGTACGCATTTTGGCTGTTGTACACTCCAGCCCTTTTTCATTATTTATGATGGAATATTTGAAATGAAGAAGTAATCATCATCATATGTCTTAGTATTCAGGCCAACATCTTTATCTTGGTTGCTGTGCTCACAATGTTTCGGTCATTGTACTCCCTGGCCTTCACTTGTGTTTTGATATTTGATAACTGTTGTAGGGCAGACCCTTTTACACAAGATGGACTCGTCCAAAGTATACTTATAACAACTTGGCGACGAGGATGAGATCAAGTTGTTGTGGATTCAGGGAAGGGAATCCTGCACAAATAAATAAACAACGCTAGTAATTGAGATAGAAAAATAAGTGTATTAAACGTAAGAATACAGACTTGAAGTGAAGATTATTAGACCAGGAATGCGGGTTAGTAGAAAGTATATGTACAAGTCTCTGTAAGTGAAGCCGTAATTATCTCTCTCGCCGCCCCAGCAATTTACAGATTTTTTTAAAAATGAAAAAGAGACGATAAATACTTTAATACTTTCATGAAATTATTCTGATGAACTTTCCTATACGGTACCTTGATTTTCCAGGGTTCTCGTCAATCATTCCTTGGGTTCGACATTTCTGATTACTGAGAATGATTTCCAATGACCTTTATTGATTTTCCGGGATTCTCGTCGATCGTACCATGGGTTCGACATTCTTGACAATGTCCGACAGCCGAGAATGTTTTTTTTTCTTTTGACCACTGAAGAAACATTCTCTTCTACAGCTTACAACTCTTCTCTTAAACAGTAAAGGCCTGAGATTGCAATCTCCGAATCTGCGGTTGGTTGGTGGCTAAAGCAGCAAAAATAGCATACCTTTTCCTATCCTGCATTAGAGCCGAAGCTCGCATGGCAGGGTTGAAAAAAATGTTAACTTTGGTGACGTGCGACTTTCTAAAAATCTGTTCCCAAATATCTAACGCATGCTACACTTTGTACGCAATATGACATCGTAAAAAACAGGTGTATCAACACGTTGTCCAGGGTTTAGTAGCTAAGACTAACAGGTGAACACGGGATTGAGCCACTTGCGCCTGAGATATGCACGCGTGGGAATATATATATATATATATATATATATATATATATATATATATATATATATATATATATATTGTTTACTCGTATCGGGGTTTTTTCTTTGGGCCTTGAACCTGTATCTGTGCGATTATTTTCGACTGACTTTCATGTTCCTGGCTCTTTCTTTTTTAAAACCTTTTTTTCCCTTCGTGATTGATTTGGCTATTGTTAAATCAAGAGTTCGAAGGTTTTTCGACACGAGTATAGTTACCTATATATATATATATATATATATATATATATATATAGATAGATAGATAGATAGATAGATAGATAGATAGATAGATAGATAGATAGATAGACAATATTAGTGGTAAATATATACATACATATGCAATTATATATACACATACATATATGTATAAAAATAATTCTAAGAGGATATGATCCAGGTAGAACTCAATGTCCAGGACAGAGTAAGGATATAATAAAAAGACTTAAACACTAATATTCCATGGTCATGATTTATTCCATGGTCATAATTTAAAACGATCCAATTCATCAGACCTTGAATCTGTAGGTCTGATGAATTGGATCGTTTTTACGATTCCAATGGAATAAATTATGACCATGGAATAAATTATGACCATAGAATAAATTATGACCATAGAATATTAGTGTTTAAGTCTTTTTATTATATATATATATATATATATATATATATATATATATATATATATATATATATATATATATATATATATATAAAGTCAACCTGTTGAGTTCACTGTCGCCGCTTGCTTCAGCACTTTAGCCCTTCAGACCCCAACGTCCCTTTACAGACTGCATCAACGAAATACAGTTTTTATTTCTCGTTCACTTTATTATCCGAGAGGGACGGACACGGTAGCATCGATTCTAAGCTGGTAGCAAAAGAAAGATCCGGAGAACGCATGCCCACTCGTTAGCTTAGCATTTTCACACGTGCGGGATAGACTCTCTAAGGAATTTGGACACGGAAAACGTGCTGTCTCTTCAAAACCCTTGCTTTCGCAGTTCAATAAATGACAACCTGAAAAGTAAAATGTGTTCTCAAATATCTGACGCACCGTATATATATATATATATATATATATATATATATATATATATATATATATATATATATATATATCCTGGCATCGTCACCATTCAACTACAAGCGGTTGACGATGCTGATATTTGATAACCACTTATAAAGAAGATTCATTTCCTAGAAAGTTAAACAAGATGAAAATGAAGAAATCTATCATCATTGGAGCGTTTCAAACACTCCCCACGTGGATTTGCCTTTAAAAAAAAAGAAGAAAAGAATGATAAGCTGAGTAACATCAAAATATTTGTCTAGGAACTAAAAGAAAAACGCCGAATATGGAAGGGAAGACGGTCTCCATCGTTACTAGTTCCCTTGGAACTTTACTGAAGAAGCTTGCAAAAAATCTCAAAGATAAATATATATTGCGTTGCAAGTATGAATACGAAGAGCTTGCCTGAGAATTAAAAGAAAATGTGTAATATTAAGGACTGTACCCATCATTATTGGCATAATTGGAATAGACCTGAGAACAGAATGAATAGCTGGATAAGAACAGCGCAATCGAGAGTGAATGAGTTGTAAATGAGACGTGGAGGCTGAGACAGACCACAGCGTTACTGTAGCAACATGAGTTAAATTTAAGACAGCTCGATACGGAACATTTATTTTCGACAGATGGCTATTAGTAACTGGAGTCAACTTCAAACTACACGAGCAAGAAAGTAACGGAAGGAAGATCTCTTCTTTCTTTTTTTTTTTTGTACAAAGATGACAGGACAAAGGAAACTGTTGTCTATAAAGCTGACCATCCCGCACAGAGGCAAACAGAAAGTACGAAGCGAGCCACGCATAAAGACAGACAACGGACGCTGAATTGCGCCCCCACTCACTTACGCCTCAACCCGCCTTCGCTAGATTATCGTAGTAAAGTACTACCTAAGAATAAAATCTGGTTTACTACTATTGTTTTGTTTTTCACTTGTGGGTAACGATCTGTCGAAAGGGTAACTTTTAAGCCACAAGCTTTTGACTGAAAGAAACTGCACCCTGTCAATGAACTTGGTGTCTGGTCTGAGCTGCAACGCAACGTTATTGCAGTTAGTGAGGATATTGAGGAAGGAGCTGGAGATCTGAGTAGACTTGCTGTCACTCATTTTCCAGCGATGACTACCAGATGTAAAAGTGTGACTAATAATAATAATAATAATAATAATAATAATAATAATGAGAAGAAAAGAAGAAGAGAATGAAAAGGAATCATAACTCTTTTATCCGAACAGACTTTTAAACATGGCATCTAAATGCAGTCACATCATCTTAGAGTCTTGATTATTTAGGAATTCATAAAACATTTTTCTTAACGATAGAGGCATTTAAAAGCCTTGTACAATTTTCTTTATGGCTTCGCAATAAACGAATCGAATTACAGTTCATTTTCTCTCTCTCTCTTTCACACACACACAGACATGCGCGCGCACACACACACGCGCGCACACACACACACATACGCACATACAATTTTGCCCTTATAAATTCGAGGTCTTCCAGGAGTTCTCTGCTTTGATGTCAGACAACAATTGGAAGTCGCCCACACTACTACTACTACTACTACTACTAAGAAGAAGAAGAAGAAGAAGAAGAAGAAGAAGAAGAAGAAGAAGAAGAAGAAGAAGAAGAAGAAGAAAGATTGTTTCAGGAAAATCCACTCTTCTTCATTTGGTCACTCATTCATCTCAACTTTCACAGTTTCTTCTTCTTCAAAACTAAAGATTACAAACGTTAAAAAAATGGAAATCTTTTCTGGCATAGAACAGCGGCCAAAGAGAAATGAAACAAATGTTTTAGGCGCATTTGTGGGTTACAGCAATAGGAAACAACGTAATAAATAAATATATTTTTAAAAATGGGAAAATTGACAAGCGAAAAAAAGGTACAATGTCCGCCTTAATCACGATCAATCGATTGGAAAATAAGAAAATTGTGCATAAAGACAATAGCAGAATGAAGAAGAGATAGAGAGAGAGAGAGAGAGAGAGAGAGAGAGAGAGAGAGAGAGAGAGAGAGAATAAGAAATAATGAGGAGATAAATTACATGGCAGGAAGAGAGGGAGGAAAGGAGGAGAGAGGATCGTGATATTGAAGAGGGAAGTAAAATGACAAACTGGGAGGGAAACAAACACACAGAAGGAGAGAGAGAGAGAGAGAGAGAGAGAAGTGGGGAAAGATAGCGTGTGAAGAAGAAGAAGAAGAAGAAGAAGAAGAAGAAGAAGAAGAAGAAGAAGAAGAAGAAGAAGAAGAAGATTTATTTGGGTAGTATCAAGAAGGCAACATGAAACAGAGAAGATTGGAAGTGTGACAGGAAAAAAAGGAATTAATAGAAGACAGAGACAGACAAAAAAAGAGAGAAAGAAATATAGAGAAATCAGAGAAATCACAAAAGAAGAAGAAGAGAACGACTGAGTTGGGCAGAGAAATTTAAAAAATACGTCTTAAAGGCTAATATTTTTGTTTGTAGCTTTCAAAAGTTCTTTGTGTGAATGTCCAAAGTTTGTCATTTTGCAAACGGAATGTTATCGGGAAACCATTGATGTCGGAAAACGTTACAAAAAAGTATTATTAATAAATGGTTTGCTTGAAGATTATCGAATATATATAGAATCCCAAGAACACCTTTCTTTGATTGCAGACTTCTAACATTGGATTTTTCAGCATTTTGACTCGGAAATTTCATCCAATGAAAACCAAAACAAGTTTCTTTTTTTTTTAAACGGAAAATATAATCCAACAATTTTTTCTTCGAATGCAAAGAAAGAAAATATACTTTTGAAGAATTCTAATCTCTTCGAATTGTTTTCTGCATTTGGCACCATCAAAGAAACCATATTGAAATGTCTTGTGAAGCTTTTAAAAAATAGAATTTTCTTTGGTAGAACTTTTTAAACGTCAGCACACGTCACCGCAAATCAGCCCTTCATTAAAAAAAAAAGATTATTTCGATTTCTGATATTCTGTAAAAGGCTAAGTTTGGTAGTACCTGCTTAGTGATGCTTATTCTCAGACCAAAAGTAAATGACACTAAAATAAGGTTCCAATGATAAAAGAAAGAGGCCATGTATTGAGCAATTCGATGGTCAATCTAGTTCCAAAATAATCAATTAGCGCCCTTGTTTTATAAATGACCTTGATGCTGGAAACAATATTACCTCCATTAGCCAGAAGTTAAAGCTTAACGCGCGCCAAATTTCTCTCTAAGAGATTTAAGTAAGAGTTTTTTTGCAGATCTCCATCTTAGGTCAAACTTTGCGAATTCGATTTTTACTCCTACAAACATACACCTAGTTGAAAATTTGCTTTGAAAAAAACCAAAAAAACCCCAAAAAAACGATACTGCCTTACCGCCATATCACGTTGAAATACCGGTTCCCTTACGATAACTGGCTGGTTACATTCAATACCTCGAAAAGCAAACTAATTACATTCCATCATCGCAGATCGGACCCTGAATTACCTCCAGTTACGATGAATGGGTGTTCTCACGGGGAGGCTCTGTACCTTTAGAGACTATTGGGCATTAAACTTACCCTAGACATCAAGTGGAACTCGTACTAAAGATGCGGGGAAAAGGGGTTGGTTCCCTGTACTACTTCAGTAAGTACCTGGCTCCGCATGCTGTCCTCTACCCTAAATGAAGTACTGTTGTCATGTGTAGGCGGGAGTTGCCCAGTCCTCACTTTCCAGTCTCGATAGAGTCCAAGGGCGTCCCTGAGTTCTTGTGGGTGACAAATTATTTTCCATCCACCCTCTCTCACAAGCAAACTGTGGCAAGCCTTTCACAGCACCGCCCCCACTTCCATGGAAAGTGCTCAGACGAACTTCATTCCTTGGTTCCGCCAGTTCTAACCTTAACGGCAAGGACCCGCCATATCACTCACCTTATAAAAAAGCCACCCTCATTGAATCCGTGTTATACTTGAACATTTTCTTCCTGCGAACCACTGCTCTGCGGAAGAGACTCCCAAGAGGATGATTCCTCGATCACTGCAATCTTAATCTGTTCAAGTCTAAGGTTAACCGCTATCTTCTCCTTTTATCTGCATAAACTGTCTCTTACTCTGTAACACTCTACCCCGAGTGGCACTCAGGATTTGTAGTAGGCGAACCACACTGTAAAATAACAAAAGCAAAAAAAAAACCCTTTCGGTTTTTCATTTGTTTTTTTTTTTGTTTTGTTTTTTTCAACTTCAGTTTGAATTTCGACTATATGAATTATTTTGCCATAGGCAAAATTTGGTATATATCTACATATATATTTGGTATATATCTACATCAACAATATAAGTCAAATGACAGTTTTCTTATTATTCCACATACTTTTTCGGGATAATGACGATTATTTTCTTTCGTCTCTTTGATATAATTTGTATTTAAGATCTGGATTTTTCTTGTTAATCCGAAAATCTTTGCCCTCCAGAATGCCGTTTATAAATTTGTTCCACGCTGTAAATAGAAATTCTAATGAGAAAGGCAATTTCCATTTGGGATTTATCCCTCTCACATAGTGCAACAACATTTCAGCTATTTTCAACTAAAGCACGTGGCATTTGACAAAGAAAGATACATGTAAAAATGAATAAAATACGAATTTTATTCTCTTCTAAATATGAAAACGCACATCGGTTTCTACCAGTAAACAAGATTATGTGACTTTCCAGCACTATCAGACCTGAGGACTTAAGTCTTAACACTCTGACCACTATTGTGACACCCGACCTCTTTCAGTCACGACGCCAATATGTGACGTCGGTCCTTTGTGACGGTCTAACCCTGGGACATCGGTTGAAGTCTTGTTGGGTTCTAGTACCAACTTGTCGTACTCGGCTCGCTTCCAACGCCTGGTCACCGAAGCAACTGCTTTGATCTCGATTCAACCTACCCACGTTGTGATTTGATCTTAGGTTGACGAGATCAATCAGACGTCGGGCCGTAGTGCCAGCCGAATCCGGGTCAAGGTGATACTACACAATAATTGTAGACAAAAAAAACAAAAGTACAAACAACAACCTCAAGGCGAGCGACTGGTTAGGAATAGTGATTAATTTTATGTCAGTTTGTTGAGTTACAGGAGTGCGTCTCTCTCTTTCTATCCCAGCCCGAAGAAAAAAAATGTGGATTGTAACACTTTTTGCGTTCTTAGCTACTTCTAGATATCTGGGTTGTTTTTCAATAAAGTCGTCTCTGGCGGAGAATACAAGTCAGACTTCCATAATTTGTTCTTGGTTAGAAGTCTAAGTCGGAAACTTGTTTTGGTGGGAAATCTAAAGTCGGACTTCAACAAATTTGTTCTTGGTTAGAAGTCTAAGTCGGAAGGCATGGAATCGTGTGGTCACCTGTGCGAGGCGTTATCTTCCGAGTCCCCTTGTCTCTTGGGCTCGACTGGATCTCTCTGCGAACTGCACTGCACTGCACTGCACTGCTCTCTCTTACTGTACTGACTGTACTCTCTGGACTGTACTAAAACACCCGAAGATGTTTGCTTATATGGACGCCGATCAAAACCTGGCGTGGGGTCGGACGTGGTGTGGCCACCACGTTGATTTCAAATCCCCAATAAGGATTTTCTTTGTTTTCGGTCAGAAATATTTATCATTTTCCATTTTTGGAAATCTTCCACTCCCACCCTCTTCTGCTCTCATATGGGTATCTCACCATACTTTAGAGGGCGTCAACGGTTTTCCTACTTCCTCGCAGTAACATCTCATACCTATCCTCTCAATGGGCGGTGGCAGGCCTCCTCCCTGCGTCACATGATCACCTCCGCCTGGCTATTCGGCCAATAGGCGTCAAATGATAATCTCAATTTTTATCCAACTTCACGGCATATGGATTTCCTCAATCAAGTTTTTCGCCAACATTAAGTGGACGGAACTTTGGCGAAAATTGGGTTAATTAAGAAAGACACAATAACATGGCCCTTGTTATCACAAACGAATTTCAGCAGAACACAGATGTCCTGTCCAGCCGACATTTCTTCAATCCAGGGCTGGACTCTGTGTGCGGTCGCAGACGACCCACCGAATCATCTCCTGATAACACAAGCCCTGACTATCACGACACAGTTAATGCCTTATCTGCCCAAAAGCTCTGGTATTCATCGACTAATTTTTACGACAATGACCATCAGAATTTTCGCCATTCCACTACCCAAAACAACATCGCTTTTGTGGGTGGCCTTTTTCCTTCTTTTATCATCTAAGTTGTTAAGTCTTGTCCCTCTGTTTCTTTCTTTTCTTTCTCTTTTTCCTTCCTTTGTCCTCGCAGAGAATTTGGCATATCTCAGCATCACACTTCCGCGAGAAAGTAAAAATGATTATCTTGATTCGCACTTGAAAATAACAAAACAAAAAATCTTTTCACCGATTCCCCGTTTTGGGGAAAATAACAAAACAAAAAGAATATCGCTCAGTATGTCTTTCGTTATATCTACCGGTTTAAGTAATCCCCGTAATTAACTTCTGTGGTTAATTAATTGGTTAATTAACCCGCCGTTTCTAAATAGTGTTACACTATAATCAAATCATATATGCGGTAGTCGGGCTGTTCGGGTCTAAAAACTGACATACTGGATCCTCATATGTCGAAAGACAACGAGGGAGTCCTCGATATATGGCTTCCGAAGTAGCCTTTAGCTAAATTCGAACGGCGACTGTTGGTAAGGAGATATAGATATAAACAAGTACTTTCTCACGGAAGGTTGTTTAATGTTAATCGTCATAGTTAGGGGGGGGCTGCCTGCCTTAAAAATCAACATTCGAGATTCTGACTTTTGCTGAGACTAGAACATTGCTCACTGACATTGTTGGAATGCACGCAACTACCCCAGTCGAACAAACAACTTTGTAGTTTACGTTACGTTTTTGCACAAGGTTACATTTTTGGAGACTCTTACAATTCGAACTCGCTGATTCGGCTTTATGTTTTTTAATAGGCCCGTCAGATCGAAACTTTCATATGGACGTGATGCATGGCACCAAACCAGCTCAGAAATAGCTAAACTGTCAGCTGTATACGATCGCTTGCTAAGATCAATGGTGAAAAAAGTCTCTGAGCGAATAAAGTCTGGGGGACTTGGCAAAGATCACTCTAATCTGAATATTGTGGACTGAAGCTACAGAATCGCAAAGAAAGATCAGTACCAAATAACAGACACCACATCACTTGAGGACTACCAACAGCAGATACACCTAAATTAGATAGCACATGTAACTCACAGAGAAAATAATGACATAATAATATTCCACATCACTTTAAATGGGATAGGAAAGTAACCTTCTGTTAATACTGGAAAGAGCAATAACAGCTACTGGACTTGAGAAACCAATTTTCCTAAAAAACAAAACAAAAAAAAACGTATTTCAAAAGAAAGATTTTATAAATTTCAGTCGAAAGCAATACTGGCTGCTCGGTCAATAAATGCTAAATGTTTCCTTATAGGGAAACGGCTAATATTGCCATTACCGTTACCATTATTGTACCAGAATGTTAACCATCATTCTATGACGTAAACCAGATCGAGATTGGTAAATAATCTGATCCGTGCGGGGAGAGCAAAGATCTCTGTATTTCCTTGGGGCAGTAATGACGGCTGTTCGAAACCGGGTGAAAATTAGAATTTCGAAAAGTGCTTAGCTGTTCGTCAGAGGCCAGTTGAGTTTAGAACAGCTCTACGTAGCTTTGTTTGCATGCACAATTTTTTTTTTTTAAATTCGGTATTTGTATCGTGCTGTGCCCACAGTCTTTGTTGTTGTTTTTTTCGCTTTGATACGAAGCAATACATACAGCAGATCGTTTCAGAAATGAAAAAGATACGATCCAGGTTTATTCTGTTGAACAAAGAACATTCTTCTCTCTTCTTGTAAAAATTCTACGTCGAACTTACACAGACTATTTTCTTTGGAATCATTTTGCAGACAAACGTTCTAATTTGTCTTTTATGAAAACAATACAAAGACGAATTAACCGGCTTTAAGAGATTTCGTTTTCTTGCCTCTTTCAGTAATTTCAGTCTATAGTTTTATTTCTTGTAGCTACTTTCACTACTGAGTAAATTCCTAGAAGAACAAAAACAACTTTAAAACAAACAAAGCTTGATTAAAAAGAAAAACAACCGATTCCAAATCTAAGTTTTTTCTCTCTGTTCCGTTTGTTAAGAATCTTTTTCATTGTCAAATGATTTACTGTTGTTGGTGTACCATTCAAAACTTATCCACAACTGACCGGTCGAGTGACCATTCATCGAATGTTTGTCCTTTTTGATAACATGCAGAGTAAAGAGTAACCAGTTGAAATAACAAATGTTACTTTTGTCATATAATTAATTAATTGTCTTTTCATTAATTATTTTTAAATCTTCGAAAATTTTAAACGCGATGTCAGTTGTTATATTCTCTCTTCTTAATTCCTCTTCTTTTATTGTTCTCTCTCCTTAATAACGTTTTTCTTCTTATATTCTTTCACATTCAGCAACTCCTTGCGTCTTAGGGGCTTTATTGCTTTGCTTGGCGGGTGGGAAAGATTAAACAAAAACATTGTAATTGAGAGAGATCGCGGCTATGTTTACAAGCTTAGATTTGGACTTCGACCCACTGCTGAGTTCATTTGGAGGTATTAACACTTTTGATGAGATTTTTATGCTCCTGGTAAATTTGGCTGGCAAACAATTTAGGCGGACTCGTGTGAGTCCACGGAAGAATAACACATAGAATTTAAGTAATTAAATATTAATGAATATATTGAAAGGGCATTTTACAAAGGGAAAAAATCAAAGTTCAAAGCAAGCTTCAGTGTCTGTAGTTGAGGTACTTACATATCGGCGGGAGCGAAAAGAACACGTCACCGAGAAAGAGATGGATTCTTTCAAATCTCGCGCCACCTGTAATTATCAACGGGAGGTGGCAATTCAAAATCTCGCGGCTTGTGATTATCCTCAGGGGGCGGGAATCCAACAAATCCCCTACTCCCAGACTGAAGAAGATTCTCTTATGAAATCTGATTTGTAATATATGTTTCCAAATGTCGTGGCCAATGTACAGTGCGACCACTTTTTATTGTTGCTGTTGGAGTTATTGAAATTTTAGGTGAGGGTGTGGACTCGTCCATTTACCTTATCCCCCTAGCAACAAGAACATTTCATTTTGCACGCCTACGCGAACTAACATAACCAATCAAAACCCTATAGTGTTAAACAGCGAATCCTATTGGCTCGCAGCGTGATAATTCAGAAACTTCACGTGGAGAAGTTAAATTGCGCCCAAACCAACTCGAGCCGATTTTCACACCTAAATCCTTTTATAAGGAAGATTTTCAACTGACCGAGTTAGTCAGTCCAGCAAATACAGAGAAACGCTGATCGAATCCACGCAACTTACGATTGTAATTTTCCCGTGCGAAAAGAACACAACTGACTCACTCACAAACTCGACTCGAAGATTACTCTGTGATTACAACGAACTTCAACTGACGAGACTTTACTTATCCAAAGTGATTATTCAACACTCACTATAACTTAAGTAAAAAAACTATTATCGAACATAACACATATCTACAGTTAAAGGTAGACTACTTTTGCTAACTTCATTCTAAACAGTACAAAACGATACGAACATAAAAAACGTTGTTTAAACATTAATTCAAATTCCTCGTGGACTGTAATGCAAACATACCAACACACCAAAAAATAAGCAAACCTTCGTCCACTAACCAACACGAGACATAAAAGACCTTGAAGCAACATTTTGTAAATAATCTTTAAATTGTACATAAATGCATTTGTTTGTTTGAATTGCATACATGTTTTTGTCTTATTTTATATTGTAAAATATTTATTGTTGTGGATGCATGAACAGATCACGCAACCTGATAAAAAAATCCTTCTGATAAATTCTAACACTCAAGCAAAATCCTAGTTCATACCGCACATCCCCAACAAGGGCACGTTGCCTATTGGCTTGCTTTGATTTGTGTTATGTGTTTGTTTAATTATTTCAATGTAAGTAGGTTTTAATCAATCAATTGATACAATGACTTTCTATTTTTTTTTTTTTTTGAATCGTAAAATATTTTCATGTCGTTCCAACACTTTATGTAGACCTGAATAACTTGGGAATAATAGTTTCTTAAAGATGATATTCCTGAGAAAAATATACTCGCAGTTACATAGATTTGCAGGTATAAAAGATTGTTTAGTCACACATCTAGTTGGTGTAAAAGCTAATCTATTCATTTTGTCTATTAGTTTGTTGACAAAGTCAGTAGATGGGGGTCGATATTTTGTCTACCTCAAAGTATTGACAAGGTAATGTCAGTGAGGTTCTTACATGCCGGTGGGAGCGAAAAGAATACATCTTTTCGCTATGAAAAGTCACCGAAGACTGATCTCGCACCGCCTGTAATTATAGTCAGGGGGCGGTAATTCAAAATCTCACCGCCTGTGATTATCATCCAGTAATCCAGTTGTTCCTTGTAGCTCAGACGGTAAAAGTAGATCCAATGTTTAACAAGGCTTACCCTTTGTTTCACGCTATTCGTTCGCAGCCGTATGCTGACAGTCAATAGAAAAAAAAAATTTCTTATATTCTCTTACATTCACCAGTACGGAATTAAAATTAAGAATTAGTCTTCAAGTTGCTTAAATGGTTGGTGAAATTTATTTACGTTTAGGTCTAATAAATAGAAAATTAAGTCATTTGAGTTTCAATTCCCTGTACCTTTTTTTATAAATATTTTCATGGTAATTTTTCTTATGAGCTTTCCACTCTGGTACCTAGACTTTATGAATTTAAATGAAATACTAGATTGGTGGCAATAATAATATTTATAATTGCAATGGCTAGATGTAAGCGTAAGTTCTATGCTAACAGTTTCTTCTCTCACATTCCCCGCTTGTGGAACTCCCTGCTGGCCTCTTGCTTAAAATTGACTAGAAAGCAAGAGGTCAGCAGAGAGTTCCAAAAATTTAAATGCAATGCCAATCGTTATTATCTGTTTTCTTAATTCCTGCTTTTTTTCTTCAATTGTTCTCTCTCTTTAATAATGCTTTTCTTTTTCATATATCCTCTCAAAATTAGTGACCCCCTGGCGTCTTAGTGCCTTTACTACCTTGGTTGGGGGTGAAATGATTTAAAAAAGAGAAAAGACACACAGCACAAAACTCATATCAACAATTGTTTGCTGTGTAATACAAAATTATTTTCAACAGTTGTGGTCGGTAAATTTTGTTAGAATGTTACCGTATTTTTTGCCAATAACATTTTAACGATCACTGCAAGAGTTTTCAAATTTTCTTACCAATAAGAACAAGTTCTTGCCAAATTTGGACTTTGTGGGTTATGGAATTGATTTTCACCAGGCATTTGAATTTAAAAAAGAAAAAAAAAGAATTAATTCATAATGACGAAAAGCCGCAGGAAACGTTTATCTGAAAATAAATCGGAGCGTTCACCATAAAAGTTAGAGATGCGCTCAAAAAGCAGATTTTAACTGTGAAAGAAAGTGCCATTCAAAACGCCATTTTCCCCTATTTATATATAAAATAATCAGTAGCGGTGTACAAGGTTTGATTAAAGCTTTAAAAAGGATCATTTTAAAAGTACAGTGGAACTTCAGTTCACGAACTTAATTCGTTCCTGAAGGCCGTTCGTAACCCGAAATGTTCGTAAACTGAAACTATTTTTCCAATAGGAATCAATGTAGTGAAAAAATGTCACGGTACAATAAAAATTGGAAAAGAAAAATCATGCCACAACACATGAATGCATACAACACGGCAGTCGACTCAGAAATTATTCCCTTCGGGTTAACTTGGTTCGGCAATGTTGTTCGAGAACCGAAATTTTGTTCGATAACCGAGGCATTTTCATCCGGAATTTTCTGTTCGAAAACCGATTTGTTTGACATGTGAGAACCGAGGTTGTATTGTATATATAAATATAGACAATATATAAAACAAAAGCGAAGGAAAAGCAAGAATAATAAAACAAAAAAAACAAAAAAAACTAATACTCACCGTAAAGTGATGAGTAGAAAAAAAAACTGCTTTGTTTTTCCATTCTGTATCGCATCAATAGATTCGAGGTTCATCGACGCGGAAATGGTGGTCGGCGAGCTCTGTTCAAATTCCAGCCATTGCTGTTGCGTTCGTTATCACAGAAATACACTTGGGAAAAGCATGAATCTATTTCTTCTCTTAAATATCTGAATGCAGATTAGGTTCGCCTATCGTCCGGCTCACACTCCTCCTCAGTCTTTTGAACAGGTGTAGCGGTTTATCCTTTGTTTCCTGTATAAGATTGGATTTCCGGTTTCTTCTAAAGTTTAAAAAGTATGTTAATTCACTGACAGTAAAGAAAAGGAATCAGCGGAGAGCCATCATCGCCTACGTCCAGAAAGGACATGGCGTTTTTCAAACTATAACAATGACAAAATTAATTTCAATACAAAAATTTCATTAAAAACAGACATTTTAAAAGTATATATAAATATATACAAAAATTTTATTTTAAAAAGTTGGGGAAGAGCAAGAAGAAGAAAAAAATTCTCACCTTAAAGTGTTGAGTCGAAAAAGAAATAAAAAAGAGCTAACCTGTTATAGCTCCTCGCTGTTCAGAGCCAATCGAGGACAAAAAACGCAAGTATATGGACAACGACTAAAAACGGGAAAGAAATATCACCAGAGAATCAGTAGTATAAATCACAAGCACGTTTAAACTAAGCAGCTGCTTAGATTTGATATAAATGGTCTCAAGAATCCTCACATGGTAATCTGAATGCGCACTGCTAATTATCGGGGAAAATCCTTGATGAAAGACGAGGCGCTAGTCGGATTATTTATTGTGTTCTACAATCGCAGAACCGGATGTATCACCAAGTATATGCGGATTTTCATACTACCTTCGACGGATCTGTAAGCAAAAGGAATGATTGTTGGGTCTGGATGTAATCTGTCTGTGACTTATTGTTATAGTGGAAGACACCTAGTCTATAGGTAATAGATTCTCCCACCTATTATAAGTAGGAATCAGTAGGTAGTCGAGAGGAAAGAAGTTAATCAGCGACCACAACTCGATTACTCTGCGTAACACTTTATTACAAGTTCCTAACGTTTCTGTACGTTTACCCCATTTAGGACGCATTTAGTCCGACTACAAGTTCTATCGTGGAAATAACTCCACAACACTTATACTGCTGATTCTATGATAGTATTTTTTTTAGTCGTTATGCACATATTTACATGTTTTTGTCCTTGAATGACTGAATATCGAAGAGAGATAATCGGTTGCCCTCTTTTTATTATATTTTTTCCATTTAAGACTTTACGGTAATTCACGAGAACTAATGTTTAAATGTAATATGGCCGTAAGAGCTAATTCACTAAGAAACAAAAATGAAAAAATACGACCTTTTTTCTGTTTTCACTATCTAGAGCGAAGACATTTGTTAAGCCTTGTTTATGAGCCTCTGACTACGGTGTCACTGTGTCTGATTCAGAATAATAAAAGAGGAATGTTCTGGGCAAAAAGACTTTTACTCTGGATCTTTTTCAACCAATCGGAGGAACATAATTTGAAATATGTGACAATTTTGAAAGGTAGCTTAGGAATCTTCCGGCACACATATAAGGGAATCGGTCATCTTGCTTAATTACTATTCATTCACGACACGGCACTGAGTGGATGATCAGGACAGATACGGTCAGCAGATCAATAAACATTTCGGGAGTGAGAAGAGGACGCTGGATTTAATTACTATGTGACCAACAAAAAAATCAGGGCATCACACAAAACCTTAAAACAATCTTGAGTAATGTCTGCTTGAAACAAACATTCCAGTTTTCATGAATGTTACAATACAACTTGCTGCAACTAAACCCGATAAGATAGTAACAACAAGAGACATTCATTTGGCACTCCTTCCATTCATCTACGGACACTTCCGCTACTACATTGGCCTATCAACCCCCAAAATGCTGAGAAATTTGACAATACCTTGTGAATTTTGATGCAATTATTATAATAATATATTAGAACACGATTAAACGGTTTGTTCTAAAATTATTATTCTATTATTTTCCGAACAACCTAATACGACGTTACAAGGAGACACGTATCTAGCACACCGTGAGGAGTCTAAAAATAAAGTTGTCAAAACATCTTTGCAACAGGGTTATTTTGCTATCTCTCTCTCTTTCTCTTTCTCTCCCCCCTCTCACTCTCTCTCTCTCTCTCTCTCACTCTCTCTCTATATATATAGGTTGTCCGTCATTGCTGACGACAACGCTGTCCGCCCATCTACGTCCGTCTTCTGTGGGCTGCCAAATGAGATAGCAGCCCGATCCGCGAACGACAAGTGCTCGGGCACATGTGGCAGGGAAACATGCCCGATGCGGAATTGGCAAGTTGCAGATGACGACGGCGTCACCTCCCCTCGAGCGCTCCTCGTCTCTCCTCCACGAAGTGCGCCACTCCGGCGACAGAGAGGAACCGTCAGCCGATCCGATCCGATCCCTTGCGAGTTTCTCTAATTGTGTTGGGTCAATGATGCAAGAAACAAGAACACGCTTAAGAAATCGTTTCTTTGGGCCTCCACGTAGGCGGCTGCCGATTTCGAGCTCTCCGAAGAATACAATTTTCGGGAGACGATGGCCCGACATCCACACAACATGTCCAAACCAACGTAAAAGGCGTTGTCAGATGATGGCTTCGATGCTGACGATTTCTGCACGTTGAAGAATTACGGTGTGGGGGATTTTATCTCGCCAAGTAATGTGCAAGATTTGTTGAAGGCAGCGGATGTGGAATATCTCAAGCAGTTTTACTTGTCGGCGATATAGGATCCAGCATTCACAGCCGTAGAGCAGTGTTGAAACAACAACAGCTCGATAGACAGCGACTTTGGTGTTAAGTCGGAGGTGGCTTTCCGAGAAGACACGGAGGCGGAGACGTCCGAAGGAAGCAGAGATAAGGTTTATCCGCCGGAGAATGTCTTCATCAATGTGTCCATTATCGGATATGACGCTGTCAAGGTAGATGAATGAGTAAACATTAGACAACGAAACATTGTCAATATGCATATATATATATATATATATATATATATATATATATATATATATATATATATATATATATATATATTGAATTTGTAGGTCTGATGAATTGGATCGTATTTACGATTCCAATGGAATAAATTATGACCACGGAATATTAGTGTCTAAGTCTTTTTATTATATATATATATATATATATATATATATATATATATATATATATATGCACATTTCATTAAAAACGACTGACAAGGTGCTTTTATTTAGTTTTTTATATAATTTCTCGTGAGATCTAATAATGTTTTACTTTTCAGATGAAAAACTATATAAAAACTGTCCAAATGTTCTTTTTATCCGAGCGCTTTCGGCTATACATAACAAACTATTTCTAATTCTAGCAGTTGAAATATAATCTTTGAAAATGGCTAAATGTATAGCCGAAAGCGCTCGGATAAAAAGAACATTTGGACAGTTTTTATATAATTTTTCATCTGAAAAGAAAAACATTATTAGATCTCACGAGAAATTATATAAAAAACTAAATAAAAGCACCTTGTCAGTCGTTTTTAATGAAATGTGCATGAAAGAAGGATTGCTGCCTAAATACACAAATATATATATATATATATATTTAAACATATATTGTTAAATATAACAGTCAACGAATGTCTATTATGTTTGATAATGAGCCGTTCTAAGCTTCATATAGTTTTTTTTTTTTTTGTTTTTTTTTTTAAGCGTATCACCCCAGGCAAGGCCGGTGGCCACTATCACGCATGGGGTTACAGAAGGGTTGGAGGAAGAGCAGATAGGAGTGGTAAAGGAAGGGATGTGGAGAAAGAGAAGGACGGAGGGTCGATCGAGGTAGGGGGTTACGGGAGATATAGAGCGAGAGCAGATAGGAATGAAAGATGTCAGGAAGTGGATAGATCAAGGCAATTGGAGATGACGATTGACGCTACACTTAAACCGTTGGAGATTGTATTTGTCAGGGAAACAGTAATAGGGAAGGGAGTTCCATAGGCGAGATGTGCGAGACATGAAGCTATTGGAGTAGAGAAGACGTCTACACCTAACAGTTTCAACGGTGAAGGGGTGGGAACGGGATGCCAGCCTCGTAAGACGCTTAAATTCACGAGGCTTAGGGACAAGCGAAAGCAACTCCTCAGAGCAATTACCGTGGAAGTACTTGTAGAAAAGGCAGAGCGATGCAACATCGCGTCTGTGAGAGAGCGACTGCAGACGAGATGACAGATCAGGGCCAATCACATTGCATATCCGTCTCTGGATCTTATCAAGAACCCTGAGGCAACACGCAGGGGCCCCAAACCATAAATGGCAGCAATACTCCATGCAAGGTCGAATGGTAGACTTATAGACTTGGAGGATCGATTCAGGGGAGAAGAATTTCCTGGCTCGGCACAGGGAACCAACTTTTCTTGCGGTGGATGATGCAATTGACTCGATGTATTTGTTCCATCTCAGATCAGCGGACAGCGTGAGACCGAGCAGCCGCAGAGAGGAACTCTCGAGAAGTTGGTCCTCAGACATTCTGATGGGATGCAGGGATGGGTCCTTGTGGTGGTTAATGGAGAGCAGTTTTGTTTTAGAGGCATTAAAGTTGACCATCCATTTCTCTCCCCAGTCCACAACCGATTGGAGGTCCTTTTCAATTTGAGCTGCCAGGTTAATTTTGTCCGCCTCAGTAGATTTGTGCTTGAGGCAGGAGTAAATAGTAGTGCGTCAGCGTAGATACCGACTTGGGAGTCTATGGCGTCTGGAAGGTCATTTATAAATATGAGGAACAGAGTAGGGCCAAGGATGGAGCCTTGAGGAACACCAGCAGTAGTGCGATAGGAGTTGGAGAAGGATCTACTGAGAACAACCTTCAAATCCCGGTTTGATAGGAACGATTGAATTAGGTCAAACAATCGACCTGTGATACCATACTTACTTTAATACCATAGTTACTTTAATTCCGCGACCGTTATCGTCGCATAACAAACTTCTATATAAACATAACAAATATCTTTATTGAAATGGTCATATAATCACTCGGAAGATGACTCTTCGAAATAAAAAAAAAATATCCAAATGTTTGACAGTTTTTGCCTTGATTTTCTTCCGAAATGAAAGTAACTGTACGAAGCTTAGATCAAACATAATAGACATTCGTCGTCTGCTATATTTAATAATATATGTTTGAATAATGATCTGCTGCCACAATACACACTATATATATATATATATATATATATATATATATATATATATATATATATATATATAAGGCTCAAACACTAATATTCCATGGTTATAATTTATTTCATTGGAATCGTAATCACGATCCAATTCATCAGACCTACAAATTCAAAAAGCTAAATAATTTTTTAACGTTGAAACAAAATGTAGTTTTGTAGTAGGTATGTGAAAGTTCTAATGTAACTCTCTCTCTCTCTCTCTCTCTCTATATATATATATATATATATATATATATATATATATATATCCACAGACGAACTGTTTCGCTGTTTCACAGCTCTTCAGTGTCCGATTGCTTCAAGCCTGGATCGAAACCAGACAGGATTTGACATCAGTCAGTTCTCTAGGCCATCGTCGCACGGCAGAGAAGGAAGGGAATTTTAACGTTTTTCTCTATACGAAACACGCCAGCAGCTCATAGAACTCAATTCAATTTTATTTGAAGAGTAAAAGAGTATATATATATATATATATATATATATATATATATATATGTGATAAAATATATTCATGGGTTAAAGTGCTCAATATCAACGACAGAGTGTATGTAAATATAAAAGTTTGACATTGAAGTCAACACCAAGAGGTGACAGTCTGTTTTATGTTTAAACACAATCGCCAGGCTGTATGCGTTGTGATTTTGCTCAATAATTTATATATACAGGTCAGTCATGCATTGTGGGTAATCTATTGTATTGTTGTAACGGTTATTTTGGTGTGGGGGTAACGGTTATGTTTCGAATTATTCTAGGGGCTATTGAGTGGAAATAATTGTGGATCCAGATGAAGTTTTGTGACTATTTATAGTATTGTTCGCTAACTTTTTATTTATTATTGATTATATTATTGTTGGTTGTTACTATTACATTTACTTTTGTTTATATGCGTGTTCGTGGTTTGTTAATTTGTTTATTATTTAGTTAATTTATTTACTTATCTTCAGAGATCTCTCGCACACAGTTTTGTCTTTCTTTCATTCTAAACAGAGGAAGCCGAAGAGACCAGACGCTCTGGTGAAACGCATCGTTAATAAATTTTCCACTTTGTCTCAATATTTTCAATATATATATATATATATATATATATATATATATATATATATATATATATATATATATTTGTGTGTGTGTGTGTGTGTGTGTGTGTGTGTGTGTAAATTAAAGGGTTCCAAGAGGTAGTAATCACATTAATTTCCTTCTCTAATTTTTGTCTCCACATTCAAATAAATCAAACGTTGTGATTTGTTTTCCGTTGATCTTTTTTGTCCAACAAAAAGACGTAGATAGGACGTCAAATATTAGTCTTCTGATTGCTTTACATCTGGTTTGTTCTTGGGAACATGATTTATCAGTATAGGGCATTCTTGGATGTTGTTTGATGGTTTCAATGCAATGTCATAGAAGAACACCCTTTGTCCATTAACGAAGGGAAAGGACAGAATAAAAGCGAAAAGGAAGGGATTCTCGACGGACATCAACTTTTGTTTCTTTTGTACTGAAATCAAAGACAGAAGACAATTGTTTTGTGAACCCCGGCCGCTAAAGGATTTTTTTTCACTTCTAGAGATCAAGAATATTTTGTCTATAAAAAAAAAATCAACATTTTTAATCGCATTTTTGTAACAGATATTTTTGACTTTTATACAATATAGAACACAGAGGGATGAAATTCATTGAAAGGCTCTCGATAAAATTTACTGAGATTTATAAAAAATGACGTATCTTTTGAAAAAAAAGTATAATCTACCTAAAAATATTTTTTGTAAGTTTTATGAACCTAATTCTTTAAATTCTCTTTTGAATTGGCACACAGTAAATTCCATGAATCCAATTCGAATATTGTCTAATATTCAAATATCTCAAAACTGACATAAAAATTTTTCGATTTCATTCACTCTTGTGCCTAATTGATTACAGATGCACTCTTTTAAACATGTAGAGAATTAAACATGTAAAGAATTCTCTTCCCTTGGTACTACAATGCTGCTTATCAACATGCACGATTTTTCATGAGTAGAAATTCATCCTACATTACAAAAACTAAAATACCAATAATAAACTTTAAAAATGGATCTGATTGAGGATCTGCGCTTTTTTGTAGGTTCAACCGTAACGCGAACAAGGATCTCATTGTAGCGTAGTATCTGTGAAGAGAAACTTGCCAAAGATTATATGAGGGTTTGTCGGAGAGTAAAGACGATTTTTAATTTAAGCGATAAAACAAGGAAGCGTTGATGCGCGACACCACGTTTGCGCATGCGTTGAAGGATAGGTAGCCTATGCGACTGCATCGAGGAACAACGCTCTTTCTATGGGCAGGTGGAGTCAAACCTATAGTAATCCATCACCGGGAGTCGGCTGAGTATGGAGCCGCATCACGAATCAGCGAAAGGTGTGTTCATGGGTAGAAAGCTTTAAGGCGAAAAGAAGAACTGTAACAGACAAAAGCCGACCTGGTCACCGATCAACATCGCACATAGAAGAACACATCCAGTGGGATGCTTCAATCAGGGAAGGTCGACGAATCCCTTTAAGTACAAGTGTCGGCAATCGTGGGCATCAGCTATGGATCCTCACAAGCCATAGAGGATGATGACCTGTGGTACTGTAAAGTTTGTGTGCATCGGGTGCAGACGTGGCTTCGTGAGAAACTGAAAAGCTTCTCGGAAAGGATGAAGAAACTCGTTAAACAATACAGTGCATGGCCGAGCAGGAAAACTGCCGAAAAGTGACATATCCATTTGTTCTGGAAATAACAAAATGGTGTTGTATGGGAATTGTCTTTCTTTTTTCATTTACCCTCGTAAATTAAGATTTGGCAAAACAAATTACATTGAAATTATAGCGGACATTATTTGAATATATCCTACTAATTAATCAGACTCAAACAAAATAAAAAATCTTTTTATCTAAAATTATCTATATATATATAATAAAAATTAAAACAATTATAATATATATATATATATATATATATATATATATATAATTATTTTAATTTAAAAAAATATGATTCCTGCGCAACACAGGAATTATCATGTTTCAAAAACAGAAGCTAAAAACTTCCAATTCAATTATAGAAATTAAAAAAAGTACCTAGTTCTGTTTTCATCTTCAAGCTTGAAAATGAAAAAAGGACTAGGCACTTTAATTTAATTTCTATAATTGAATTGGAAGTTTTTAACTTCTGTTTTTGAAACATGGTAATTCCTGTGTAGCGATGGAATCATTTTTTTTAAAAATAATTATAATCTAGGCTCTACTTGTGTATCGAGCACTGCTTTTTAATTTTTAAAATTATAATAAAAAAAGAGAGAGGACAATTCTTGCAATAATTCATTAGTCATCGAAAGACATTTTTTCTTATTCATACTACATCCTTCATTTATATTATTTATGATAGCAATTAAAAGCTTATACAATTAAATAAGTAAATAGTTTTAATGCATTTTTTTATGTTACGATTTGGAGCATATCTTGTGGAATTTGGCAACAGCTTGAGAAAAAAATAAATTAAAAATATCTGATGATACGTTGCTGTTAGGACGAGAAATAAGCAGACTGAAATTACAGATTTAATGGATTGTGAAGGAATATTCAAACTTAAAGTTTATACAAACAATATTGTACTTTGGGAACTTTTGCAGTAAACATAATTTTGGTTGTAAATATGTAACATTTATGAGGATAATGTACAGATATCTTTCCTTAGGTGTTTATAAATTGTACACTGTTTAATTATTAACGTTAGCATCGAACTATTTTAAGTTACAAAATTGTACTTGGATTAAACGAAAATTACTTACAATACATATTACTTATTATACATTCCTTCTTGCCGTCAATTTTGACGGCACAGGTACACTAGTTATTATTATAATTTATCCATATTGAGTGAATACCAGCTTAAAATAAAATTTAATTACATTATATTTCATGGAGAAAGATAAAAATAATAACACATAAAACACATCTCAAATTATTAATCAGAAAAGTTTCAGTTTCAGTTTTTAAGAATGTATAGTATTTTTTAAAAATCATCTAACCCCAAGCAAGGCAATAAAGCCACTATGGCGCAAGAGGTTACTGAATGTTAGAGAATATGAGAAAGACTACTGTTAAGGTGAGAAGACAATAAAAGAATAAGAATTAAGAAGACAGAAAATAACGATTGACATTGCATTTAAATGTCTGAAGATCAAAGTTGACTGGGAAGCAAGAAGCTGGAAGAGAGTTCCACAAGCGAGAAGTGCGATAGAAAAAACTGTTAGCATAGAACTTACGGTTACATCTCGCCATTTTGTAAATTGATGAGACTTTGCCGCCAATCTAGTACTGCGCTTAAATTCATAAAATCTAAGTACCATAGAGGTAAGTTCATTAGAATAATTACTATGAAAGTATTTATAGAAAAGACACGGGGAAGCTGCGTTATGACGGTGGGAAAGTGACTGAAGATGAGATGCCAGGTTATGATCAATAACATTGCAGGTTCTTCTTTGAATTTTATCAAGAATTTCTAAATATATAGCAGGCACACCAGACCAGATGTGGCAGCAATGGTTGTTTTTGTTTAGCGACTTCAACCTATATGGGTTATTTATGGCCGAAGCCTAAATATTTTGCATGTAATTTTATTTACTTTGTTCTTGAAGATAATATTTTTAGCGACATAAGTCTTACTAAACAACCCATAGCTGGGCGGGGTGAGGGTTTAGAAGAGATGGATTCATATCTTCCCCAAGGGTATTTGCGCGTAAGTAAATAAGATTGTTTCATTAAGACGGATTATATATAAGGGTGTTTCATTAAGACGAATCAAAGTCTGCAGTAAATAAACCAGTGTTTATGTGATCTGTCCCTTCAGGGCGTGGGTAGTCATAGCTTTCCACAACATCCTATTCCTTGTGACCCATAACAGCGTTTCTCCCGTTTCCAAGCCTCCCACCCGCTGTTCTGGCATCTGTTCACGCAAGTTAGTTAGGTAGGTGGCCCGCTGCTTTCCCGTATCTCTTTAACCCCCAATATGCCCTGTGAGTGTTCATTTTTCTAACACTCTTTCCTCATTATCTGTTTAATCAATTTCAGCTGTCTTTTCCTGATCCCGAGTATGTGTACTTTTTGTTACAATTTTCTTTAAGACTTCCTCATTGCTTACCCACTCTCTCCATAGAATTCTCAGCATCCTTCTGTAGAACCACAGTCCTGTGGATACCAGTTTCCTCTTCATGTGTGGTGAGATTTGTAGAGTATTCACGGCCATACAAGAAAACTGATATCCACATGTTAATACAGCATTCTATTCTTTGTTTCTAATGTTTACCATTTGGAATAATTTTTTCGCTAATCTGATGCATTTCTTTGTTTCTAATGTTTACCATTTGGAATAGATTTTTCGCTAATGTGATACATTTCTTTGATTGTAATGTTTAGCTTTTGGAATACATTTTTTGATAATCTGATGCATTTCTTTGTAATATTTAGGTTTTGGAATACATTCTTCACTAATCTGATGCATTTTTTGTTTCTAATGTTTAGCTTTTGGAATACATTTTTTGTTTATTTGATATATTTCTTGGATTCTAATGTTTACTTTTGGAATACATTTTTTCGCTAATCTGATGCATTTCTTTATTTCTAATGTTTAGCATTTAAAATACATTTTTTCGCTAGTCTGATGCATGTTTGGATTTTGGTGTTACACTTTCCATCCTTTATTAAAAGACTTCACAGATATTTAAACTCCTGTACTTGTTTGATATTAACATCTGCAATTCGTAGTTTGCATCTTGGGCTTTTTTTCTTGTTGGAAACTATATTTTCTGCCTTCTTACAGTTGATGGTTAGTCATTTCTTTTGCTTTCCTTTTCTACCTTGTCTCGGAATTCCTATTACTTAGATTCCTTGGTAGATAATTTATAACAATTGAATGCAGGGTGCATTTGGTATTTTGAGGTTTGGAGAGAGAAGGTTATTTAAATAACTTGCTAGGTATTTTCGTGAATGTCTTGGTGAAAGTGATAGCAACAAAAACAGCTCATAAAATGCCTGTGAGAAGCCATCCCTCTACCTGTCATCACTAAACGCCCTGTGTTAAATTCACTCATTATACAGTAATTTTGAATACTGAAATTAGCACAAATCCAACCGGCTGGAAAGGGGTCGGATCATTGTACCAATCCAGGAAGTGTCTGACCCCTACTACCAGGCTCTATCTGAGTCAGATCAAACCAAAAATAGAATATTTCTGTCATAATTGGGCTGGAACTGCTAAATCCTCACTTCCCAGAGCTCAAAAGTGTCTATGCAGCCATGTGGGTGATGAATTATTTCTCACAATACAACTTCTTTCCCAAAGACAAAATGTCGTAAACTATTGCTATTTCCATGGCTGATGTTCTAATGGACCACATTTGTATTCTATTGGTAAGTAGGAAGTTCCATTTAAAGAGATTCTTCACAAGAAACACTACTTTTTAGAACAGACTCCCAAGATGATGCTTCACCAATCACTACACTATTAATACTTCAAGTCTTGAGTCAAGCATTATCAACTTTTAACAATTGTGTTTTATAACCTTCTACCTTAGACCTTATATTGGGTGAAAGCCAATTTAAAAAAAAAAAAAAATCTGTCAATATTTCCAGCTTGAAAGTTTGTCTCCTCTTCTGCAATGCTGTGTACTCTGATATCTGTAGTAAAGACCTAATTATACAATTTTTGGTAACTACTCAACATAAAAAAAATAATGTTCTGTTTTCTGGGAAGACAAATTGAGATAGAAGCATTTTACAACATTATAACATGAAAGAAATAGAGAGTATTCATAAAGTCTCTTCACAATTTTAAAAAATTATTACAAAAGCAAATGAACAGACAAATATGTGGAAATTGTCACAAAATGAGGAGTAGATACTGAAGTAATTTTAACTATTTTAACATACCTCTATATGGGCACCATTAGTTGCCGGAAGCACATCAAAACGATACTCGATTTCTTGCCAGGTTTGCTGTATCATAGCCTCAGCAATGGTGGCAATGGCATCAGTGATCATTTTCTTTAGATCAGTGATGTCCCATGTCTTTGTTCGATACCCAAGATCTTTTAACATACCCCATAGAAAGAAGTCCAGGGGAGTGATATCTTCCCCAGATCTGCAAATATTTGATTTAGGAACCTACGAGCATGCAGTCCCCAATATGGTAGTACACCATCTTGCTGGAAAATGATGGTTGGTTGAAGGTCATCTAGTTGTGGTGCCACATCAACTGCTTTTTAATATATTTTTTTAAACTGTAAAAGAGACTTTATGGACACCCTGTATTGTTAAAAAAGAAATCAATAAAAAAAAGAAACAGATAAAATCAGGATGAATTTTTAAAAAAAATGTATTTTCCAGCACTTAAGGAAATATACAACTTGTAAGAATAAGTGAGGCTTTTTTTTTTTTAAATTCATCGTTTATGTTGTTAAATTTTTTTTTTCAGGATTTTATTTGTTTTTTGCTTTATTCTTTCTCCCGTTTTTAAAAGGTTCTAACATTTTTTTGAAAGTAACAGGTTCTTGTTCCTACCATTTCTTTTTGTGCAAATAGAAAATCAGAAAGTGGTCACCTAGAAAATGTCGGTAAATATTATTTACATATTATTGTACAAGTGGTCAATGAACATCCCAGAGAGTTGACTTAATTCGGAATGGTTCCAAATAAACCAATTCCTTGTCAAGTCTTTTTGAACCAACTGGCGGAAGGATTGACATAAAAAAAACTGCAAAAGGGGCAAAACATAGACAAAATTCCTTAACCTTTAGCACTCTGTAAGTGACTATTTTCACCAAGCAAAATGTTAGTCCTGCCAATGTTAAATTAGAATTTCTTGGTTGCGTAGTGATATCCTTCTATGGCAACACCTAAAAAAATCTTGACTGAAATTGACAGCCAGGCTACTGCAATTTCAGATATATAGAACTAATATATATATATATATATATATATATATATATATATGTATGTAAACTATGTTTTGATGGGATTCCATATACAGGAAGTAATATTTATAAACAGTGCAGAGTGCTAAATGTTAAGCGGGTGGAAGTTCAATTGTGATTCAAAAAGGTCAAGGGTTAAAAAAAACTAAAAACATAAAAATATGAATAAGTAGAGGTGAGACCACAAAAATGACAGACAAATCTGTCCATAAGAAAGCTTGACTTGGTCTGGCACAAGGCCATAATATAGGGCATACAGTGAGCATAAAACTCATTAACAATAGGAAGGTGAACAGGCTAACCATCAAACTAAGACAAGTAATTAAACCATAAAAATATATGTGCGTGTGTGTGAGTCTATATCTGCAAACACACATATAGACCTCTCTATATAATTGCCTTTAAATATTAGGTTGGTGCAAAAATAATGTCGTTTTTTGACTGAAGTTGAACGTCAAAAAACGACATTATTTTTGCACCAACCTAATAGATAAGCATTGTTTTGACATTCACCCAATGTAGGTGGATATCTTTTCCTGAGTAGTTTTTATGATAAGGACCTAATCCTGTGCAGGCATTGACTCCTCAATGAATTTAAATTCTAAGTTTTCCTTCTCAAAGACTGGTTGCCCTTCCAAGGTGATGAGCCCAGTTTAACTCATTAGACAGCTGGGGGTGGGGAAGATAGTGGAGTTGTTTCTCCATTGTGAATCTTTGAGTTGTGTACAGTTTGGCATAATGGAAAATGGAATAAGCCAGGTTCAATTCTAGTCAAGTCTGTTGTGCTCACTTTACACTATCACATCTGGGATTTTTAGTTTATGAGGTAAAAATTGGTCAGACTAGACGTTTTAGCCATGAAAGGCAACCACTCCAGTAGACAGACAACTATGAATTCAAATCATGGAAAAGGCAATGGAAAAAGCTATATATAGAGAGATATATATGAGCAAATATGTACCAATATATACATTTATACATCTTTGTGTGTGTGTGTATATATATATATATATATATATATATATATATATAAATGTGTGTGTGTGTGTGTATAAAAGTTTTAGTTACTTTTTATAAAATATATTATTCAGTGAATCATATTTATTATACCATTAAAAAGATATAGAGGTTTGATGCATGTATATATATATATATATAAGTGAACACTGAGGTCAACACCAAATAGCGATAGTCTGTGTCATGCTTGAATGTAATCTTCAGGCTTTAAGATTGCATACAAATATGAAACAGACAGTCACTGTTTGGTGTTGACCTCAGTGTCCACTTTTATATTTACATATGTACTATCTCATTTTTATCTCATTTTTATCCATAGATATGGCATATCTTAAAACTATATTTTATTAAGATATATATATATATACATATATATATATATATATATATATGAAAGAAAAGATGTATGACAAATTGGAAAAAGTTTTTACGATGTTTCGCTCATTAGGACTTCAATAGATGAAACGTGTCACAAAATTTTTTACAATTTCTCATACATCAAAACTGTTCTTGATATATAAAAATTTATATATGATTATCCCATATATATATATATATATATATATATATATATATATATATATATATGCATGTTTCATTAAATAATATAGACAAATTTTATCTATTTATATTAATTAAATTCTTTTCATATTGTCGAATAAGCTTTTTTTTTAGCATTATCACTGAAACACGAAAGAAAATCACTATGTTGATACATGTTTTTATTGTTAATCCTGTCTAAGGTTTCGGCTTGCATAAGCCATCATCAGAGATTATAAGTACATTACAATAAATTAAATAATAAATTATATAACAAAGATGGTAATTTTTTTTTTGTTTTAGAATAGTTATGTGGACATTGCAACAATGAAAGTTTTTGTTTGCATGGAAGATTGCGATGCAACATTAAATTCATGCATATGAAATGCAAAATATAGCATTGCGGTTCATGACGTCACACATGACCACGTGAGAGTGAAAATGAAGAAAAGTGTTAAGTATGGAAAGCCGTTGGTATAAACCAACAGCTCTTGGTATCAACTATAAGCATTTAAGCATATTTGTGGAGTTTCCATAGTTTATTTTGTTCAGGGTAGGTTCCAACTGTTTTATGTAAATAGCTTCAAGAATTTTTTTGTTTTTGTTTATTGTTTTCATGGTTAAGTATAAATGTATTTTCAACAAGGATTTTCTGGAATTGTGTATGCGGCCAGGCATGTTGTTTTAAATGTCTAAAAATGTTGGAATTATCATTCAAATGGAGAGTTAAGTGTCACAAAAGTAAGTTTGTGGTGTGACCAACATAAATATTATTTAATTCAAGATCATAGTTTTCATTTTTCATTCCTTTTCCTCTCTTTGTGTACTGTTTCCCCTCAGTACATAGTTGATCATGGCTCTCCACAACATTCTGTGCTTTGTAGCTCTTAATAAACTTTGTCTTTCTGTTATTTCTCCTAAGCCCTGTTCGGCCATCCATTTACTCAAGCTCACAATGGATGTTATACAGTTTTCCTCTGTCTTGTGCTTTCAATCTGTCCTGTGAGTATTGATTTTTTTCAAACCCTCTTTCCCTATTATGTGGCCTAGAAACCTCAACCATCTCTTCAAGTATTAGCCTCCTTTTTGTTTCCATTTTCTTCAAAACTTTGTCATTGCTCATGTTTGGTCCACAGTATCCTCAGCATCCTTCTGCAGAAAAATATTTCTGTTGCTTCAAGTCTCTTCCTCATCTTTGGGGAGATCGTCCAGTACTCATTGTCATACTGAAGGATAGCTATCACATAGCAGTTGAGCACTCTTTTTCTTATTTCTAGCAAAATTTTTCTATTTCTACTTATCTTTTAGGAATGCTTCCTTGGTTATCCCAATACACCTTCGGATTTCAGTGTCACAATACTTCCTATATATTTAAAATTTCACATCTCTGATTTGCAATTCGCACTTTGGGCTCATCCTTTTACTAACAACCGTGCATTCTGTCTTCTTGTAGTTGATGTTTAATCCTTTTTTATAATGCACAAAATGCTAAATCAGTGTGAAAACCTGTGTATAACGAGTAGAAGATCCGTGTGCATATATCTATCAAGGTATCATGAACACTTGAGATTTTTAACGACTTCTATACAAGGTATAAAAATTATACAGGGTTGAAAATGGAAATGTTCAATTCTGGAGAATTCTACCCTAATTTTGACTTGAAAAATTTTGAAGATGAAAAAAAAATAAATAAATAGAAATAAAAATATCAAGTAAAAAAAAAAAAAAAAAATGAAGGAAAAAAGTAACCAATTGATTGTAGGATGCAGTGGGTAAATATTTTTTTGGGGAAAATACTGTCTTCAATGCATTAGAAACTAATTTTTTTTTCTAACTAGATAAATATTGCTTTCAAAGAAGTTATAAGATTAAAATGCAAAAAAAAAAAATTTAATAGACAGTTTGTTGAACAACAATCACAATTCATTTGTTTTTTTCCATCACACACATATCTATATCTATATGCACATACATATTTAGGTGCCTGAATAAGCAGTTATTGCATACAATTATTTTTCAGCATAATCTTTATTTCTTGTCAGTGCACTTAAGTGATGCATGTGCATATATATATATATATATATAAGTGGACACCAAGTGGCAACAGTATGTTTCATGCTTGAATGCTCAAGTATGAAACAGACTGTTGCCACTCTGTTGGTTTCAGTATCCACTTTTATATTTACATATGCTCTATCTTTTTCCAATAAATATAGCATACCATAAAACTCTATTTTTATCATATTGTGTGTGTGTGTGTGTGTTTGTTTGTTTGTTTGTGATCCACAGACAGACTGTTTCGATGTATCACAGCTCATCAGTGTATTCTAAAATAAATATGTAAAAATTCACCTTCCTCTCTGCCGGGAGCTGACAGCTCAGGGGAAAAAATCGAAACCCAACTGATTTAGCATCAGTCGGGTTTCGATCCCAAACATAAACACACACTACACAAACACATACCTACCTGACTTTAGGTACCCCAATAAGCAGTTATTTTATACAATTATTTTTCAGTATAATCTCAGTTTTTGTCAATGCACTTAATTCTGTGGTAGGCATTATATATATATATATATATATATATATATATATAACAACTTAGAATCTAAATAAGAACTGTATACATATTTTCTATCATGTGTTTACACAGGGTTAAAGTAGATAAATCAATAAGGACATATAGCCTAAGAGATAAAAAAAAATTAAAAATATTTGACACAATGGATTTATTTATTTTACATGATTTCTTTTCTTGTCAATGCACTTAATCCAGTAGTGCATATTAATAACACCTTAAGAAGTGTAAAGTTCTTGATTCAACCAAGAGATTAAAATAAATAGATAAAAAATTTTGTTTGGTCAGATTTTGGGGAGTAGCTCAGGCTGACAACTTTTCAGCATTACCTCATGGATCCAACATTATACAGTAAAAATCTCAGACCAAAATTCATCTAATAATTATGTGTACGATTATGAATTTAGTGATTCACACTCGTGAATCTGGGTGAGAAAAAATAAATAATAAAAAAAATAAAACTTCTGATAGGTGACCAATATTTGGTTAAGAAATTGTAACAAACTGGTCTGACACAAAGCCATAGAATTAGCAATCTTAATAAGGACTGTTTGTAAAATGTTAACCACTGCTTTATGGCTGGTAATTCTGATATTTTATAAGTTTGGCACAGGGCCACACTAGCAATGGCCAGAGATGTGTATGCTAATCCTCAGAAGGTGTAAATATTTTTTTATGAACAATGTTCATTTACATCCATGAAACTATGTCAGAATATTAACAAGAAAAAAACAAATTATCTTGTGAGTTAACCATTAAAATATCAGAAAAATATCTAAAATTTATTTTTATGTGATGTGGCCTGGTTGGCTTATCTATGTGAGGTCCCAAATGTCAGGTCCTATAGGACATGTATTTAACACCATAGAGGCGGGGGGAAAGAACTGAATGATGACAGACTAATTGAATGACCACCGAGAACTCTAGATCTAATACTTTTGAATTAATTCTTGCGAAGGTACCATAAATTAGTTGCTTACAGGGTGTGATGGGTAAATTGTCTCCATTTTATATTTTTAATTTCGCACATGCATGTTGCTTTTTTTTTTTTAATTTGTTGACTGCACAATATAGTAAGGTAAGTTGGGCACCATCCGTGAGAAAAAGTGCACCATGACGCAATTCACTCTGCCAGAAATTTGGAAATGGCGTGCTGTACTGCTTGACATTTGCACCAGAAGCTCCAATACAATCATTTCAGAGTGTTTGGGTGTCAATCTGAGAACAGTGCAGAGAATTCAGAAAGAGTTGGATGAGTCTAATGGTGATTATGAAGGTGTTTGGTGTGATCACTAGTGATGCCAATGTTATGCCTCCATTCATCTTGCCACAGGGCCTCAGACTCAACAAGGCGGCCCACATCAAGTGCCTTGAGGAGATAGTCTTCCAACAGCCAACCTCCTGAACCAGGGCAACACTATGTCTGGCAAGAGGACTTTGCACCATGCTGCACAAGCAGGAGAGCCCAGTCATGGCCGTCAGACAATTTTTGTGACCACATCACCCCTTACATCTGACGACTTAACTCTCCAGACTGCAACCCCTTTGATTATGTGTGGAGTGCAGTTGAACAAGAGACCAACAAAATTCCTTGTAACACCAAAGATGAACTGAAGGCAACTGATTATTAAACTGATTATTCACCAACTTAAAGGAGACTGTCCAGAAGAGATGCAGGAGATTCTGAAGTTGTCTGGAGACCATGGTTGGAGCCAATGGTAATTTTATTGAATAAATTTACTCTTTCGTATTTCAAGATATTTTTGTGTCATTTTGGTAAATATATCTTAAAATGAGATGTCAGTGTTATTTTCATTTTTGTGTCCTTTAGATGACAATTAATCCATCGCACCCTTGACAATAACGATATTAAGAAAATAGACGCACTAAAGGACAACAAGAAAACATGAAGCAATAACAACAAATACTTCTATTATAAATGAGCAAAGGCCTTGCACTGAATGAACTGGAAAATTTGTCCAAATTTCTGGGATAAGGAATTATTATTGAAATTCTGACTATTATCCTCATTTTTGTTGTTATTATCACAATTTTTTGTTGTGTGTACTCTGGCCTTCCTTAGGTGCTTGTTAATCAGTGGTTTGGTTTGGTTTCATTTGTTTTACGGCATAACCTCAAAGGGTTATTTAATGCTGACAAAATTTTTATTGCTGGTAATATATTTTTCTTCAAAAATCTATTTCTGGGAATATTTTTCCTTGAAGAAATCTATAGCTGGTCATATTTTTTTTTCAAAGAATGTACAGCTGTTTGTATTGCTGGTATTTTTTTTTTTTTAAGTATTGCTGATAATTTTTCCTTCAAAAATTATTGCTGGTAATAATTTTTTTATTACAAAGTATTTCTAGTATTAAAAAATATTTTTACACAACTTTGGGTGTTAACTATTTGCCCATAGCTGGGACCCTAACAGTTGCTACCACCCCGGGTCAGGGTAGACCTGGGAATGTCAGCAATTAAGAGGTGGTTGCACGCTCCTCAAAACCTCCTGATCAGAGGCCTTGCTGTTGGACGTAGTTTATTGTCTTACCCAGGACGGTGTTAATCAGTGGAAACAGGGCAATAACTGAGAAGTACTAAATAAAGAATAAGACGTGATATGCCTAGACATGGGCAGTGGAACAAGAACAATCTGTTGTATATACTTGCTTATAGGTCACACCAGTAACTAGGTCGCACCCTTAGTTTGGCGTTGTCAAACTGGGTATTTGCATTTGACTCGTAGATAGGTCATGCTACAATTGGGGGAGTTACACAACCCTTTCTTAATGCAGATATAACTATTTGTTAAATATTTTCAAATATTCACCTTTATCTCAAAACTTTGCTTACATATATTAAAACATGAGGAAAGTGATAGGTTGTAATTGTGTGGCATTTGCTTATCGAGTGCGGGGGATGCTCTGTTTAGGTGAAAATTTAGATACCTGTAATTGCTTCAGTCCTAAAATCACTTGAAAGTGATCATCTTTCATTGTAAATCAGATAATAAATGATAAATATGAGCAGTGCCGATCAAGTGCTTTTATTTGAAGTGCGACACGGCACAGTTGGAAGAAGCGATTGCATAAAATCTAAATGTTGGGAAATATTCATTTTTTTTCTCTTGTTCTTGCTAGAGCCCAGGGTACTCGCCTGGACTACTGATATGCCAGTCTACTTCAGATTCTCTATGATGTCGAATGGATAGATTGCACCTCTGATTTTTATCGAAATTTTAGTGAAAACAAAAAAAAAAAGTGACCTGTCCTCAAGCATATACGGTAATCTATGACGTATTTGCTACCATCAGGCATTTACCATATATACTCACATATAGGTTTTGCCAGTAGGTAGGTTGCACCCCGAGCTTGGGGTTGTCAAAGTGGGTATTTGTGGTTGACTTGCAGATAGGTTGCACTATAATCTGGGGAGTTACATGACCCTTTTTTAACATAATTATAACAAATATTTGTTAAATATTTACCTTTATCTCAAAACTTTGCTTACATATATTAAAACATAAGAAAAGTGATTGGTTGTAATAGCGTGGTATTTACTTATCGAGTGCAGGGCTGCTCGGTTTAGACAAAAATTTGGATATCAGTAATTGCTTCAGTCCTAGAAAATCACTTGAAAGTGATCATCTTTCATTGTAAATCAGATAATAAATGATAAATATGAGCAGCGCAGATTGAGTGCTTTTATTTGAAGTGCAACACGGCCCTGTTGGTAGAGTTGATTGCATAAAATCAAAATGTCATGAAAAATTCATTTGCTCCCTTGCTCACACTTATTCTCAAGCTCAGGGTACTTGCCTTGACTACTGATATGCCACAGTCTACTTCAGATCCTGTACGATGTTGAGCGGATAGGTTGCACATGATTTTTATCGAAATTTTGTTGAAAAAAAAAAAAAAAAAAAGAAAAGAAAGAAAAGAAAGAAAGAAAAAGAAAAAAAGAGTGCAACTTATACTTGAGTATATACAGTACCTCTGTTCATTAAATAAAGGATTCAGCATGAAATTCCCAAAAGTTTACCCAGATCAACTTGCACCTGAAGAAGGCTGGAGGGCACAGCAGTCGAAGCATTGTAATTATAAATGCATCGTGTCTGGCAGTAAATAGATGTCATTTTGAATATATATTGTAATCGATAAACTGATAATCAAAAAAAAAAAATAGTATTTCTTTAATACATTTCCTATGGAGCTAGACTCTTGGGACACCTTGTTTATATGAGCTGGGGGACTGAAAAGTTCCTGGCTTCACCCACTTTCCAACATCTGAGCCAATGACCAATCATCAAAATTTATTTTTGGACCTTAATCTTAGTCAGGGTAAGAACTTTTCAGTACACTCTCATCATGGGTGAGTGTATACAGTTGTAATTTTCTTTTCTCAGATTTGTTTGATGTCAACGGAGTTCAAATAAAGCAGGTGAAAAAAATAGATTGCAGAGAAACAGATAAGAAAAACTTATATTTATTCATATTTTCTTTTCCCCATGATAATTAAAAGTATTGCATGTCAACAATTTGTACAAACTAACATCCTCATCTTTGTCATTTTTTTTTTTATTCTCAGGTTTTATCACAACATTTAAACTGGCAAGTTTTCCAGTTGGTATCAGGAGTCCTGGGTGTGTTTGGTCGGGGGACTGACTGGCTTTTTTCCTTTCTTTTTTAAAGTTTTATTAACCTTTTTTGGTAGGAAGATTTTTACAGTGTGTAATAATCAATCATTCACTCAGTAGTAGTTGCTTTTCTTATGCTTTTTTCTTTATAGATACAAGTTACATTTTGCAGAAATATTCTACTGTAATTGAAAAGACATTATATTCCTTAGAATAGTACCCAGCATATATATATATATATACACACACACTGTAGCATCGTGATTTTCTACCTGAGGAAATGTTAAAAAAATTTTTTAACGTTGAAACAAAATGTAGTTTTGTAGTAGGTATGTGAAAGTTCTAATGTAACAATATATATATATATATATATATATATATATAAAGTATGTGGTGCAGTTCAATTTACGTTACATGAATCATTCATACAAAAATCAGATAGTGAAGTTAATGATATAAATGGCAATTATATCATTAACTTCACTATCTGCTTTTTGTATGAATGATTCATGTAACCTATATATATATATATATATATATATATGTATGTGTGTGTGTGTGTGTGTGTGTGTGTGTGTGTGTGTGTGTGTGTGTGTAAACATTTATAAGAATACATACTAAAACTTAGATAAGATATCCAGTAGAACTGTGAGAAAAATTTTGAGATAATCATAATATTTTGGACTAATTTTATATTA
Organism: Acanthosepion esculentum; assembly: GCA_964036315.1. NCBI lineage: Eukaryota > Metazoa > Mollusca > Cephalopoda > Sepiida > Sepiidae > Acanthosepion > Acanthosepion esculentum. The sequence goes on from OZ038488.1 coordinate 77,629,134, forward strand.
TCTGAATAAAATTTAGACATTGTATTTGGATATATATAATATTGTGCAAGATATATAATTGCAAAGACATTATACTCACTAGCATAGTACCCATAAAAAATGAAATGGTTATTTATATATCAGTACATTTGCCAAGGATCAGAGTATCTAGGTTGAAAGTGTTGCTTCCCTGGCACTGCTACTAATGATTACAGACCATGTGATAAGTTACACACACACACACACACACACACACACACACACACACACGAGTAAGTGACAAAATAGAAAAACCCTTTAGTGATGCCTTTCTGTCACTATTTATAAGATTAAACTACTTTTAAAATCATTCTCTGAACGAAAGGCATCAGTGAGGAGCTTTTCCAGTTTGTCATATTTTTCTAAATATAATTTTTGTTTACTATAAATGTTATTTCAGTGGATACATGTACATATCTCTGTTTATTGTCAGTGAAAAAAAAAAAAAAAAATAATGATAAAAGTCTACCAGCCTGGTGTATCAGAAATCTTAATAAAAACAAAAGTACCACTCAGCAGGGTTTGAACTTGTATTCCCTTTATCCTTTCTTTTTTTTTTTTTTGGCAAAGCAATAAAGCCACTAAGATGCAAGGGATTACTTAGTGAATATGTGAAAAAGGAAAACATTATTAAGGAGCAAGAACAATAAAAAAGAGGAATTAAGACAAGATAACGATTGACATTGCATTTAAATTTTTGAGGATCAAAGTTGACTGGAAAGCATGCAGCCGGAAGAGTTCCACAAGTGAGACATGCAAGAGAAGAAACTGTTAGCATAGAACTTAAAGTTACATCTAGAAATTTCAACTGTAAAATGATGGGACCTAGCTGTCAATCTAGTACTGAGCTTAAATTTGTAAAGTTGTGGTACCAAAGAGGAAAATTCATCAGGACAATTACCATGAAAATATTCTAGGAAACCACCTCCAAGTCAGCTGTGCTTTAGATGGCTTAGCCATGAAATGGTGTCATAGTCAATCAAGTCTCAGTTACCTTTTTGAAGTCTATATCTGCTTTTTTTCATGTTTAAAATAATGACAAAACAAAACAGACAGACAAGTTTAGTACACTACATTATTTGGACTAATGTCCTCATCTTTGTCGCCATATTTATTACAACGTTTCAGCCGTTGTACGCCCGCGCCTTCTTTAGGTGGTTGGAATGTCAAACTGAACCCTTTATTTCGCTCACTGGGGTAGACTGTTCTAGTTCCACGTGCCATGTTTAATGGATGTCAGTTATGAGTTATCTCCTGTTAATTCACCTCTCCAATTTCTCCACTGCCTTAACAGGGTATTGAACTCACACTCTTTGGGTCCTGTCACTGGATCTAAGTAACGCCTTTATCCACTGTGCTATGTGGCCTAAGAAGGCCAGAGTGTACAATGGCTGAAACGTTGTAATAAATATGGCGACAAAGATGAGGACAATAGTCTGAATAATGTAAATAGTGTACATAATACCTCATCTCGGAAATATAGACAGATAAGCTTAGTGCCTAGAATTTTATTCGTCTTTGAACATTTTTGATCTTCCAAGTGGGTAACGGTCTTATTTAAGAAATATTCTGAAGTAGAAAGGTAGGTAGATTTTAATATATAGCTGCTAGAAACAGTTTTTTAAATATGTTAGATATTTTGTAAATATTGAAAGCAAAGTATTTTTGTGAGTACTTTAGAAAAATCACTTATAAGCTTTAAATATTAATTTTATAATTAGTTTTTGATGTAACTGAAGAATAAATATCTACATTGTTCTTGTTAGAAATAACTGTTAGGGGTGGAAGTTTGAAAATTGAGAATGAATGACAGAAGGATTGAATAAAGAAAAAAGAAAACAAACAACAATGTATGAAGGAGTCTGGGGAAAAAAACCGTAAGAGTTTATTGTAATAATTTGTTTCTAATCAACAGAAACCAGGACCAGTTTGAATACATATTAATACCTGAATAATATTAATATATACTCCCAAAGGTTAGCAAAAGGAAAAGATTGCCCAGCAAAATGTTTTGAAAACATCCCAGCAGCCTCTGAAACAAAAAAAGCTGAGTGAAACTGTCTAAATGGGAAAATGTTAGGATACAAAAATCATGATTGTGTATCAGCAAATTATGAAAAAGAGTTTGGGAACATTCTGTCAGAAAGATGAGGATGTTGATCAAAGCAAATCTATGAAATGCAAAATAAAATTTTAAGAAAAGAATAGAAAAAGGGGAGAAAAACAAAGAAAAAACAACAAAAAAAAACAAACCCCAAGGTTTATCAGTCCACTATTAAATTTCTTTTATGATCAATATTTATATAACCACCTCATTTAACTAATGGCTAATGATTTGGACATCTGAGGGGGTGAGGATGGGTGGCAGTGAAAAGACTTTAGATTTGCCACTAATTGCAAGCTGAACCAAATGAGATCAGACACAAATTAATGACACAGAGGAATTCCACTAGACTTGCTTAGATACAAAGAATTTGGATCTTATATAAAGCAGCAGCATGATTGGTTGGTTGTAAAAGAAAGTAACAATCTGATTGGTTGGATGCAAAAGAAAGTAATAATCTGATTGGTTGGATGCAAAAAAAATTGAACAATCTGATTGGTTGGATGCAAAACAAAGTAACAATCTGATTGGTTGGATGCAAAAGAAAGTAACAATCTGATTGGTTGGATGCAAAAGAAAGTAACAATCTGATTGGTTGGATGCAAAAGAAAGTAACAATCTGATTGGTTGGATGCAAAAGAAAGTAACAATCTGATTGTTATATACTTTTACAACCAACCAATCTGATTGGTTGGTTGGAATTGAACTATTATTAAATAGCACACAGATTAATTATTGTTTGATTACAATCCAAAATCTGAGCCCTGTACCCAACAAAATCTATCCTTAGTTTTAGAATTAATGAAGGTTTGAAAGCAAAGGCTGCATATATTTATATAAATACTGACTGAATGGATGCATTCTTATTACTTTTTCTTTTCTAAGGCTGAAATCTCAATCCAAGGCCACTGTCATGTCCAAACATCCTCACCCCTGCTGCCATAACTTTTTTTAAAAAAAATTTTTTTTAATTTCAGCTCTCTTTGTACAATAGGGAAAGAATTAAAGAGGAGAGTAGTGGATAATGGTCACCGCAATGGTTGGTTTTGCTGGTTTCAAGTTGGTAATTGGATTGGCTGACTGTTGTTCAGCAGCAGTGTCTATTTTGTCTGGGCAAGCCCCAGGCAGCTTTCTGTTGTATATATGAAATGTCCCATCTTCTTTTTTTTGTCAGTTTTTTTTTTTTTTTTTTTTTTTTCATACTTTCCTCCTCCAGAGAGAAATATTCTTTATTTTTGATGAACTAAAATTCTTGTTGTTATAATTCAGTTTTTGTTTTGGTTTTCTTCTCTGAAATAAGAAAGGAAAAACATAATTAGAAAAATCTTTGAAATAATTTTTTAAAAAAAGGTAGGAAAAACTTGATGTATATAAACACACAAACGTACATACAGCTAAGTTTAGCATTTTAAAAAAATTTTTTTTTTATTCTCAAAAACCAAAATACAACCGAAGAAGAAATGAGTGTTTTTTCATGTAAAGAAAAGCATTGCTACAAGTGGTGAAATAAAATAGTCTGTTCAAGTATAAAGGAAAATTTTTCTGTATTTTTATTTGAACTGATGATAAAGAATGATAGAATTTATCTTTTGTTGACTTCATTTAATCTATAAAAGATAAAAAAACTATTGGATCCAATCCAATAGGGAACGACTACAAAAACACCCCCCCTTCTAAACATTTATAGATAAACAATACAAGTGCATGCAAAACCTAATAGTATCCCTATAATAGTCCTTAAGAATTGTGCTCCCTAACTGGCTTCTGTTATCTCTAAAGTGTGCAATAAATGAACTGTCTGACCCTTCCAACTATCGGTCTATTATTAGCCATCTACCTCTTTTTGGTAAACTAGTAGAGGTCCTAATCAATGCTGAATTAGTTAAGAATCTTACATCGCAGGGCCTTCTTTCAGACACGCAATATGGCTTTCAGTTCTATCGGGTTATCTCCTCTTCGTTTCATAACCTTTCAACAGGGGTCTCTCTCTACCACGTGTATAAATACTCATTCATTCTTCTCTCTTTCCTGCTTACACCCACGTGTGAGCAACTACCTCGATTTCGGCCACGGGCCGAAACCTCGCACGTGGGGCAAGGTACAAAAACTTTCTCTTAACATTTCCAATATGTGAACTCTAATACACAACCAGCGTTTCCCACGTTCAGGGAACACGCTAAAACAAAATACACACCCGTACGGACATTTCAATTCAACACACACACAATAACTTTCCATACAGACACTAACGTTTTATTCATGTTTTAAATGATGTATTTGTAACTCGTGTTTTAACCTGTTTGTTAATAATATATATTTGTTCGCATACATATATATATCTGTCTTGTTCGTTTTATTTTGCTTTCTTTGGACTCCATCATAGTCCAACATAACTATGTAGCGGGACTGGCCAGCAGGAAGTCTTAGTCCAGAGATTTTATCCTCGCATTAACCCGCCGGTCCCCTACAGTTCTCTAGGTCAACTACTATTCGGTAGGGTTTGCCATACCAGTCTTCTTCACAACTTGAAGAAAAGTTATGTCTCTGGACAAATTTTTGAATTGATCCAGTCTTTCCTATCAAATTGTGAAATGAAAGTTATCCTGAATGGCCACTCTTCTAGATCTCTTTGTACCAATACATGTGTCACCCAGGTCGCTATCCTTGGTCCTACTTTGTTCTTTGTTTCATTAACAATCTTCCTGATGGCATTATCTCTCAACTTGGTATCTATGCTGATGACAGAATCATTTACTCCTGTCTCAGCAGTATGTCTGATCAGTTTCTAAGGTGAAATTGGCGCTTGATTTAAAAAATGACCTACAGTATGTTGTTAACTGGGACAATTAATTTTAATGCTTCGAAAACAAATTAATCATCTCTTTTTGTCTTTAATCAGTATGGTTATTGCTAACCTCCAAGAGAGTGACTTCTCGGGCTAACATTCCTGGCTGACATAAAGTAAAAAGATTACATTGAATCCAGTGCAATGTCTGCCACAAAGAAAGATGGTTCACTGTGTCATGCTAAACAATTATTCTGTCCAGTATCTATCTTACATATCTAATAAGTTTACCATTTGTCTGGGCTTAGAATATTGCTACCATATATGGTTTGGTGATCCTGCTATATATTTAGAGATTCTTTGGGCACCTTGAGGCGGTGTAATGGTTAGCAAGTTTGTCTCACTAGAAAAACTACAACTGAGTAGAGAGTTCAATCCTCACTGGGTACCCCATACTTTTAGCCTTATGCTACATCTAAGCTACGCTTGGAAAAATCACTATAGAAGAGATAAAGGAAAGCTACATTCTGGCTGATATATATATATATATATATATATATATATATATAAGATGCAAAGGAGGCACCTCGATGTGTTGTAATGGTTAGTAAGCTTGTCTTGCTCGAACAATTACGACTGAGTAGTGAGTTCACTCCTCACTGGGTGCCCCATACTTTTGGCCTTATGCTACATCTAAGCTACGTCTAGAAAATCACTATATTTAGAGATTGGTGGGCACCTCGAGGTGGTGCAATGCTTAGCAAGCTTGTCTCACTAGAAAAACTACGACTGAGTAGTGAGTTCAATCCTCACTGGGTACCCCGTACTTTTGGCCTTATGCTACATCTAAGCTATGCTTGGAAAATCACTATATTAAGAGTTTCTTGACAAAATCCATAGAAAAATTTCATATATTGTTTGCTTCGTATCATTTTTGCTCTTTTCTTTTCTTTCTTTTGTTATTGCTTATTGTAAACTTTGTCAATTCAGTTTGTTAGGTAATTTTACCAATTACATTTGTAGAGTAATTGGCCCTGGTCAAATGTAATTGGCAGAAATATCCAACAAACAGAACTGACAAACTTTTAACAAGACAAACAATAACAAGAGACCAAGAAGTGGCCTATCCCATTGGCCAAGAAGTAATCCCAGGATGCATCTGTACTGTCTATAAATTTGGGGAGGGGGGAAGTTTTTGCAGTCATTCCAACCAAGTCTGGAACCAACAACATTTAACTATTTACTCTACAAAAACTGAAAATTAGATTTTTAAAAACACATGAAGTAAATTTGATTTTTTAAACACAAATTAAATTTATGATTTTTAAAGCATGAATTAAATTTATGATTTTTGTATTAAAAAAATAATATTGATGTAAAATTATGACATACTTTCCTCCCAAAATTAAAACCAACCAACCAAGATTTTTTTTTTTTTTTTTTAGAGTTTTGTTCAAATTTGAAAAACAATGTGATTTTACTAACATTTAACATTGTAATCAAATATTCATTATCAGTTTGTAGTTTAAATAAGTCTGTATTGCTGCGACATCACTTGTACAAATCAAAATACTGCAGGTTCAATTCACTGTCCTCACTTTCTGAACACGCCACTACGTATGACCGTTCTCTCCATTTTCCCTGCTTCAGCTCTCTTTTATCAGGCCAACACCGCGGTTGACCAACCAATCAGCGTTCTTGGTTTTTATTCTCAGTTACACATGCAAATTGCCTCCTCCAGTTTGACCAATCAGCACACGACTTGCTATCGGTGGAAGCACGCCAAACTGTACAAAAACCCTCATTACTGCACATACTACTAAAATGGCTGGACGGGAGAGTAATGCCATTTTCACGGAGCAAACTTGCTGATGTCACATGCCGCACGTTAAGGTAAGAACCTTATTTTCCTATACACCAGATACAAGCCACTCTGGCTCGCTTGCTTCTATGAGGCTGTTCACCACACACTTATACTGTTGTATAAATGAAAATACTTCAGAATAAAACGGGAGAAATTATTAAGACGTTAAAAATCCACTTCAATGTCAACTTCATAAAGGTTTCACTTACAAAAGGACAGTTTTGTTTGTAATAAAATGAAGTTTTGTTTCTTCTAATATTACCAGCTTTTACTTGTAAAAGCAGAAAAAAAAGCTTGTTTGGACTGCAGAACCCACAGAGAGGTCATTGTACCATAAAATCCTGCTTTCGTTTGTGATACTAAGTATTAGATATATGTATATATTCTTAAGTTCCTAATACAAGGTGTGGATTAATAATTGGAGAAGTTGGAATTTTCCTCAATATGCTATAAATGGGAAAAGTGGAAAAATCAAAAAGTGCAAAATTAATAAACAGTCTGGCCTTGGGAGAGAGGGAGGGGGGATTTCTTAAACCACCGACCTTGTATTAGGCCCCTGAGAGTAGAAGGAAACATTCAAGTGAAAAATGGAGAAATCATAAACTTGAATAGGTTGCAGATTTAGTAAATCAAAAACACTTCAAATACCTTGGTGTATGGATCAGGTATAAAAAAATTTGGCATAAGAGATAAGGAAATTGAATATAGAATAGGCTGGGCTTGGGATAGTTTCAACCAACACTGCCAATTGCTACAAAACCAAAAAAATAACCATTAAATTCCAGTCATTTTCTTAAATAGACTTGTCAGATCAAGACTTTCATATGGATGTCACACATGGCATCAAACTCATTCAGAAATATCTAAATTGCCAGCTTTATACAACTGCTTTCCCAGATCAATTGTTAAAAATGACTAAGTGGATAAAACCTTAAGTCTCAGTGAGGGCCATCTTTCTTCATACCTTGTAGACTGGTGCCACAGAATCATAAACAAAGAACTGTACCAAATAACAGAAACCACATCACTAGAAGACTTTTAACAGCAGCAGTAGCTAAAATGGATAGCACACGTAACTTAAAGAGAAAATAATGACACAGTCAAGATGTTAACATTCCACACTACTTCAAATAAAAGTTTAGGAAGGAAACCCCTATCAATACAGGAGAGGGCAATAAGAGTTACTGAAATTGTGAAACCTATTTTCCTGAAAAATTGTTTTAAGAGGAAGATTATATAAATTTCAACTGACTGCTCTGTCAATGAATGTTGAGTGTTCGTTATATGGAAATAGCCAATATTATCATTATTACAGTGGGCTGTCAACTGTTTTTCTTCAACAGTCAATGTACGTTTGTGCCTGTGAGAGAGACTTTTCACTTTTTATTTCTTTCTCCTCAGAGAAATTTAATTTCAGCAAACAACAAGACTTGATTGGAGAGTCTATTATTTTCTGATTAGGCTGAAAAAGTTGAGACTGACAAGCGTCTTTTTCTTTCACCCCCCCCCCCGTTCCTGAAAGAATGTCAGAAATTAGAATAAAAGAAACCTGCAGCTGGACTTTCGTGACCCACACTAATATCCAAACCAGTTCCGTTAGGTTGGGGTGTCTTAATCAATTGTCTACTCCCTGTCTGCCCCCCATGTATACAATGGTATGCTTAATTTACAAAAAAAAAAAAAAAAAAGGGTCCCAAACTTCATCTTTCTTTTTCTTTTGTAAAATACCAACAGCAAATAATGTCCGCTACCCCATCCCCACAAGAAGAAAAGAACAGAAATGTCATAAATAAAATATAAATCAATAAAAGTTAAACAGGTATTC
>OZ038488.1:77642729-77650229 GCA_964036315.1 Acanthosepion esculentum
GTGTAATCACATCATCATAAAGATTAACTATGTCCTAAAAGGATGAAATGTGTCACACGAAAACTTTTTTTCCACTTTGTCATACTATCTTCCCCCTAATGAACTCTCCTGTTGATTTTGACTTATGAGGATATGACAACCTCATCCATTTTTATCTTTTTGCCATATGTGACACTTCAGTCCCACTAGTGACCTGCATACAAGTCCACATATTGTGCACTAGTGAGCATCTCAGGACATAGCAACGGGAATATTTGCTGACGTCTTTTGTCTCTTAGATGGTCAGTATGACTGATTTCAAAATTTGATACCACTCTAACACAAATATCTCCAGTTATTTCTATCCCACTAATATATATATATATATATACACACACACAGAGTTGTGGACAGAACTATTCACTAACCTTCTATAATTACAAATAAAGCCATTATACCTCAAATTTTCATGGAAACTTCATGTGCATTTTTCACAAATGATGAAACAATGGATTTGAAAGAATGTGCAGTGATGCCCTCAACAAAATTTTTATTTTAATGTCAAACAATAACACAAAAATTGCCAAAAAGAAAAAAAAACATTTAAAATAGGACAAAATTATTGTCCCTCTTGCCTCAATCATCAATTGTGTAATCTTTATTCTTGATGTTTGCCTTTAATCATTTTTGATAGTTCCTTGTAATATCACTACACACTCTGATAGGTATTTTGCTTCATTCTTCCTTGGCAATAGCTTCTAGTTCCTCCAAATTCTTCAAGGACTTCTTTTTCTTATTTTTTTTCTTCAAATATGCCCATAAATTTTCAATGGGGTTTAGGTCAAGACTTTGTGCAGATTATACCAATACTTTAAGTTTACTGTCATCTAAGTATTTTGTAACAAGCTGTGCTGTGTTTCAGGTCATTGTCATGTTGGAATGTCCAGTGATGTTGCAATGCACTTAGTTTTATATTATTTTTTAAGAATATCCAAATACTGCTTTTTATACCCTGTACTCTCACTAGTCCTCCTGGTCCAAAAGCAGCAAAACATCCCCAGAGCAGAATATACCCACCAGTGTGCTTAATTGTAGAGAAGGTATTTTTTGGTTTGTGAGCTTCATTCACTTTCCTCCATACATAATAGGAGTGCATGTCACCGAATAATTCCAGTTTGGTTTCATCTGACCATAAAACAGAGTTCCAATATTTACTCCCATGTTCTAGACAGATTCTAACATAAACTAATCTGCATTTTAGGTGTTTAGGCTTAAGCAAGGAAGTTTTCCTTGGGCAACAAGCTCAAAGTCCTGCCGAATCACACTTGATATTCTGCCAAGAATTTCATTTTCTCTTTGATGTTTAGCAGAGACAGCAATGGCTTTTTAAACTCATCTTCCAAACACTAAATTTACATTATAGAATTTTTTAAATCAATTCACCCAAAGCAAGGCAATAATGACACTAAAATGCAAGGGGCAATTGGAAGTGAAAGAGAAGGAATAAACTTTAGAAGGAACCAGAAACTCGATCCTAAATAGGGAAAACAAGGGATAAAGCCCTACTGTTCAAAAGACTGAAGAGGAGCATGAACCTATCTACTCCTACTGAAAAAAAGAAAGTAAATAAATAGTAAATAAAATTTCAGAGATAAGGCAGGGATGCTAAAAGTATAGAGTTGAAGTAAACTTTAAAAGGAACCAGAGGCCAAAACATGAGCCTGATGGTCTTTTTTTTTAGATGCTTTTTAAGTGATCTTTGTAGTGTTGACAAGAGAAGAGTCTTGAAAAATTAAATGTTTATTGTTCTTTAGAAAACAATTTTCTGTAGTTGAAAGCAGGCCTTTCTGTAATATTCAACTAATTGATCCTAAGTGTGCCACGAAATATTGTCACAGCATTTGTGTGTGTGAGAGAAAGTAGCAATGGTATACCATTAGTATTTGAATAAATGAATAAGTATTAAATTTTTTTTTCAAACAATTCTTTTCACTATTCTTTTATATTATTTTAAATACTTTGTTTTAATATTCATTTTTAAAAAAATATTTTTTTTTATTTAATTTAACCTTTTAAAATTTTCCTTTATTTAAATAAATGAATATTACCCTATTTTTCATATAATTGTATTCAAGATTCTTTGTTTAATTCAAAATCTATGGTTTTATTTCATAACATTTAAATGTATACGCTTAACAAATTTTGCTAAGTGTACCGTAATATTTTCATTTGTTCCTAGGTGTAGTCTTGTTTAAACAAGTTGAAAAACCCTGGGTTAGTGAATAAGCAAAAATTAAATAAAGTAATTTAGTATGTGATATCTTTTTTCTTTTATTTCTTTAAATCTTTAAGCCTTAAGAGGCAAACTTCTTCATAATTTTTACAGTAATAAGAACTAATGTTTCATTTGATGCTGACAGTTTCAAACATTTGAAGAGTAGTTGAAAAATGTTTCCTCAGTTTGTATTTAATGTTAGCTCGAATCTTCTATACAAGATTCGCACATAGAATCAGATCAGGCCAAAACCTGAGTGTGGTGATCCTTTTCTCAAGATGCTTTTTGGTGGTTTCTGCAGTGTTGACAAGAGAATTGTCTTGAAAAATTAAATGTTTATTGTTCTTTAGAAAACAAGGGATAAACACCTACTCCTGTTCAAAAGATTGGAGAGGAGGGTGAACCAGACAAGCTTATTGAAAAAAAAAAAGACAAACATTTATTTGAGATTTTAAATTCTGCTAACAGTATTTGTAGATTTTTCCCCTCTGTCTTTGAGAACTGTAAATTTCTGCAAGTAGTCACCTCTACATGATTAAGACTTCCAGATGCTTTTTTTCTAGCAACATTAGCTGTTGCTTCAAAGCACCAACCTATTTTCTTAATAGCTAATAGAGAAAATGAAATTCCCTCTGCTTTTAGGGTCTTGTGAATTTCAGGATAGCTCTTGCTGGCTTGACAAATGCAGTTTCTGACAGGAACATTTGTATGATAATTTTCTTTAACATACGAATCCCAACCCCCTAAAAATTCTGTAGAACTGTCCTCGTTTTATCAATCCTGGTCTTATGTATGAGCTTTAAATGCTTAATATTTTGTCCTTTTGGGTGTGACCCATTTTTCTTAATAGTTTATGTGAGTGAACATGCATGCATATATATATATATATATATATATATATATATATATATATATATATATATATATATATATATATATATATATGTACATTCATACACTGTTTCTTCTTATTTCTAAATACTTTTCTACACTAAACTCCACTCCATACAAAGCGCAAGAGCCACACATGGTAGTGATTTGATTTGGTTTGTTTTACAGCATATCAACATTAATAGGTTATTTAATGCCGACAAGATTTTTCTTGCTGGTAATATTTTTTTTCTTCAAAAAAAACTATTGCTGGTAATATTTTTTTTTCAAAAATGTATTGTTGGTAATAGTTTTTCTTCAAAAATTTATTGCTGGTAATAATTTTTTACAAAGTATTTCTGATATTAAAACCTATTTTTACACTTTCATAGTGTTTTGACACCAGTTTGGGGATTAACTATTTACCCATATCTGGGACCCTAACAGGTGCTACCACCCCGAGTCAGTGTGAATCTGGGAACACCAGCAATTAAGAGGTGGTTCCACGCTCCTCAAAACCTCCTGATCAGAGACCTTGCTGTTGGACATAGTTTATCGTCTTACCCAGGATATGGATGTAGTTTATCATCATACCCAGGACGGTCATGGTTGTGGGTTACTGAATGAGGTGTATGATATGAATGTAAGAGAAGGTAGAAGAAAGTGAAGATTATGAGGATAAGGAGGATAAATAGTGATTGACCTTAAGAATGTAGTATTTGGGAAAGTATCCATGCAGAACCATGGCAACTACTCTGACGAGTTATTTTCCTTACTGCTACGACTACCTGAATTTAAGCATGCTACTAGATTGGCATCTAGGTCCCACCCATTTACTGTTGAAATAGTTAAATGTAATTGCCACTTCTACTCCAACAGTTTCTTTTCTTGCACTTCCCAATAGTGGATTTCCCTTCTGTTTACTTGCTTCCCAGAAAACTACAATCTTTAAAAATTTAAATGCAATATCAATCTCCATCATCTGTCATTTTGAACCTCATTCATGTTTTATCCTTTCCTCAATACCCCTGTACCAAGTCTTTCACTCTCTTTAACCCCTTGTGTACTCGTGGCATTCCCACCTTGCTTGGGGTGGGAAAAAAAAAAGAAAAAAAAGAAGGGAAGTTTGCTCCACATAATAGCAGTTCTCGGGAAAGAGTTGTCCGAGTTGGACTTCCTCCTTACAAAGGAATACGGTGAAAATGAGGGCGATTCAACTATGTGGAAATAGCATGGCAAGTCCTAGCTGTAAAGGTCTGAAATGGTAGAAATAAAGTGCGGAGCTCATTTTTTTTTTAACTAAATGTTCAACTAATACAAGACCCAAGAGCAACTCAAGGTAGAAAAATTATTGAATACGTTTGTTTTATTGACATAAGAGGAGGTAAAGAGTGCATATTAGGAGCTTATGTAAATAACAGTTGACCATAAACGTGAAGAGATTAAGATTGTAGTGATTCAGGAAGTAGCCTCTCACATTTATAGAGATAGGTATTTCTGAAGATTACATCGGTATGGTTCAAGTAGATAAAGAAGTAGGAAAATTGTTTTGCAGGAATCTTCCAAGATGGGGGAGGAAAACCTGTCTTCATTGAAAATCAGCAATTGAGAGGGTAAGGAACAAATCTAGTACAACCATCAACCTGAAAGTGTCATACGTTTTAGATATATCAAAAATGTGTGTGTGTGTGTCGGTGGGTGTTTGATCTAAAGTCCTACAATGAAGACTTTCAGAAATATTACTTTCTGGTGGGAGGGAATTAGAATTTAAAATAAAATGCTTACAAATATTTAATCTTGATCTTATGTATTTTGATTTAATTCCTTAACAATAAAGAATTGGAGACATGTTCAAGTTGACTTTCAAAAAGAAAACAAAAAACACTAATGTTAGTCCTTTTAGGTGGCCAGCTTTTCGATCAACACTTATCAAAGAGGATCACTGATAAATTTAAAAGGTTGAACAATCCAACTGAATTATGTATTTTGCTTTATGTTCTTTGCACAGCTGTCAAAAGTTGGACAAAACTTGAAGTTTAAAAATCTCTGGTCTTTTCTGCATCCCATTACCCCGACCCCAGAACATACTTTGACTGAAACATCTTTATTTGAAAAGCTAAGTGTGTCAAAGACAATAATATGTTTGGTTGAAGTCAATTCCGGCATCAAAAAGAGCAAACACTTCACTTGGAATGACAACTAATATATGTTTGAACTTTTTCTAATCTATTAAAAAGTGGGTGGGGTGAGGAGAAAGAGGAAAAAAAGAAAAGAAAATGATAGTAGGAATATAAATTTTTTCTATGGCTAATTAGCAATTATAAAAGTGAAACAATGTAAAATATTTTTTCAAGTCATACTGTAGAAGAAATTCCTTGATAGCCTGCAACAAAATAGACTACACTTTTAATAATTTTTATAAGCAGACCAAAAAAAAAATGATTGTAGATATTTACCAAGTTTAGTTTGATGCAAGGAAACGATGTTAGGACACCCTATGAGGATTAAATTCACTACACAAATGAATGGAATGTAAGATTTGTATGTTAACCATCACTTTAATGGTAAGTGCTTGGTTTAAATATAAATATATAAGAATAAACATTCATGTATTAGAAGTAGAGAAAAAGGGACAATTAGAAAAGATGTGTGTGAAAGAGAGAGAGAGAGAGACAAAAAGACAGATTAAATATGAGAGAGTGCTTCTCTGTATTAGAAAAAGAGAAAAAAAACGTGAGAAAATGAAGTGAAGTGTGTTTTTCTGAGAAAAAGGGAGAAAGATTATATTAACATAAGTGTGTACCATCTATGATCAGAAACCTCTTTATCTATCTTGCCTGATGCAGATTTAAAAAAAAAAAAATCATTGATTTTTTTTTTTTGTTTATTTTTTATTGAGGAAGTTGGACCCTCGAGAGTTTGACCCATCAACAAAACATCCTCTTATCCTTGTTATTAGTGTGACAGCGGTTTGGGTGGGAGATGACGGACAGTGACACAAAGCAGTAAAAATTGTCGACCCACAAAGCGTTTAGAGTATCAGCAATCCACATTTGTTTGGGCACAATTACTCCGAACAGTTGCCACCAAAAGAACGGACAAAAGAGAAACAAATAAGGGAGACAACTGAGTATTCCATAAGATGCAACTTTCAAGAGAGAAAAACTATGCCATTCACCCACTTTTCAAATTCTCCCCCAATGGACTGCATTCTTTTCAGAGCTTTCTATCAAAGAGGACACAATTTATTCAAGAAGGAACATATGGATTGTTTGTCACCAGCTTCCCCTGACTGTGCAGTGGAGACTGCCTGCACCAATGCTGCTGCTGCTGCTGCAAGCATCTTGTCAAGTTCTTTAAAAGCATTCATCATCCCAAGTTATAAAACACATGACTCAATTAATCCCTCTTTATGATTCCACAATCAGAAATCAATTGGCAAACAGTAAAAGCAGAAAGAGTTAGCAAAGCTTTGTATATTGACATTATCCAATACATGAACTATTCTCTCTGTTGATATATTTTGAAAGGCAATTCCCCTGTGTGTGGGAATAAGGAGAGAGAGAGAGAGAAAAAAAGTAAGGTGAATATGTGTATGGTGGGTGGTAGTGGAGGTAATGTTCACTCCATAAAGACTTTCTCCTCATTCTCTTCTCCATTTCTATTAAGGATCTGCAAAGCAATTTGTTTGCACAAGGTTCAATGGCCAACAATCAGTGACCAGACCCATTAAATGCAGCCTCTTCCCAGTAGTGTATACACTCTATCCCACACAAACTCCCCATACCCACAGGCTACTTACATGACACAATGGACAAGCAGACTTTGTCTCAATAGTCAGCTTCCCATCTGCCTCAATGCTATTTTTGCAGAATCAGAAATAGAATTCATTTCCGATAAAATTGAAATGGGCTAGCAATAGAAGTTGTTATAGTTTATTTCAAGCTGGCATCATGAAGTAAAGAAGGAGGAAATTCTTTGGAGAATCTATGATTTGCATGCTGCTGCTAAAAAAAAAAAAAAAAAAAAAAAAAATTTTTTTTCCCAACAACACAATATCAAGGATTGGTGCCACAGAATTACAAACAAAGAACTGTACAAAATAACAGAAAACGCATCACTTGAGGACATTCAACAACAGCAACAACTAAAATGTATAGCACATGTAACTTGAACAGAAAATAATAATATAATCAAGATGTTGACATTCCCCACTACTTCAAACAAAAGGTTAGGAAGGAAACCTCCATCAATATTGGAAAGAGTGATAACTGTTAGTGCACTTGAGAAAGCTATTTTCCTGAAAAATCATTTTTAGTGTAAGATTTTATAAATATCAATAGAAAGTCACACTGGCTGCTCAGTCAATGAATGAC
>OZ038488.1:77655229-77687729 GCA_964036315.1 Acanthosepion esculentum
AGTTGGAGACTCGAGGGGGAGAGGAAGTGACATCAGAGATTGGAACGAAGCGTCCACTAACATGTACAGTTGATATAAGTACCGCTGCTTCTGCTACCACAAAGATTAACACTACTTTTACTACTACCGAGGCGGAAAGCAACTATAAACTTTAAGCTGTGCACAGAAATCTTTATGTCCCCATTGCAAGAGTCATATATCTTTCCGAGATGAATTAACAACAAGTTAATCACAACTCACTCTCTCTCTGTCTAGAATCCAGTGTATGAGTTTTTATGTCAAATACTTTTCTTTTCTGTAACCAGTTTCTTTTCTATACTATTCTTTTCTGCTATATAAAAGACATTAACAATTCAACCATTGAATAGTTGTTTGTCCAGCTTTCTGCAGATATTTTTTTTTGGTGCATTCTAAAATTCTCAGCACAGACTCTCCAGCCGTGTCTTCATCTTCAGTCGACCGTGAATGGATGAACATCACTTCTGCTTTCTGGATCAAACTAAACACAACGTGGGCAGGAAGCAGGATTAAACCAGGGGACCGGTTGAATGATCTACGGATGCTCAGGGGACCTACGGCCACTCCCTTAAGTTCGGTGAAAGACCGAGTAGACACCTCAATCCAGAGAGTAAGACATCGGAGGTTGAGGGGCTGGGACAAAAGTGTTAGACTGGTGGCTGTGAGCAGGATAGACCCGTGGGAATTACCACGGCTGTCTGAAAGAGGAGAGAAGGTTGCATTTGTCTTGTCCAGTCGGGACCAAGTAAGACCATAAAGGGCTCTAGCCTTTGGACTATATTGGTCTAAAAGGGACATAAGGAGGAAAAGAGAAGGGAGCAAAAGAAGGAGGAAAAAGAAACAAAACACGGAGCGGCGGACCTCAGGTAAGTCACTTTTTGGTTTCCTTTGTTCGCTCATTGCCAGTAATAATTGTTGATCTTGTTTTGACTTTGTCAATGTACACAGTTGAAGTGCCACCACCGTGTTAAGTATTTTTCCTTTTGTTCTGTTGTTGAAAGTGGTAGTTGACAAGATGCTAGGATGAGTGTAGCTGGATCAGACGCCACAGATGACCTTGGGGATGTGGGAGTCCCGAAATATCGATGGGTTTCAGGAGGCTGATAGGAAGCATGAAGCTACCTACTTATAAAGGAAACCCTGCGGACCTGAAGGAATGGATTCTGTCCATTCAGAAGAAGCAGGTGATCTATGGCCTCTCGGACCAAGAAATGGTGCTCCTAACTTACGATGCCGCAGCGGGGCAGGTGTCCAAATTTATAGGGGAGTGGTACAGAGAAAACCCGGCCCTGATGTGCACCGAGCTTAAATCAGCTCTGGTGCCGCAATACACAAGTGAGCATACGGCCATTGAGTCAGTCAGGAAATTATTCCGGCTACAGCAACAAGAAGGAGACTAATGAGGAATTGGGGAAAAGAATTGCGGGGCTAGCGGCGTTAGCTTTTCTGGATTTGGTGACTCGGGACAGTGGTCCTATTCAGGCCTTGTTGGCCGATGTGTATGTGGATGCGCTGAGTGACAGGGACCTGAGGGGCGATGTTTTGAAGGGGGGACTGGTCAGCCTGGCGACAGCTATAGAGGTGGCTCGAACCAGCAAATGATTCTGGGGTAGAATAAAAGGAGGTGTAGGTAGGAACCCCCCGGAGGTGGGGCAAAGTAGTGATGAAAAAGAAGGTGGAAGAGGACTGGAAGGCTGAGGCAGTTCCCAATAGGAGAGCCTGGGATCTGCATTATGGGTTTCACAAGCCCACACCAGGCCGATATTGGCTGGTGTGCTGGACTTGCAAGTATGATGGGCATCGGGCCCACGACTGTCCGACAAACTATGGAGGCGACCCAGGGTCTTTGGGGCTGAACTGCACAACTTGTGGCGAGTTCGGGCACAAAGCTCGGTGGTGTACGGCAGAAGAAGACTGTAAACTGGGGATAAAACGAGTTAATACGCTGGTGCCCCCTACTGAGAAGGAAAAGGGTCCAGGAAATGCTGATGGGTCACCCGTGAAAAAGTAAGAGGCAGGGTGACCCCAGTGCAAGCAAGACCTCTGAGATGCTGGACATGTGGTGTGGTCGGGCACTTTTCGGCAAGTTGTAAGGAGCGAAGGTGTTGGCACTGTGGAGGAGTGGGTCACCGGAGATGAACCTGTCCTCGCAGGAGAAAGATAGACCACATCGAACGGAACAACCCTAACTCGAACAGAGGGGAGAAATGGGTTGCTAGTCCGAGAAAAGAGAGTCATCCGAGCTCTACCCCACCCAAGAGGGCCCCTAGACAGAAATTGGAGCTCCTAGAAAAAGGTGAACTCCTGTCACTGACTCCCACGTCTCGGTTGTCAAGAAAGCGGGAGGAAGGGAGAGAACATATGGGTAGGAGAAAGGCACAGGTATACCGTTTGCTGAAGGAAGGGCCAGACTTCACCTGTAATGTGTTGCTGGGAGACAAGAAGGTGAAGGCCCTAGTTGATACTGGAACTTCAGTGTCACTGGTTAGCGCCAAGGTTTTTAGACAGTTGGGACTGAAAATGAAGCTTAGTCCCGTCGATCTACTAATAAGTCAGGCTGATAGTAGCAGGATAAGGATAGAGGGTATGATGTGGCTACCTTTCCAGTTGGCAAGAACCAGAGGTAAACTTAAGGTTTATGTGGCACCTGACTTGTGTGGTGAGCTAATTTTGGGGAGTGACTGGCTTAGGCAGAATAAGGCACAATTCTGTTTTGACCCCACCACCCTAACATTGGACGGGGTAGGGATACTGTTAGGAGAGAATAATTATGAAAAATTGCCAGGACTACTGTATCTGGGAAGGGCAAGATTATAACAGAAGGAGTGCTGAACAGTGACTTGTACCAAGTGGTCCCTACTGATAGGTATGATAATAGTGAAGGGGAAATAACTGTGTGTGATTTGTTGGTGAAGAGGTCGGGGACAGTTCCCTTACCGTTAACCAATACTGCCAATAAAACTATTAAAATAAAGCAGGGAGAGGACCTGGCACAGGCGTGCCCAGTGAGAGAAGTTGAACAGGTGAGAGTATGGAATGAGGACAGGCCTGGGAATAAGACAGGTAGCAACGAGATAAGGGATGAAGATATAACAGCCCCTGAGCGTTATAGAAGGAAATTGAGGGGGGGTGCTGAACGGTAATCGGGAGGTAATAGCCATTGCTGATAAGGAACTGGGACAGATGGAGACAGTTGAAATGAAGATAGACCTATTAAGACTGTATAGGACCCCAATCCACAAAAGAAAATTAGTAGAGGATGCAGTGAATGAAATGATGGAATCAGGGATGATCGAAAGATCCAAATCTCCCTGGAGTTTTCCAATAGTGATTGTTGAAAAGAAGGATGGAGGGCATAGGTTATGTGTGGATTTTTGTCAATTAAATGCCATTACAAAACCGCTGGCAGTGATTGATGATATTCTAGCTCTTTTAGGAAAATCTAAATGTTTTTCCACCTTGGATTTGAGGTTGGGATATTAGCAGGTAGCACTTAGCAAAAAGGATCAGGAAAAGACCGCTTTTACCTGCCCCAGGGGTGTCTTCAATTTTAGAGTTAGCAAACGCCCCGGGTGTATTTAGTCAGTTAATGTTCATCGTATTGAATGGCTCTGAGGCATTTGCCATGGCGTATCTCGATGACATCATGGTGTTTTCAAAATCACCGGAGGAGCATTTTAAACATCTGCAGGTGTTCGATAGGCTAAGGGAACATGGATTGAAGTTAAAATTATTGAAGTGTCAGTTTATGAAAGAAGAGACAAAGTACTTAGGGTTTATCATAAACAAAGAAGGAATAAAAATGGATTTAGACAAAGTTGAGGTTATAAGAGCCATGCCCGCACCAAAGACCGTAGGAGGGATTTATTGGAGCCATCGAATATTACTGGAGGTTCATACATGAATTTAGTTGGCTAGCAAGCCCACTAATAGCTCTAACTAAGAAGCATGCTAGGTTTAAGTGGACCGAGGATTGTCAGCGTGCATTCAAGGCTCTAAAGAACCAACTGACAGCTGTACCCCTGTTGGCCTACCCAGACCTGAGTAAGACCATGGTGATGTACACTGATGCTAGCGATAAGTGTATCAGGGCGGTTCTTACACAACCATGACCCGATAAGGATGGACCAGTACCAGGTGTGCCTGAGGAAGTGCCGATCTATTTTCTGTCTCATCGGCTCTCCGAGACTCAGCAAAGGTGTCCAGTAATAGAAAAAGAGGCATTCGCCATTCTGTATGCTGTGCAGAAATTCGATTATTATTTGAGTGGGGCTGTGTTTACCATTAAAAAAGACCACCAACCCCTCAAATATTTGTTAGATATGCATACAGCACATAACCACCTCTCCATATCACCCCCAAAGTAACGCTAAGGTAGAGAGGTTTCATAAGACCCTCGCTGATGTGTTAGCTATACTAACAGAGGATAATAGGGAAAATTGGGATTTATTCGTAACCCAAGTGTTAGCAGCTGTCAGATTTTCGATGAAAGAGAAGACAAAATTTTCCCCTCATTACTTGATATATGGCAGGAATGTAGTCTTACCTTTAGACAATCTGTTACGACCTAGGAGGAAGTATTTAGGAGAGGATCATCACCAAATAGTTTTAGAACAACAGCATAAAATTTTTACACAGGTGAGGAGGAGGATTCAAAGAGCCCAGAAGAGGCGAAATGATAGAGTAAATAAAAATAGAGAAGAAGATTCCTTCCAGTGATCCAGTGTATTATAAAATACACATGAGAGAAGGTAAACTGAACCAGTGATGGAGTCCATACTATAGGATTGTGGAGCAGACGGGTCTGGTTTCCTTTGTGATCTGGGACCAACTGACCGGACAGGTAAAGAGAGTGCATGCAAATGATATAAAGCTAGCTGAAATAGGAGAATGGAAAGAAGCTGAAACAGAAACTCAACAGAAAAGGCTGAGGAAAACTATGTTGGTAGAACCTGAAGGGTTAGAGACTGAGAGTGAAAGTGAAGGGAGTGAGGAGATTGAAATTAGCCCAACTACCCTTCGAAAGCTGAGGGAGGTAAGTCGGACCCCAGTGGGACATTCTAAGGAAGCAAGGATTGAGCCTAACCTTAGGGAAGAAGAAGAACTGAGTGAATGGGAAGAAGAGGATGAAATTCCATTAGCTCAATTGCAGAGTAAATTGTGGGCTGAAAAAGCACTAAAATGGCGATTGAGGTGAGCGGTGCAGCCCGAGCCCAAGGATTAAGTGAAACCAGTACAGTGGCTGTGGTGAATGGGTGACGGTCTGGTACTAACTGTGCATTTATCATCAGTGCTGGTGAACTGTGAGGACGAGCCCCATGCATGCACGGCGCTGGTGGTGAAGTGGGTCGGGGCTTGAGTTATCGCTCTAAGATGTAACCACCAGCTAAGAACAATAAGAGAATGATTGAGTAAGACAAATTATTCTCTCCATCTCTTTGCAGACATGGATGAGAGGAGGCTCGTGGTACTGACGATGCTAGTTGTGGTAGCTAATACCTGGGAACACAGTGAGAATACTGTATTTAAGAAGACTAGCGAAGTGATTATAACTAGATCAAAGTGGTTGATAACTTTGGTGATAGACCTGCAGCCATATGCTAAGTTACTGGCTCAGTTGAAGACTGAAGTGGACAAACTAGATACAGCCAGGACCCAAGTCGCCGGAGACTATTTACAGACTCCGGAATACCACTGTATATTATACCCCTTAGCTCAAGAATCCCTAATACTTGAGAGACAATGGAAGGATATGAGTTACTATTTGAAAGGAATAAAGTTGTTACGGACCAGGCAAAAGAGGGCAGTATTATTTATAGTGGGAAAGGCATTAAGCGTGTTGTTTGGTACAGTCTCCGAAGTCGAAGTGAGAATAATTAAGAGGAAATTAAAGGCGGTAGAACAGAGACAACAAGCAATGGCTCAGTCAGTTAGCGAGAGCGTATCCATACTCAATGTTACTAGGCTGGAATTGGCTAAGAATAGAGGGAGTATCAATTGGTTGATTTCTCACTTACAGGTCTTTAGAAAGGAAGTGATAAATGTAACCATGTCTGTAACAACCGAATTACAGAAATAGGAGCAGTGGCTAGGTACAAGGTATAGACAGAATTTGTTGCCCTAAACCTAGCCAGGACAGAGTTTATGCTATTAACAAAGGGAGAAGCAGAAAAATGCAAGAATGATGCCTTAGGTATCTGTGGGTCTGTAAGTCCAATTTACGTGACAGGTAGTCACAATCTGGGTGTACTAGAATTATTTAAGAAAAATAAGAAGGGAATTAGAGATCATTGTCAAGTAGAGGTCTTGGCTAGTGTAATGTTACCTAAAGCAACCAGTGTCTCTGACGGAATTTGGGCAGTGGCCACACAAGAAGAGATCGAATTATCTAAGGTGTGTGAAAGGAAGCCCACCACTATGATAAGAGTTATTCCCCCTTTGTTTTTTGTGGAGCTACCCATTGGTTGTGGAGTTCATGGTCCATCTATCTCTTTACCTCCCTTCTACTAAGCAGAAGAGAAGTTTGAAGAGAATGAGGATTTGTTAGAGCTGGTAGGAACGAATGCCAGTGGATGGATGGGATTGTGGGAACCCATTGTAAGAGAGATTCCTAAGATGTCGCTAAAAAAGATGCCGGTGTTGTTAAGGCAAATTGATAAGATTGATCTTGAACAGTTGAAGTCAGAGTTAGATAAGATAGGTACGCCGAATTCGGGCTGGGGAGAGAATTTGGTTGCTATAATAACCTGGCCGACCGTTGTGGGAATTATACTAATGATAGTTGTGGCCTTGCTGGTTTGGTGGTGGTTGAAGAGGCGTGCAGTGTTGTCGACCGGGCAGAATAAACTGGCATTGGAGTGCATGAGAGAAGGAGGGATTCCAGTTAGTGCACTTTACCAAGGTAGGTCTGACCCGAGTGCATTTGGACCCCTAAATGATATTGAAGAAGATTCCATGCTTGTCATGGAAGGACCTGAACCAACAAAAGATTCGACAAAGCCTGTTGCGAATGGCGAGACAAAATCGGAGGGACAGACTTACGAAATAAATAAAATTAAAAAAATTTTTTTTTGTAATGAGACTGAAATAATTGGTAAGGACCGTTACGGGTTGCGGTGCCACAGGAAAGATGGAAGAGGCAGATGCAAGGTAGTTTTTGGCTCGTCTGTCTTTGAGTCGAGTTGAGCTGGGTGGAGAGATGTCGGAAATTGAAAGTGAGCAGAGTTGAATTGAAGGCTCGAAAAAGCACAAAAGTGATGTCAGAGATTGAAACAAAACACCCGCTAACATGTGCTGTTGATATAAGAATGAAGAAGCGAATTACTCATCCAACATCTAAGACTACTACTGCTACTATTATTACTACCACTGGGAACGGAAACGTTGAAGAAGCCACCCCTCTCCTTTAACAAAATTACAGAAAGTATTTTCTTTTCTTTTGTTGATCATCATTCATATACAAGAGACTGGAGATCATTCTTGAAGAGAGAAGAGAGAATTTAGCCCAAGCAAGACGAATTATTCTTTCCATCTCCTTGCAGACGGAAGAGAGAGACAGTGGAGAGTCGAGTTGGAGACTCGAGGGGGAGAGGAAGTGACATCAGAGATTGGAACGAAGCGTCCACTAACATGTACAGTTGATATAAGTACCGCTGCTTCTGCTATCACGAAGATTAACACTACTTTTACTACTACCGAGGCGGAAAGCAACTATAAACTTTAAGTTGTGCACAGAAATCTTTATGTCCCCATTGCAAGAATCATATATCGTTCTGAGTCGATTTAACAACAAGTTAATTACAACCCACTCTCTCTCTCTGTCTAGAATCCAGTGTATGAGTTTTTATGTCAATTACTTTTCTTTTCTGTAACCTGTTTCTTTTCTATACTATTCTTTTCTGCTATATAAAAGACATTAACAATTCAACCATTGAATAGTTGTTTGTCCGGCTTTCTGCAGATATATATATATTTTTTTTGTGCATTCTAAATTTCTTAGTACAGACTTTCCAGCCGTGTCTACATCTTCAGTCGACCGTGAATGGATGAACATCACTCCTGCTTTCTGGATCAAACCAAACACAACGTGGGTAGGAAGCCGGATTAAACCAGGGGACCGGTCGAATGATCTACGGATGCTCAGGGGACCTACGGCTACTCCCTTAAATGAAGACTGAGTAGACACCTCAACCCAGAGAGTAAGACGTCGGAGGTTGAGGGGCTGGGGCGAAAGTGTTAGACATGCGGAGAATGTCAAAAGATTGTTCATGCAAACAACCTTACCTTGGTTGGTAACAGTGTATTTATCTCGGTAAGTAAGGTTTTCAGGCACATGCCTTTTAATAAGAAAAACACAATTTTCATTTTTTGCTCCTATATTGTGATGACACCATAAATCATACTTGCTGATTTACAAGATGGACTTTGCAGGAAGAAACAAATTATCTGCAATGTACTGGTATTATGAATAGGAGGCTGAAATCAAAGATTCAATCTGTAAATACTTGCGCTGTGGTGGGGTTATCACTGGAGGAATTGGCAAAGTGAGAAGATAAGAAAATATCCAACAAATATTTTAATAAAGAAATTTTAATAAGGTAAAGAAATCAAGTGGTAAACAGTGCAGCTATTGAAAAAAAAATAAACAAAAGAATTGTTGGAATTTAAATGCAGTTACATTTGCCATTTTCAGAAGAACAGTACTGCATCTGGTTGATTATTGAGTGTGTGTGTGTGTGTGTATATATATATATATATGCACACACACACACAAAAACATATATTGTTAAATCTAACATACAACGAATGTCTATTATATTTTATCATGAGCTGTTCTAAGCTTCATATAGTGGCTTTAGTTTCAGGAGAAAATAAAGACAAAAATTGCCCAACACTTGGATATTTTTTTTATTATGCTGTTCCTCAATCTAAGCTTTCACCTCCCGTTAGCCATCATCAGAGTGGTTATATGGACATTACAGCAGAGATTTCGCCATCAAAGATAACATCTCTCAAACCTAAAGCAATTATACAAAGCTTAGATCAGCTCATGATCAAACATAATAGACATTTGTTGTGTTATATTTAACAATATATATTTGAATAAAGATCTGCTGCCCCAATACACTATATATATATATATATATATATATATATATATACACATACACACACAAGGTGTATCAGAAATACTTTTACAAACTTTGGGGGTGGGTTCCTCACACCATGACAAGGACAAAAGTTCATACAAACATATGTCTGCAAATCCTTCATTTTTGAGTTATTAAGTTTAAAGAAAGTTTATAGTAGATGGCACTGTGTTGCCACATAGACTAGGTTACATTTGTCCTTTGTGTAAATTTGTGGCTAGTCTGCCTTCAATGTTTAATGTGTGTAGTAGTGAGTTCACTGAGAAGAGTACTGTTTATCAATGGCAGGATATTCATATCGTGAACAGGCAGATATGATTTTTACATATGGCCACATGAATGGTAATGGATGCAAAGCTGCATGGGTGTATCAGATTGCATTTCCTGACTGAAGGCAGCTGAGTCATCCAGCCTTTGCTGTTTATCACTGCATTGCTGATACAAGATCTGTGGCACCATAAACTATGGATCGAGGAATACAGAGACCTACTCGTACACCTGACCATGAAGAACACATTTGACAGGCTGTTGGAGACAATCCAGGTATCAGCACACGTCAAGTGGCCCTAGCATGTCATACACCTCATAGTACCTCATGGAGAGTACTTCAAATACATCTCCTGTATCTGTATCATTTGCAATGTGTGCAGGGTCTTTTGCCCTCAGATCAATCAGCATGAGAGAACTTTTGCTGATGATTTATTGCACAATATTTACTGTTTTCTCTCCTTAATAATGTTTTTCTTTTACTCCTATTCTTTCCCTCAGTAACTTCTTGCATCTTAGTGGCTTTATTGCCTTGCTTGATTTTTTTTATGTTCACCCTGTACAAGACCCAATTTTAATTTTGACGGTTAAAGAGTACGAGGCACAGCTTATGCAGATATGTGTAGAAGATACCAGTTAACCCTAGACTTGAACAGGTTAAGAGTGTAGTGTCAGGGAAGCAACCTCTTCGGAGTGCTTGGGATGAAATGATTAAAAAAAAAATGAACAAGTAGAATTGGTAGAATTCTTGAATATAGTATGAAATAATGTATTTAGTTACTCTTTGTTTAAATTTACATTTTTTTTTAGTTGCTTAGAATTTAGTCAAATTTGATTACGGTTGCTTATAAATTAGTTGCTTATTAAAAATAGTGAAGATGTGTTTAAGTATAAATACGAAAACAAAATAGCATATTCTTGCATAAACTGACGGGAGAAATTATCAATCATAACAAGTGAAATCTGTAAATGTATATAACACATTGGAGATGTCACTGAAATTCTAAAAAGGGTGAGGTTCCTGCTTGGATATTACTGGTTAATTTTTTTTTTAATTTTTTAAATTTTTCTTTAGCGGCAAATCAACTCCTAGGGGTTATTTAATATCAAAATCTAAATATTTTGTACACAATTTTATAATTTCTGGGTAAATATATGTTTTATAGATAGTTTATAGATGATATATTGCACGTGTTATGTGTTTTGGTACAAACTTAAGATAGGTCATTATGTTGACAGTTTCAGTATTTTCAAATAGTTTTCTCATGTTTTCCTTGTAGTGTTTATGTCTAATAGGGGCTAAGTGAGTTCATTCAGTTCAAATGTGTTTCACTTTGAGGTATCAATGGGTTAGGTATATGTGGCCTATGTTTGGTTTGTTTTATGGCATATCAACCTCAAAGGGTTATTTAATAACGACAAAATTTTTATTGCTGGTAATATATTTTTTTTTTCAAAACTGTATTTCTGGTAATAATTTTTTTCTTCAAAAAAGCTATTTCTGATAATATTTTTTCTTCAAAAATGTATAGCTAGTAATATCATTTTTCCAAAAATATATTGCTGGTAATAATTTTTTTTTTTTACAAAGTATTTTTGGTATTAAAACCTATTTTTACACTTTCATAGTATTTTGACCCCAGTTTGGACCTGAGTTAGGGTAGACCTGGGATGTCACCAGCAATTAAGGGGTGGTTCCACGCTCCTCAAAACCTCCTGATCAGAGGCCTTGCTGTTGGACGTAGTTTATCGCATTACCCAGGATGTAGATATAGTTTATTGTCATACCCAGGACGACGTGGCCTATGTGTAGTCAAGCTAGTGTTACTTCATCTTTTCTTCCTTTTCTAGAAATCTGTTTCCATTCACCTGAGATCAGTTTGATTGTAAGAAGTTTGTTATTTGTGTTGTAATTATTTTACTTTTTAGCTTCATCAGGGATTTTGAAATTATTATCAGGGGTTTCGTTTTGAGCAGACTTTGTGGTTGAATCTGCTTGGTCTTTGACCCTTGTTCCTGGTTTGACAAAATTTCATTAAATCATTTTTTTTAAAAATGATAATGCTGAGTAGCATGAATTTTTATCAAGAGATGCTACATCAAAGTTTTCAAATATTTTTTTTTTTGACCAAAGCGAACAAGTAAAGAAACTGAAACACCAAATGATCGAGCACCGAGCTCAAAGGTTTTATTTATGAAGTGTTTTTAATGGCTCTCAACCATTCCAGATTTGTTTAAACAATGATTTATTAATTACATCTCAATGTTTTTATATTGGATTATATGACTTTAATAATTATTAATATTTTTTTATCAGTTCATATCAAGCAACCTTGAATTGAATTTCACATCAACCAATTTGTCTTTAGGCATAAATAAACAAACAGTAATAAAGTAGCTCATCATAGAAATGTTGTGAAATGTGGTAAAGATAGAACATTTATAAAATGTTCCAAGAAAACCTTAAAGATAAAAAAAAGAAACAAATGAAATCAAAGTTAATCAAAGATAATAAATGCTGTGCTGTTAAAAAAACTGACTTCAGAAAAAGAAAAAAAAAAAATATCTGAAGACAATGTTTTTTGCTTTTGACATTCAGTGGAATAGTTTCAATTAAATTTTACATTTCTTTCTCTTTTCTTTGACTTGTTTGTTGGTCACTTATTTGCAATGTAATTTCAAAAGACTCCCCCCAATTCCCTAGCATTCTTCCCACACGCTAACTTATTCAAGAGTGTGTCGTCATTGTTTGCATGCAGAAATTGAGAGACTCATGCAACCAAAATATATTAAAGAAAAAACAGTGTGTCTGGAAGTGCGTGTAATTTACACAGCAAAGTTGGTACTGTGTCCATTTGCAACAAATGGATGACAAAATTATAAAGGATAAAAAATGAGGTGGGGGGAGGAGAGCATAGTGTAACAACAATTTACAAACATGGCCTTTTCAAGTTAGCTAAACTGACTGAACAATTAAACTAATGCTTTATTTATTTTTTTAAAATACGCTCATCACTTGAGAAAAAAAAGAGAGAAAAAAAAAAAAGAAAGTTATTTCTGTTAAGATGAAGAAATATTAAAAGATGTTCAGAAAAGAAGAAGCGATTGGCAGACACTTAGCCGATGGCTTCTGGCAGGCCTGGATGGAAAGCAACGGGGAGGAAAAAAGCAGCACTGCTGAGTAAATACCCCTTCCCCATTTTCCCCAAATGGCTTACACACAAGGTTCATATTTATTCCATAAATTCTAAGAGATTATCATCCTTAGTGAATGAGGAGAGAAAAACACAATAGAAAAAAAAAAGAAAAGAAAAGAAAAAGGTGTATGAGAAAAAGTTTGGAAAAATAAAATGAAGTGAATGAAGAATAGAGTAGATTTGAAAGAAATGCGTTTTGAGCACTCACGAAAACAGAGTTTCTGGCACAAAGATGAATGAAGTGAAGGAAAAGAAGTTTTCTTCTTGAAAAGATTTTAATGAAATGGAAATTTAAAAAATAAATAAACAAATTTGAATTTTGTATAATTGAAGTATTGACACTGCACTTGTCAAAGACTAAAGTAACGAGAGAAAGCGTTCTGTGTGATATGATGGAGAGAGAGGTTTTCCTGTTAATTCCAGAGTGTACAAGATTCTTGTCATTTCAGCTTTGCTTCTGATAATAAATGTTTGAATGAAGAAATGAAAAGAAACACTCCTGGCCATTGAATTAAGAAAACGAAAGATTCTTCTTAGAAAGATAAGAAAAACAAAATAAAGAGGAAATTAAATAAAATTCTCTTGTTCAATAAGCAAATGTTTGTGATGATGAAAATTGGTGGAATGAAAGGAGGAGTGGAGTGGGAATTAATCTGGCGCTACCCAAAAGTTTACATCTTTTCATAGTTGGCATCCTGTTTAATTTGCTTTTAATTTGGCCATGTTTCTTCAATTTTCTCCTCTTTTGCCAGACTTTGTGGAAAAAGAACCTCACTAATATTAGAAAAGATATGAAAAAATGCCCAAGAAGGTGGACATGAAAAAAAAAAAAAAAGAAGAAAGAGATTCCTCCTTTGCAAAAATCAATTTTAAGCTTCCAGACAAGAAACACAGTGTTCTCTTCTCTACTTTTCTTCAGCCTTGTCCAACCGTTTACTTTATACAAACTGTTTTATTTACATTATTTATACATGGACTACTGTCCTCATTTTTATTGTTATTATCACAATGCTTCAACCATTTTGACCTCTAGCCTTCATCAGGTGCTTGTCAATCTGGGTAACCTTTAAGGAATTCCAAACTGAACCCTTTATTTAATCTATAGGGGTAGATTGTTCTCATTCCACTGATCCTATCCAAGGATAATGTATCTAGTTCATGTTTAGTACTGCTCAGTTATTGCTTGCTCTGTTTCCACTGTGTTTAAATCTCCTTTTCCTGGCCCAGAGATTGAACTCACAATTACTATGTCATTAAATTCATGAAATAAGACTTTAATCTAGTAGGTTATTGTCCTGTATTAAATAAAGGGTTCAGTTTGAAATTCCCTGAAGGTTATCTAGATCAGCAAGCACCTGATAAAGGCTAGAAGGCACAATGGATGAAATGTTATGATAATAGTAACGAAGATGAGGACAATAGTCAGAGTGTAAAGAATGTATATAATGATAACTCAGACATTCCAACAAAGGCATAAAACATTAAAGAAATAAACTCCTTTTATTTTATTTAAATAGTATTCCAAATAATTTTGCTTTATGAGATTCTTAAATCACATTCAGTATTCTGCAAATTTTTGTTGATATCTAATTTGATTTTTTTTCATGTTTATAATCTAACTGGTGAGGCTTCGTACTTTTTATTTTTCATCCCTAACAGATCAATAAAATGCCATTTTCCTTGTTAAGAATCTTTTTTTAACACAAGACCTGTAACTGTTACACAATGGTCTTCTGGGTACTTTAAATACTCGAGGAAGGCTGAAGAATTTTGTCTATTTTCATTACAATTTTCAGACATATCATTCTAGCCAAAACCAATGTAACCCCCTCACCTTTTAACTTCGTGAAAGTTCTTATTTCAGTAGCTTCCTTATTTTCTGAACAAATTTTCCAGCAGAATTTATTTTCTGTTAGTATTTAAAGATAATTTTTGTAGTGTTTGTAAACTTTATACATTCACTTGAGAAAATGCTAATTTTAAAAAAATAACTAAAAAAAAACAAACAGAAAAACAAAAAAAAAATATCTGTCTATATTCCTGAAATGAGGTACTGTAACTTTATGCTCTATACATTGTTCGGACTATTGTCCTCATCTTTATTGTCATATTCACAATGTTTCTGCCAATGTATGGCCCAGTGGATAAAAGCGTTGGTTGAAGTAATCCAGTGATTTGACCCAAAGAGTTGTGAGTTCAATACCTGGCCACAGCAGAGGTGAACAAAAACTTGGAGTTGAATTACTAAAGAGAATTAACTGAAAACTGAGAAATATATAAGAGAAGAAAGTGATATTCAGAATAGGCATGGCATGTGGAAGTACAAAAAATTTATGAAATTATCAAAATTCCAACATATATCACCTGAAGAAGTCTGAAGGGCACAAAGGCTGAAATGTTGTGAATATGACAAAGATGAGGACAACAGTCCAAACAAAGTAAACAGTAAAAAAATAAAAAAAAGCAGATGGTTTCAACCAATTTTGAACCTAATATCAAATTTCCTAATAAGTCTCAATGATTGATTTATGAATTATTCTGCTACAAAATATATAAGAGAAGAAAGTGATTCTACCAATTTTGACAAAATAATGCACAGATCACCATTTCCTTTTCAAATCTTGATATCATTCAAGCTTGTTAGATAAGGAAATGTATCAGAGATGTACGAAGCATAAAAATCCGAAGAACAAAAATCAAAACTTGTATACCATATTCTGTAATATAATTATTAGAGATTGGTGGTTTAACCAAAAAACCGACTTTTTTCGGTTTCATCTTCATACCGTGAAACCACATTGAAAATTTTTTTTATAAAACCGAAATCGTTCGGTTTAGTACTATCACTACTGAGTGACCATATCCAAAGAAACACTATTGAAAAAGACTTTCAGATGTTAATAAAATTAAAATTTATCAACATTTATACCATTGTAAGAGAAAAATATTGAACAAAAAGATGTTAAAAATATTTAATTGTCTAGTTTTAGAAAATAAAAGTGAAATCAATTTGTTTATGAAAGAATTGAAGAAGAAAAAAACTGAAATATGACAAATATGACACTTGGAAATCATAGAATGTTTTCAAACAGAAAAAAAGGAAAATACAAATGTCTGAAATCTAATTGTTTCTGTTTTAAAAAAAAACAAAACTTTTTGTTGTAAAATTAAGTTAACAAAATAGCAAGTAAAACTAAAAAAAAATAGTTGCCAGTTTCGTCTTAATGTTAAATTTTATGAAGTCAGATTTTTGTAAGGGTAATTGTTTTCTAGTAAGCCAGTATGCCAATCACAAAATAAAGTTGTAAACTAAACAAGAAAAGTGAATGAAGATTTTTTTTCTATGAATAAACTTGTTTTTTTATCTAGGGAATATACCTAAATTAGACATTAACAATAAATAAAACAGTTCTTAATTTCACTTTTAAAATGTGTATATTTCCAGATATGCGAATCTCTAGTGTAAAATTGTTTGTTTTCTACAAATAAAATTATGTTTCTATCTAGCAAATACACCTAAAATTAGGTATTAAAAAAATAAAGTAAGTTTTAATCTCAGTTTTAAAATGTGTATATTTTCAAAACTGCAAGTCATTTTTTAAAACCCAAAGTAAAAATTCTTTTTTGCCACTAGTGTTTGGTGGGTGTTCTGCCTAAAATTCTTCTAAACAAGGAAAATTCATTTTATTTTTACAAATATCTTTATGGTTTTATCTAGCAAATACACTTAAGATTATATATTAAAATGATTAAAATAGTTTTTAATTTCAATTTTAAAATGTGCATCTAAAAGAGAACAGGTGATACTTGCAGATTTGGAAATATACACATTCTAAAAATGAAATTAAAAGCTTTTATTTTTAATATTTAATTTTAGGTGTATTCGCTAGATAAAAACAAATTTATTTAAGGGAAAAAATAACTTGTTGATTTTCCTTGTTTAGAAGAAATTTTATTGCAAAAACCCAATAACAGTTGACTGGTGTACCAGAAAAGAATTGCTGTATTTTTAATTATTTTAAAGATGAGAGGTTTCATTTTTTGGCTTTTTAAAAGCCACATCATAAACTAATTTCTGGAGAGCTATATACCATTTACTCTCTCAAATGTGTTGCCCAAAGAGACAAATATAGATAATTTATGTGATGATTTCTTTTATATTTTACCAATTTTCTAATAAATATGGTAGTTACTTATAGCTGGCAATTTATTCAAAAGTTTAATAAATAAACTTTAATCTAAGTCATGAATTCTTTGACTAAATTACCTTTTAAGCCTAAAAACTGCCTTTAGGTGAACAATCCCTAATTTATTACCCACCCTGATTCACGGTTTTTCAATTCCAGTGGTCTTTTTTACACATGTCTATAAATTTTTATTACCCTTGCTTAAAGCCAAATATTAACCCCTTACACATGAATTAACAGACTTCCACAATGACAGACAATTCAAAAAAACAACACTTGAAAGTTGAAAAGTACATGGGGCGTTTATTTTACGTGACAAGACAAAACTTCTTGTAAATGTCATATTTGCAAACATAACATAGTAGATTGTTAAGGAAACATGAGTAATCTGCAAAGTCATTTGAAAAGATACCACAGGAAAGAATATGACGAAATTAAAAAGAAAGTTGATAGCAGTGCCAATGGCTTTCTAAGAAAACAAAAATACTAACCAAAAAACTGAATTGAAAACCGCAGTATCAAGGAAAATCAAAAACGGAAACCGATACCGAAACATGCCAAACCGACCAACTCTAATAATCATTTGTAATCCTTCATTGATTTGTTTCTTAGGACACAGCTTACAATTTCAGTGTATAAGCTTCAAAAGATTTACTATAATATTCAGGTTATTATTTTAGATTTAAATTGTGTTAAACCACTAGAGTGAATCATTTTCAAGTGGCTCTTTTTCATTGTATAGACCAGTGATTCTCAATGTGGTTAAGGTGGACCACCAGTGGCCCACAGAGAATTTGTAGCCATAAAAAAAATTGTAGCCATTTCACAAATGTCCATTATATTTGAAAATTTCAAAATTACATAGTTATTATGCAGTGCTATATTTATTTTGATTTTTATCATATATATATATATAGAGAGAGAAAGAACAAAATCTAAAAGGTCAGCCAATCTAACAGTGATCTCATCTCACAATCCTCACTGCAGCTCCATATGTAAATCACTAGCATGTCTTAAGTGGCACTTAAGATTATCACACAAAATTTCATAACTGAATCAATTAAGCTGTCAGATCCTCATACATCGAAACCGATGAGAGAGTCCATTATATATATATATATATATATATATATATATATATATATAATATTATATATACTATATATAAATTTTTTATTCATATAAAAAATTATTCCTATATTAATAGATCACTACACTATTGTTTGATAATAAATTTGACACCATCAAAATTAATTTTGATATCCTGTGTTTATCCTTGTTTACTAAAATAAATTTGAAAGTCTAAATAAACTGTCTTTTCATTGAGTATTTTAGTGTGAAAATGGTTCCTACATCTCTATTCTGCAAAGCAAAATAAACACCACCTAAGTTTGTTCCTTTTTCATATTGATTTGTAAGTCCCTGTTTTTTTTAAACAGGAGTAATGGTTTATCCCTTGTTTTCTGTTCCTTCTCCTAAATCTTATTTGCTTTCAGTCCCCACTCCAGTAATCCCTTGTGTCTTTGTGGTGCTATTGCCTTGTTTGAGAAATTATAATAAAAAAAAAAAAAAATGGCTATACTGATTGATTTGGTTTTTTATGGCTTATCAATCCACTGAGGTTATTTAAATCCAATACATTTTGAATTGTAAAAAACTGTTCTTTTTCATTTGCAAGTAAATATTGCATTAACAATTTTTCCAGATACCAGTCCTACTATTTAACCCATAGCTGGAGATGTAGATGGATTCAAATCATTCCCAAGAACATTTTCACATAAATGAATGTAACGAACCTGACTGGGATTTGAACATGCATCTTCGATTTCTCATTTTGAGTGGCTATCCATTATACCACCTGCACATCTTTTGTAAGTGGCTAGTGAAACAATGCTGTTATGTATTCTCATGGCTTTGTCACAAATGAGAGAATTTTGATTGCATTTTGCATGAAATTCAATAAAAAGGATATAATTTAGTAAAATTTGGCTTGACCCCCCCCCCCCCATCCATAAATTTCCAAGAATCATCTTTGGAATTATCATAAAAATTAAGATCATGAATTACAGAAAAATGACCCACAGCAAAAAGAAAAGAACATATAAGATCACCAGCAGCTCAGGCATCTATGAATTTTGATGAGAATCTAATACACCAATATACTTCCTTATTAATTTTAAAGGCATTAGGAAGATTTTTTTGTAGTTTTGTGTCATCACATTCTGGACATACAATTTTTTTTTTTTTTTTTTTTAAACATCACTTGATCAAAATTTGTCAAAAAACTAGATTGTTTGTCAGTGATGATCAGCTAGGATGGGTGGTGACACGTAGTGAGCATGGAGTGAAAAAAAAAAAAAAAAAAAAAAAAGTAGGGAAATTATGCACATGCACAGCAATTGAAATGCCAGGAAAAACAAACAAAGATGTAGAAAATAATAATGCGAGAAAAATCTGCCCAAAACTTGTAAATGCTAATGATACCCCTTAATGATACCCGTCAATGCTGAACTTTACGTGCTTGGTCTGTTCAACTTTACATTTTACTCTGGGTGAGGCAGGTGGAGGGCAGGCTGAAGCAAAGCCATATTCAAAGATGTTGGCCTTGCACGATGACAATTTACTCTTATTAAGGGAAGTAGCATTATTGGAAGAAAATAAGTTATAGAAAGTGTAAAATATACCCTACCCGCCACAAAAAAAAAAAAAAAAAATTGTCCATCTCTCTCTTTCTACCACTTTATTTGAGAGTAAGGAAGGTGGTTGGACATTTTATTCCATATGATTATTTTTGAAGTGTGTATGTGAATATATATATATATATATATATATATATATATATATATGTGAAGAGTAGGGAGAAAAACATATTAAAAGGAAGTTTTGTAAATAGAGCTGCATGTATTATGACTGGTTTCTTGTTCTGAGAAATACAATCACCTTGTTGGAAAGCCAGTCACACTTTTGCAACGAATTCTGTCAACATTAACATGTACATTGTCACCTCCCTGCCAACATTGTCATATCAGTGGAAAGTGTGTGTGTGTATGTGTGGGGGGAGGGATGTTAAAAGGAACAAAGAGAGGTAGGTGTGGGTGGTAATGTGTGTTTAAAAAGAGCAGTTTGGTTAAGATAGGTGCCTGGTAGATGACACTCCAAATTAACATCCTCAATGATCTCCAAGTAAATGTTATTTTATTTTTATTTTTTTTTAAATATTTTTATTATTATTTATTTTTCCTTTCTTTCTTTCACACACTCTCCATTCACTTAATTTCTATTCCCTTCATTATCATATTGTTTTTTTTATGTATTTTGTATCTCTCTTTCACTTCCTTTTGCCATCTTTCTTTCATTCCTCCTTTCTACCTCAAACATGTTTTTGTTCCTTCTTTTCTTTCATTCATTCTGAACTTGTCGTGCTTGTGTCAGCTCTCTCTTTCTCCCATCATTATCTAAAAATCAATGGGCAGTGAAAGAACATTCTCCCATGTGAAACTGTTCACTGCACATGAAACAGATCATAATCAGATGGAAAGATTTTTCCAGGAAAAGTAAAAAGCAATGAAAAATGAGGAAAAATGGAGTCCTTGGTGGGGTGGGGTGGTGTGGTGTGTTGGTTTGGGGTGGTGCAAGAAATATATGAATAAATATAGAGAAAGAGAAGTAGACAGTTGTGGAACAAGAGGACAGGAAACATTGAAAAACGAAGAAGAAAAAAAAACATGTCCTGATTTTTGGATGAATTACAAATGTGAAATAATTTTTGAAAAACTTTGCACTGTTGAGAAGAAGAGTGTCTGATCAGATTACCAAAAAATGGAACATGAGATCGGCTGTGTGTGCGTGTGTGTGCGTGTGTGAGAGATAGCTGATACAGAAGCTTCCGGAAAACTTAATAGCAATTTTTTTTCATCTTTCTTTCTTCCTTTCTTTCTATCAATTTTTCTTTTCTCTCTTTTTTTGTTTTTCTTTTAATACATTTAATTTTTTTCCCTATAACAGCTTCTAATAATTTTTTTCTTCATCTTTTGCCGACCATTATTTTAACTTTTCCACAGCAAAGTTGGTTTTTCTGTTTATTTGTGGATTTTTGTATATTAATCTCGGCATCAAGTTTACTTGATTTTATTTACTGTTTCATTTATTTTCTTTTTTTTTACATTATTGAAAGTAAGAGAAAGCAGGAGGAAGAAAGAAAGAATAGCAAAAAAAGAATAATGATGAAAAAAAAAAAAAATTAAAGAAAGAGCATTGAAATACAAGATGGAACCCTAGTATATTATAAACTTATTTGTTATCTTGTTTGAAGTTACAGCAGTTGGAATCTTTGCAGTGTCCGATTCACTTACAAGTCATCACAGTGCCTTCCTTAAAAGCAAAGAGTGACAAAGATTGTTTGATTTTCTAAAGAGTAGCTTTGGTATTCTAAAGTGTACTCCACACTTAGACACACATACTGCTTCATACACACTCAATATAAGTAAATAAGTGTGTGTGTATTTATATATATAAAGATAGATATGTATATAAAAACAGTGATATACTATTATATAAACACATTCTATATAAGTGTGTGTAGTGTACAGAGTAAGATATGGATAGGGATCTGAGAGGACACAAAGTGATTCATAATTACCTACATTTACAGCTTTTTAAAAATGCATTCCTTTCTGTATATTAACCAACAACAAGAAAATGGAAGAAAAAAAAAATAAAAGAGAGAAAATAAAAACTTACACTTCTCTGAAAAACTGGCTGGAGAAGTGGAATTGTAAGTTTTTAACAAATAAGGAAAAAAACAAAAATCATTTTTGCAACAATAGAGTTTGACTAGAAAGTAGAGAGTGAGTTTTCTTTCGAATCTCATATCTTTCAATTGTACACCAAACAATTTAGAGTTTGTCATTTTAAGTGCAAACAAACAAATATTAGGAAAGGTTTTTCTATCAAATTTCACAGCTGATAAATTTTAAAAGAAAAAGAAGTCAGATCAGCTTTGTGTTATAAAATGCTTTCTTTCAAATTTTGATATAAAACATCCTCATTATTCTATAGAATTTTTTTTGGCAGATATATTCTTCAGCCTTCTTACATTGTCTGATGTTCTGTGAAAAAAACTATTATTCTAAATTTATTGGATTTGTATCTTCATCTTTATAGTTTTTGGTTGAAATGTATAAAAACAAAGCTGAAAATATTTATCCTGAAAACTTGCATGTTATTTAATTAAGCTATATTTTGGTCTATTTAAAAGAAAATTTGATAAGCATGTTTTGAAGGTGATCACAAATGACAAACAGAGATTGATAAAGACAACACATTGATACATACACTCATTATACTTTAGTTGGTACATGATTTTAAACAGTCAAACAGACTAGAGATCGAAAAGTCCTATTAAAGAAAACGTATTTTCCAGCATGAATTGAACTTGTATTCCCATCAGGGAACCTATTCTTAAGCCAAATGTGCCCTACCAATTGGGTTGTGGGAAAGGTTCAGTTAACTATTTAAGACAGAATAAATTCATTAAACTATATAAATTACTAGTACTGACATTTCAGCTTCAGTCACTTTCCTATTGTCATAGTGTAGATTTCCTGTGTTTTTTCTATAAATTCTTTCATGTCAATTGCTCTGATGAACTGTCCTCTGTGGTACCTAGATTTTATGAATTTAGTCCTAGATTGGCAGCAAGGTCTCATCATTTTACAGTTGAAATGACTAGATGTAACCGTAAGTTCTATGCTGACAGTTTCTTCTATCACACTTCTCGCTTGTGGAACTCTCCTCCGGCTTCTTGCTTCCCAGTCAACTTTGATCTTCAAAGATTTAAATGCAATGTCAATTGTTATCTTATGCCTTCTTAATTCCTGTTATTTTATTGTTCTCTCTTCTTAACAGTCATTTTTTTTTCTCTGATATTCTCTCATTCAGTAACTGCTTGCATCTTAGTGGCTTTATTGCCTTGATTAAAAACAAAAAAATAACTTTTCATAAAATTTTGTAAACAAATTTATAATCTCCCTTTAATCTCTTAATTAAGGTTAAAAGATGCACTAC
Source organism: Acanthosepion esculentum (assembly GCA_964036315.1). NCBI lineage: Eukaryota > Metazoa > Mollusca > Cephalopoda > Sepiida > Sepiidae > Acanthosepion > Acanthosepion esculentum. The sequence goes on from OZ038488.1 coordinate 77,678,114, forward strand.
ACAAGAAAATATTAACTATAGGCAGCAATAATTTGAAGGAATGACGAGAAATTGCAGTTAGTGAAACCATATGCTTATACTTCTTCCCATCCACTTTGCTGAAAGAGGAAGACCATAGACAATTGTTATAGTTTTGGATTCAGACTGGTTGCCCACCATAGCTACTGAGCCTAGTTTGTCCTGCTATTTAACCCATAGGTAGAGTGAAAAAGATGGATTCATACCATTCTTAAGGGTATTTGCATGTAACTGAATGTAACTTGACTGGAATTCAAACCATCTTTCTGATTTTTCATTCTAAGTTGCTATCCATTACACCACCCACACATTATTTTGTCCATGATTCTTATCCAGACAAAAAAGAACATCAGTGAGTCCCAAATTTCATTACTTGGAAGAGGACTACCAAGCCACAGTTCAACCACACTTATTACAATGATGGCACCATTTGCCACATCAAGGGTAGTCATCAAAAATTACTAAACAGCCATGGTTAATGAGCTCTGCCTACCCATATTCTGAGAGGTAGTGAACTATGCAAGGTAGGGCTGTTCAATTCCCTGAAGTTATTGATATACCTACATAAAGAAAACACACTATCATTATTCCATGAATTATTTAACTAGTATTCTCATTTTTGTTATTTTGATGACTTTCTTTTGGAAAGAGGATTTTTCTGTTGTATGTTGTCTCATTTAATCTCCAAAGTGTTTTAAAGTGAATTTCTTTTCACAAATTTCTTTGCCGCCCTGTTTGATTTGAATAGTTCCGAGATTAAAACAATGAATCTTGTTACATTTGTAACTTGTCCGAACTTGATATAGCATTTAAAATAAGATAATGTCAAAGATAATATACACTTGAAAAAGGACCAAGAATTTACTACCCTAAACATTCCGATTCAAACAAGTGTCGATATTCATCTAATTCAGAGAAATATAAAACAATATCTTTGATGGTATCCAACTGAAAAATGTTGGTCAATACATATGTAGAGGATACATGCCATAAAACAATGGTTAACAAGCTTATCCCACAAAGGGCCCATGTGTTGAAAGGTCACTTTTACTGCGCAACCAGGAGATGTCCAAAATTGGTGGATATCAAACAATCCATAGAAATCACACATATTCTATGATATTCTGCTTGTTCAAAATCTATCAGAATGTAGATGGCTTTCAAGAGATTTTTGACCAAATTGAAACCTCAGCACCAAAATCCTGTCTGGGTCTCATTCATTGAATCATCTTCAAAAGTCTTCTTAGTCATTTGAATAGTTTCTGCAGACAAGTTTCAAGCAAAATTTAATCTATGAATATAACTATCATTAAATACTCAATGGTGTTTAGCTAACTGATTGAGTCAGTCGAGTAATGGATAGCAGCTCAGATTGAGGAATTGGAGAGCCGAGATCAAGTTCCAGTTGCAATCCATTACATTCACTTATGTGCTAATACCCTTGGGAAAGGCATGAATCCTCCTCTTCTCCCCCAAACTATGGGTAAATAGCAGAGTAGACTGGTTTGGATGGCAATTGGTCTACTGTAGAAAGAAATGGCAACCTACTGCAGGAAAAAAAAATCTGCCTTGTCAGTCATGTATTGAAAGATACATGATGGCCTAAGTGTGTATCACACATGGCACATAACTAACTAAATATCATTGGAGAATGTCTGTTCATACATGACAAGTAAAGATTTTTTTCTGATTAATAGCAAAATTATTCAAAATAGCTGAATGCTTTCTGAACAGACTTTATCTATAACTGCTTGGATACCAGCCTCTGTGTAGATTTCCAATCAACTTTTTCCAAATCCAAATCCAGGGTCTACTTTTGAAGGAAGCCGTTCTTGATTGACTTCCACCACTTCCTGCTGCTGATCTGGGGCCGAGGTATTAGGTCAGACTGTTGCGCCATCTTGCCTTTGGCTGCCCTCATGTTCTTTTCCACTGCCTTAGTGTCCACCGTCACTCTAATAGTCCATCTGTTGTCTCTGAAACAAGAGACATACCCAGCTCATCTATGTCTTCCCTTCTTGATGGTATCAATTATGTCCTTCACTCCAGTCTGCTGTCGAATCCAGGCATTTCTCTTCCTGTCATGTAAGGCAATGCTGAGCATCAACTTTTTAGCCATGTTAAATGGACTGAAAGAAGGAGTTAATGTTCTGGGATTTAAACGAACACTCGTTGCCACTTTTGTAATCCCAGATACAACTATAGTAACGCCGTTGAACAATACTGGTGTCAGACACCTTCAAATAATACTCACATTGATAATACTCACTCGAAAAGTAACCACCAAATAGTGATCCAAATAGTAATCCGTATAGTGATCACTTAGACGCCACGCTAATTCCCATATATACATTTCCTTTACCGTGATTTGTGTTTACACTCTAGTGTTGGCAGTGACACTTTATTCCTATGTTTCTGCATATGATTAATTGATTGATTTGATTTACAGCTTATCAACCTTTTGTGAGTCATTTGAAGCTGAAACACGTTTTGGGTTGTGAGAAGAAAATTTTTTTTTTTTTTACATGTGAACACTAAATTAATTTTTTGAGAATAACAATGATCAGTAAATGAAGAGGAAGAAATTCAACCAGAGCAACACTGCATCACCTTGCTAATCAAAATTTGTATCATTGCTACTTACTCTCACCCTTCGCCCTCATCAAGAGCAGGATATATTGACTGCTTTCGATGATTCTGACTGTCCAGGGTCTGTTTTTTTCTGATACAACAACATTCGATGTTCATGGCAGTGAAAAGATTATGATACTCTCTCTTTACCACAAATGATTCTATTAAAGTCAATTTTCCATGAAAAATAAAAGCGATTCTAAAGTCGATCTATAAAAAAAACTACCAACTGGGCAGTCCAAAGAATCATCAAACTGAAAGAACGGAGGAATAAATGGAGATCCCTTTCTTCTTTTGATTTGGTTTTTTTTTGTTTCTTTCTCTTAAAACTAAGATAATTGAGGGTGGGAACATATTCAAGGAAAATTTTTATCCACTGTGATAAAACTCTTTCAGATATGAAAAAGAAACACACACACACACACACACAAAAAAAAAAAAAGAAAAAAAGAAAAAGAAGGCAGGCTCAAATACAAATATCATTACAGGGGAAATAAGTCTGGCTTTTTGTATCTGAATTTCTGAAATGAGGAGTTATCATTAATTACATTCAGACTATTATCCTCATCTTTGTTGTTGCTATCCCAAGTTTGCACTACTCAGCTCAATCCTTGAGCCAGGAAACAGCACAAGCAATAATTGAGCAGTATTAAGAGTAAGATGAGATATCCAAAGACATGTTTTGTAGACCATGAATAATCTACTCTTATTTCTTAAGTATAGAGTTCAGTTTGAAACTCTCTGAAGGTTACATGGATTGACAAGCACTGAAGATGGCCAGAGGGCATAACGGCTGAAACATTGTGATAATAACAACAAAGATGAGGACAATGGTCCAAATGTAAACATCATAAATGTGTGGTGGATACAAAGTGGACAAGAAATTTCCAAACTTAAAATCTATTTTCAATAATCTGTCCCATCAAATCATGCACACTGAGTTTTTCTTTTTTTTCAGCTTTCCTTATCTTTTGTATATGTTTTTCTTTTTAAGGTCGGCTTTCAAATAAATGAGAAGATATAGCTTATTGTGAAATTCTTAATTCCACCACGTTTCCTTCTGGTCACTGGTTTTCAGAAATGTTCTTGCTATGCAATGAAAGACATAAAAGCGGGATTCGGGTTGAAAGCAGATGATTAATCAGTTGATTGTGAGAACAAGATGCAATAAAGGAATTTTGTGATTGAGAGTTGAAAGTAGTACTCTGGTAGCAAATTACAAAGTGATGAAAATAAAGGGTAGGACAGTAAATAAATAGTCATACTAATGTTCCGTAAAAAAGAAATCTTAGTTGCTTCATTTTACTATTTTTAATCTAAACTGGCACAAACATTTAAATTGTCACCATTAAAGTTTGTGCTTAGTTTTGTGTCAATTGGATGAGGTAATCTAGACTCCTGCTTAGACTGCCATAAACAGGCACTGTTTATGGCACAAGGAGAAGGGAGTATTTTTTTTAGAGTTTATCTGTGTCCAGAGAAAGTTTCTCAAACCTGACTCATACAGTAATCAGCAAAAACGTCCTGAACATCTTCAAGGCTTATGGCCACATCATGTTGAAACACTAGTGCCTGTATGATCACTGAAGTTAAGCAACTCTGAATCTGGTCATTACCGTGATGGGTGACGGCTTGGGAAAAGTAGGTGCTGTAAGCTTGGATGTGCAGGTGGTGTAATGTATAATGGCTCAGATTTATTAATTGTAACCAAATTCCAATTCCTGTTGAGTTTGTTATATTCACATTCAAATACCCTTGGGAAATGGTATGGATCCAGCTCTTTTCCTCCTCCAGTTATGGGTTAATTAGTAAGAATTGTATCACTAAATCATTATTATCTTAAAAAAAAAATTCTTACAATCTAAAAATATTTTCTGGTTTTAAATAATCTATAATGTGTTGATAAGCCATATAAAATGAATCAATCATGAAGATCTTCATTTGTTTTGTACATAATTTTGGTATCTCTGCACAATCTTGAACTACTGGAAACATCAGAGACAATGTTTTATTTTATAGCTGCTGCATCGATTGATATTCATGACAAAATATTTTCTAGCAAATCTGAGTGCAGAACTAAATAATCTAAGGTATGCATCCAAAGTAGCTTACTGCAAAAACTATTAAATGTTTTTAAAAATGCTTAAGAAAGACTATTAAACCTTAAGCCTAAGTCATGCAAAGATTATCATTTTAACATGAAAATCAGATGCAAAAATGAAAAGGTGACTATACTCCTGAGATATTCAGTTTTTGAGACTAAATCAAAAAGATAACCAGTAGCAGAATTATATGCAGTATTTGAGATTATTTGAGATTATTAACTAACAATCAACAAAAATTGTTAGATGAAGGAAGAGATTTAACATTTGAGAATACAATTGAGACTGCTGTAGCTATGAAGAGCGCAGTGAAGGGAGACTGAGCATGTAGTGGAATTTGTTGAATAAGCTAACTTTAAGATCCAGAAAAAAAAAAACTTCAAATGTGAATGAAGAGGCCACCTTGCTAAAATGTGTTAGAGATCTGGCAAAATTGGAAAGCCTTATTAGGAGGTACAAAATTTGCATAAATGTTCTGGGACTGCAATCTCCAAAGATTTTGCTAATAATTGGCAATGTGCATCGGCCTACGATGAGAGTAGGTTTTCTGTGTTTAAGTAAATCACATTCTGACTTTCATTCTAAAGTTCTTGAGACAATTTTGTTTTAGTAAATTAAGAGCTTCCTTTGTGTAAACAAAATGAATGGTTGTTGGGTCTCAATGTGATGTTTTTGCGGCATAAGTGTGTGTGTATATGAATATATATACACAAGATAATGATATATAAATTATTATATATCAAGAACAATATTTGGGGAAAATGCATAACGTGGAAAAAAGGATGAAATACATCACAAAAACTTTTTTCCCCAATTTTTCATACATGCCCCCCACCCCATATATATATATATATATATATATATATATATATATGAAAGATGGTGTAAGTCGTCTGGTGACTGAGTATGACCATCCCCAGGACTCATAATTCTCAAACAACCAATTCAGAGATGTTTTCCATGTCATTGATGACCATCTTAAATGGCTCACAAGTCACATGCAAGACATTCCACGTTGAGTACAGGTGAGTCTTTCAATAGCAACCTGATCATCTGGATGTTTAGTTTGATGGTGCTGAGCTCACTCACTAGGTGGCCTACACAATGTTACTTATAATAATAATATATATATATATATATATATATATATATATATATATATATATATATAGAGAGAGAGAGAGAGAGACACACACACACACACACACGGATATAAATATGTGTGTGTGTGTAATATATTATTAACATATGTGCATTTCTTATCTTCATTTTCTCTTCCACTTTCTATTTGTTGTTTTTCGTAGTATTTTATTTCTTTGATCAAGATCTGATGGGCGAGAAATGGAAACCAGTCAGTTATTTCTATTTTCTTTTTCTCAAGTTTCTATTTATGGTAGCTGTATTCTCCTTTTGTCCAGTTTCCTCTTTTATTTAACATATGTCTGCTTTTGTAACACTGAATAAAACTGGAAAAGTTCATTTCAGATGTGTATTGATAAATCACAATGCAGGAATTTTAATCATGAGATAAGTCAATAAAATCTTTTTTGCAGGTTATTTAAAGTTTGAAAATATTTTTAGATTGTAAGAATTTTGGGGAGATAATAATGATTTACTGACAAATGTTCTACTAATTAACACCTAGCAGGGGGAGAAGCGGGGGATTCATACCTTTCATAAGGTTATTTGCACATATGTTAATATAATAAACCTGACTGGAATTTTAACTTGGCTCTCTGATTTCCTATTCTTAGCCGTTATCCCGTGCACTCCCTACACATCCAACCTTACAGGACCTGGTATTCCCAAGCGGTTACCCATCTAGTTACTAGCCAAGCTCAATGTTGCTTATCTTTGGAAATTGGTGATTTAATGTGATATGGCTGTAAGTCAACAGAGATTGAAAGAGATAACAAAAAGATAGACCTTACTAAAAGCTACAAAAGATAGGAAGTTGTGGAGAACTATGATCACACATATTATGAAGGAACATGGCACATAGAAGAAGAAGGATTAGACACGAGGTAGAAAGTAATTTTCAAAGTTGATTTCTTCCCCCATAGTAATAATGTAAATCAAAGATTTATTTCCCAACTTGAACAAAGATCTTCAGATTCACATATAGGTAGCTGTAGTAAATTCATCTTTAAAAGGTGTGTATTGCGTGTGTGTGTATGTGGGGGGGGGAGTAATTTTCATTTTTTCATTTTTTCTTTTTATTTGGTGGCTTAAAAAATTCTCCATGGGTCTGGTAATAAGTCACAAAAGCCTCAAGGGTAATATAAAGTAGCAGTTGTGGAAGGGTGACTTGGAACCCTGCCAAGAATAAGCATTCAACAGTAAGATATGTTTATCCATACCCGGAAAACCTGCTCAGCCATTCAGGGGCGAAAAATTATTTGAATAAATCGGAAAGATTTTGAAGAGAGCGAGGGAGAGGTGGGAAAAGTATAAAAATGCTGTTTTGCACATTTCAACGCTATTAAATGTTAAAAGTGGCAAGGTTAATTGCTGTCAAGTTTCTCTTCCAACTGATTTCTGCCAGCCAACTGGCCTGTCACGTTTGAAGAGAAAGCACGTTATGTCCTGCAGATAATATAGGGTGGTGGTGGTGGGGGAATTATAGCCCAATAAAAATGCAAAATTAATTTAGGAAGCAAGGCAAAGTTAAAAAGAAAAAACAAACATTTAGAAAACTTTTATAACTTAAATTCTTGGCAAATGTACATAGTTAAAAATAAGTAAATCATTTTGTGTGTATATATATATATATATAAACAAGAATGAGATAAATAGAAATTGGGAAACACCACTCACTTATAAGTATGAACATTTTATTTAGTTACCAATGACACAAATTATATATATATATATATATATCTATATATATATATATATATACATACACAACGCCAATATTTGCTTCAAAACATCTTTCTGGCTAGGCTGAGAAGTTTTCAGCACATTCACACACATTTTATATATATATATAAATAAAATCTCTCTCTCTCTCACACACACACACACACAATCTATGACACAGCAAATATTTCTCAACATAATCTCCTTCCTTTTAAATGCTCTTAACCCAATGATTCTTCATTAATCATAGAGATCAAATATTATACAATGAAAATTTCAAATCAAAATTCAGTTACATTTCAAGTTTTGAACTTATTGATCCATCCCTGTCAAGAGTAGCAAAATCTTAAAAAAGTAATTTATTTTTACAAATTAAAAGAATCTTTTTTTTGAAGATTTGGATAACATTTCATTGTACAGCCCAATGCAAATTTCTTTCAAGTCATTTTGACATAAAGCTGTTGAAATAAAATATAGTCATCCATTTTTTTAAAACCTCTACACACATGTAGATAGACTATGAGATGTTAGAGAAATTACCTAACAGATTTTTTTTGGTTGGGCTGAGAAGTTTTCAGTACCTAAACATAAGATCTGTTTCTTTGTATACAAAACGAAAGAGGTAATAAAGAAGAGAAAAAAAGAAAATGAAAGTTTAAGCTCATATGCGATTTGTCACTGGATTTAAATTCTACCATAAATAGATTGCACCAATTTACAACAAATTTAATTTAAAATATTTATCTATTTACAATGTTCACTTTTCTTATTTATTATATACAGTGTTACAAGAATCAATATATGCATCCAGTGCTTGAAATTCCAAGTGAAGGGATAGTAAATATTCTTCAGTTATTGCTAAATCTAAAGTTCATATTGTTGCAATAATTTATTATCTACTGAATCTATATTAAGTGTATTCAAGAGTTTCTGGAATATTTGATAAAAGAAGAAAATAAAATGAGATTAAAAAGGAAGGGAAGGGGAAAATACAAAAAAAGGGAAAAAATACAAGAAAATAGAAGGATAAAGAAAGAAAGGAAAGAAAATGTAATTATTGTTGCAATAATTTATCTACTGAATCAATATTATGTGTGAAGAGAAAAGGAAAGAAAATGAAAGAAAGAGAAAAGGAAAGAAAATGAAAGAAAGAGAAAAGGAAAGAAAATGAAAGAAAGAGAAAAGGAAAGAAAATGAAAGAAAGAGAAAGGAAAAAAAAATGTAAAAAGAAAAAAAAAAAAGGAAATATTTTCTATTCCATTTCTACTTTTTGAAAAGGGTGATGGAAACTTTTGCCCCAAATAAATTCCTACATATAGAAAAATTAAAGACTTTTAGCCCAAAACAGATTCTAATTTAAAAGCTGATAAAAGTAAAACTAGAAATCTCAATCAAATTTATCTGCTCTTTTTTCTCATTCTTTCTTTTTAAATCATGTCTTGTCCAGAACAAATTAATGCAAGCTATAGTTATTTCGCTCAATATAATAATGTTTGGCATTACAAGACTTTTAGAGGAATCAGTCTTCAGGTGACTTCACAGCACTAATAACAGTCTTCATACAGTGCAAGGATTTTTCAAAATGAAAAAGTGATTTTTATGAAAAAAATAAAATATAAGAAATTAAATTCTTTTGTGATTTTATTCCTTATTCAGGAATGATGACGCTGACAATTGAGAGGCAATAAACATGGCAAAAAAATAAAATAAAGAGAAGCAGAAAGAAGAACAATTCCTTTCTTTTACTAATGATCTCAACATACACACAGAGATGAAGAAGTCAGGCAGAAGCAACACAAAACAAATGATAACAGAAAAGAATCATTTTAATACAAAGTCATGAGCTACCTGTTCATTTTCATATTACTTACATAATAAAAAATGTTTACTTAACCAGTAGAAACAGGTATTATAACCAGGCAGCATTTAAGCAGAATTTTGTTTATATATATATATATATATAAAACTACTCCAAATGTTATTCTTATTGGATACCCATATTT
>OZ038488.1:77690229-77750229 GCA_964036315.1 Acanthosepion esculentum
TGGGAACTCTCTGGTAAGAGAAAGTGTGTGCCTGGCTGTTTATTTATTTTTACCTCTCCCCACTTAATCACAAGTATCTGACCTTTGGTCAACAAGGCAAATTAATTGCTCAGGGCCCCACCTACATATTAATAAACCAATTCAGAAATTTATGCCTTTCCCTACCCACCAACCAGCTATCTGACATTTGCATGTGATCAAATGAGGATGAGTGATATGAAGAGATGACTAAAAGAAGAGAAGTAAGAATGCAAAACAGGTGGTGGAACAGGAGAAAGAAAGAGTAAAGAGAAAGAGGTAGGAGAAAAGAGATAGGTGGAGGAAAAAGAGCGAAGGAGGAGAAAAGAGAAAATAGGAAAGGAGAAGAGTGACAAAGAGAAAGAATTAAACAAAGAAAAGAGAAAAAACAATGTAAGATGAGGTAGGGAAAAATGAAAAGGAAAAGGACTTAAATATGTTTTAGAATCTTTTCTCTCTCTCACTTCATTTCACAACATTTTAGAGCGTTGAGTTTCTTTGTTCAAAATTCATGCAATTTAAATTTAATTTAAAAGATCCAAAGAATGCAACAGCCATAAAATGTGGCATTATAAAGAAACAGAAAAAGATGCTTGTTGGAAAATATGTTTAGTGAGAATTACATGAAGAGCAATGGAACTATGGGGAATGCAAAAGAAGAAGAAAGAAAAGTGGAAGAAAAGGAGGATGGAATAGAGGATGAAAGAGAACAAGGAACAGAGGATGAAAGAGAACAAGGAATGGAGGATGAAAGAGAAGAAGGAATAGAGGATGAAAGAGAAGAAGGAACAGAGGATGAAAGAGAAGAAGGAATAGAGGATGAAAGAGAAGAAGGAATAGAGGATGAAAGAGAACAAGGAACAGAGGATGAAAGAGAACAAGGAACAGAGGATGAAAGAGAACAAGGAATGGAGGATGAAAGAGAACAAGGAACAGAGGATGAAAGAGAACAAGGAACAGAGGATGAAAGAGAAGAAGGAACAGAGGATGAAAGAGAAGAAGGAACAGAGGATGAAAGAGAAGAAGGAATAGAGGATGAAAGAGAAGAAGGAACAGAGGATGAAAGAGAAGAAGGAACAGAGGATGAAAGAGAAGAAGGAATAGAGGATGAAAGAGAAGAAGGAACAGAGGATGAAAGAGAAGAAGGAACAGAGGATGAAAGAGAAGAAGGAACAGAGGATGAAAGAGAAGAAGGAATAGAGGATGAAAGAGAAGAAGGAACAGAGGATGAAAGAGAAGAAGGAACAGAGGATGAAAGAGAAGAAGGAATAGAGGATGAAAGAGAACAAGGAACAGAGGATGAAAGAGAACAAGGAACAGAGGATGAAAGAGAAGAAGGAATAGAGGATGAAAGAGAAGAAGGAACAGAGGATGAAAGAGAACAAGGAACAGAGGATGAAAGAGAACAAGGAATGGAGGATGAAAGAGAAGAAGGAATAGAGGATGAAAGAGAACAAGGAACAGAGGATGAAAGAGAACAAGGAATGGAGGATGAAAGAGAACAAGGAATGGAGGATGAAAGAGAAGAAGGAACAGAGGATGAAAGAGAAGAAGGAATAGAGGATGAAAGAGAAGAAGGAATAGAGGATGAAAGAGAAGAAGGAACAGAGGATGAAAGAGAACAAGGAACAGAGGATGAAAGAGAACAAGGAATGGATGATGAAAGAAAAGAAGGAATAGTGGATGAAAGAGAAGAAGGAATAGAGGATGAAAGAAGGAATAAAGGATAAAAGAGGTGAAGAAAGAAAATGAAAGAGGATGAACAAAACTTAAAATATCACTAAAATAAATTCCTTCATGTAAGGGAATTATCCTCACAGGGTGTTCTTGTATAGCACAGACCACACTCTGCTGTTTTATAGTTGAATAAAAAGTCTTGGGAGCAGGTAAATATATATATATATATATATATATAAAGAAGGTGGGTGTGGAAGAGGAAGAAATACAAACAAAAGGAAGGGAAAGTTTCTGCTGCAAGATCCAATCCTTTAAGCAACAACAAAAATCTACAATTTCCAATATCACAATCTTAAATCATTTTTCATCTGTTTTCATTAAAATAAAAATTAGAAAGAAAATACATAAGGTGGGAATGTAAAAATTATGAAAAAGAAATCACTTGTACATGTTTACCTTTTAAAACTTTTGCCCTTTTTTTTCTAATTTTTTCCAGGCAAGCAATCTCCATTTTGATTAGCAAATCAGAGAAATGAATTTCAATTAGCTCATTCCGGGAACTTGCAATCTCAACTCTTCACATACAATTTATATTCTGTGTCTATTATATAAATAAAATGAGATGAGAAGCAAAAGTAAGAATGTTGATTTTTATTCTCATACTCTGTCCACTTTATGAAGCCAGTTTTAAAGAAGAAGAAAAAAAGTTGAAGATTGTACCACTTGACTCAGGTCAACTAATCTGACTTCAAACCAACTCAAGAAGCTAATATTTTATAACCATATCACACATTTGAGAGATGTCTAATTATCGACATAAGCTAATTTTAATATACCCAGGTTTAAATGAATTTCTTCACTCCATCACGTGTGTTTCTGAACACACACACACACATATATATATATATATATATATATATATATATATGGGGGGAGGGGGGATGAAAAATATGTTAATTTTGGAAGAAACATGAAGACATATTGATGGGTGCCGATTTGAAATGGAATATTTTAACACAGCGAGAAATCAATTGACCCGAGAGGAGATTAAAATGCTGACCAGGAAAGGATGAAAAGGTTTGTAATTTAGAGTTAATATCTACACAAAAAAATACAACTGAAATTATTACAAACTGCTTTGACGACATAATCATCATTATTATTGATTGATAATTTAAAGATTTGATTTAAACACATAGAAAAGATAATTAGAATTTTATTACCTGCCAAATAGAGGATGTTGCAAATTTGCTGTTGTGTCACCCCCCCCCCCCAAATGTATATTTGTTAATATGATAAACCATAACACAGCATAATTGTTAGAGATTTTGTATGGAAAGGTGGATGGACAGTTTTTTTGTTTTTATATATATATATATATATATATATATATATATATATATATATCAAAATTGTACCATTTCCCCAGCCTATGAGAAATATCCTTAATTATTCAGTTAAACTGATATCCACTTTAATTTTGGGGGGGAGGTGAGGAAAGTATGAAAGCATTTTCTTTATAATCAGGTGAAAGTCTTTTAGGAAAGTAACATTCAGATTTCACAAAGACACAAGGAACACTTCCAAGAATTATTTTACAGAAAAAAAAAGTTTGTTTTTTTTTTTGTCGGAAAATGCCATAATTATCTATCATTATTATAAATATCAAATTAAACAAGGTGACCTCATAAACTTCCATTAAAAATTTCTAATTCTTATAGAGGACAAATTAACAAAAATAAACTAACCAATGAATTATATGGTTTTGTGTGTTGAAAAATTAAAAAAAAACTGATAATATCAAAGAAATGACAAACTTGACAAGCCAATTATAGCTTGTATCATTATTTTCTTATATAAAAGCATTGGTGGGTTAGTAATAAAGAGAGCAACCGAGCGATCTAGAAATGCACAAGGTAGATAGAGATCATTTCTTCCCTTGAAACCACACCACAGAAATTAGGAATCAAACGTGAAGAATTTAACTAAAGGTTTTATTTTGGAGCCCAAGAGAAAGACCAACCATACAATGAAGAAATGCGACACTATTGTTCAAAGTTTTCAAAGTATCTTGTTTATCTGATAGATTTTGCAGACAAGTATCTTAAGCCATTTTAGATATATTTTGGTCAATATATTCCTCATCTTTCTTCAGGAGTGCATTACATCCAGTGAGTTTGTGTAAATGTTTGGCAGAATAAGGATTAGAAGAGATAACAAAAAAAAAAAACAAATTGCTAAGAGCTGTAAAGGACTGTAAGTTGTGGGGAGCCATTATCGTCCACATTCTAAAAGGACATGTCAGCTAGGTGTTTAAGGTATATAATCACAGATGGCACAATTTGGAGATTTTACTTTCTAACAACCTCAATTAACAGGCATATATATGGAGATCAGTTTGAAGTTATCTATTCAAAACTCATATCGTATCCAGTTTGGTGACGAGAAAATGTTAATATTACAAAGCTTATTTTCAGGTTGAACTGTTGAATCAGTTTGAACATAGAGACTTTATGATACTTTTTCTATAGATTATCATTTGTATTTAACCATCTGGATAAATTCCATACTAATACAAACTTATTTCACATCACTATTTGGTGACTACTTAAGTAGGAATAGTAATATTTTCAAATTGTTTAAAGTACTGAAATGAAGAATAGTCATTATTTTTATTCTTTTTTTTTCTTGGTTTTCCATCGCCAATATAATGATGCTACATAATATAGTAAGCGCTTCTCTGGTATGCAATGTAAGTTTAAGTATTGTTTAATAAAGTTGTTTCTTTAATCAGAACAGTGGAGTAATGGATAGCGGCTTGGATTGAGGAATCAGAGAGCTGAGTTCAAATTCTAGTCAAATCCATTACATTCACTTATGTGCTAATACTTTTCTCCCCCCGCCCAAACTATGGGTAAATAGCAGGACAGATCGGGTTCTGTAGCCTTGGATGGCAGCTGGTCTACGGCAGAAAGAAATGGCAAACTACTGCAGGAAAAAAAATCTGCTTCGTCAGTCATGTATCGAAAAGTACATGATGGCCTAAGTGTGTATCACGTATGGCACATTCTGGCGTAAGTGTTATGCATATCAGTACAGAAAATGGAAACGGCAATTTAAGTTCCAATTCCAGGTTAGTCTGTTGTATTCATTTTCAAACTGATGCCCTTAGAAAAGGAACAAATCTATCCCTTCTCGCTTGAGTTATGAGGATAAAGAGCAGGGTAGACTGGGTTCTATTCTTGGGTGGCAGCCAGTCTAGGAGAAGGGCTTATCTGAGTTCCAAATCATAGAGAAGTCAAAGGGAAACCAATCCACTATCTTTCCTAAGATGGCATAGCAATTTACAGATAATAAAGAAACCTATATGGAGAGTCATGACTGCTTACAACTTGAAGAGATATGGAATTATAAAAAAAGAATAATGAATTGACAGAAAGTGTTTTGAGGAAAAAATAGAAAGAAAAAATATGTACTAGTGAACAAGGACACCACAACTTTTTGGAATAATAAAAGTATTATGCAATCAAAATATTGTACACAGCTTAAACAGAACTTTTTTAGTCAATTACACTTTTGCACATTTCTAAAGTTTGCAACTGGACTAAAACAAGATTCATGAGGCAAATATTTGTTTATCCCATCAAAACATGATTGCTTACGCACATTAAAAAAATGTATAGAACTGCCTGTCAATAAATTTTGCAGATAAATTTTAGGTAAACTTTAATGCACTTGCCTCCATTTCTGCTTTATTTGGTCAAACACTTTTTATTCTATATTTTATCAACTACTGGATAGCCTAATTTTTTTTTTTTTTTACAATATTATATATAGTTTTCAATCTTAATTCTTTTAGCTCATATATATATATATATATATATATATATATATATATATATATATGTATGTATGTATATATATATATATATATATATATGACTAAGTGTTATTATAGTGGATACTTTGGATTTGCAATACACAGTATCCATTATAATAATGATGAAATAATGAAGAAATAATGAAGAAATAAATATAAGAATAATGAAGAAATATAGTTTTAAGGTATGCTATATTTATGAGAGAGATATGAACAATATTTTATATATAGCCAAATGTAATATTACTTTTTCTAGAGATAATGTAAAATTAATAAAAAATATTATGAAAATCTCAAAATCTTAACTGCTGGATATGAGTTTGTGTGCTTGTTATTTTCACACACACACACACACATTTTTACTACTACTATAAACATTATTTTGTGGATACCCATGATTAAGTAGATGCACTGATCCCCCCCCCCCACATACACACACCGAATAGTGTGAATTATGTATTCAAGACTTAATAAAGAAATGCACAGACCAGTAGACATAATTCAAACTGTTTAAAAAAAAAAAACAAAAGTCAAGCAAGGTCATCCACAAAATAATGTGTAGGACATGGCACAATGGATAAAGGCATTGGTTAGATCCAGTGATAGGACCCAAAAAGTGTGAGTTCAATACCTGGTTAAGGCAGTGGAGAACTTTCAGAGGGAAATTAACAGGAGATAACTGATAACTGACATCCATTAAACATGGCACGTGGAACTAGAACAGTCTACCCCAGTGAGCGAAATAAAGGGTTCAGTTCGACATTCCAACCACCTGAAGAAGGCCGGAGCGTACAACGGCCGAAACGTAATAAATATGGCGACAAAGATGAGGACAATAGTCCAAATAATGTACATAATACCTCATCTCGGAAATATAGACAGATAAAGAAAATGTATCACTTAGCAGGTATGAAACATGCATTCTCTTTTTCTGGGTAAACCATAATTTGGCCCGACAAGAAAGGTACATTTACTTTAATAAAATTTTTGAGGATATAGGCTGGCAGACATTAGTTTCATAGTTTGTAAACAAACAAGGATGTATACTCAAGCATATACTCACTAAAATAATATTTATAGTAATGAAAATATTAATGGATTAAAAAATCCATTATAATTTTAACAGATATATTTATCAAAATTACACAAAAATATCTTGAAATATTAAAGAGTAAATTTATTCAATAAAATCACCATTTGTTTCAACCACAGCATCTAGATGACTTGAGAATCTCCTGCAACTCTTCTGAATGGTCTCCTTGTTTAAGTTGGTGAATGCTGCCAAAAATCCTTGCCTTCAGTTCATCTTTGGTACTACAAGGAGTTTTGTTGGTCTCTCGCACAATATTTGTATTGAAGTTTCTGGCATGAATGCCCAGCAGAACAGCAAGCTGTGTACAAATTTCTAGTGAGGTGATTTGCATCATGGTGCTCTTCTCTTCACAGATGGTGCCCAACTGACCCGACTATACTATGCAGTCAACAAAATCAAAAACAACACACGTGCAAAATAAAAAATATAAAATGGTGACAATTTACCCATCGCACCCTGCGCGTGTGTGTGTGTGTGTATATATATATATATATATATCAAATTAGATCAAAAAGTATCAAGACTGTTGCTATGCACTGATTGACCTTGAAATCTGTTGCATTTGCACACCAAGTTATAACATCCCCATTCACTTCCATTGTTTATAGCAGTGATTGTAAGGAAAGTGTTTAGAGTGTTGTTGTCTCACCACAAAATAGAGGTTACATCAGTGACCATGGCTTGCGCAGCAGTTTTTGGTCAACCACAACATTCCCAAGATCTGACAACCACCATATTCCTCTGATCTCACTCCTTGTGACTTTTTCCTTCTTCAAAAATGAAATCACACTAGGAAGGAACAAGATTTCAAGACATCAAGGAATTCCAAGAGAATGAGGCAGCTGTTTGCTATCACCCAGAAGGAGTTCTAGAAATGCTTCCATCAATGAAAATGATGTTGGATAAGGTGTCTGGCTTAAGAAAGGGACTACCTCAAAGGAGGGTAAATGCCAACTTAATATGTTTTGTAATTTCCTTTTTAATACACCAGTCCTGATACTTTGTCATCAGACCTTGTGTATATCTATCTATATAATTACATATGCAAATACATATGGATATATATGATGCAAATATATGCACATTCAGTGGTAAATATTAATCACACAGATTGAACATCATCCAGTGAAAATTTCAGATCAAAATTCAATTTATAACTATGTATAAAGATATAGAATTATTGAGCCACTCTTATATAGCCACATATAAATAAGATGTAGTCATTAGCAGAATTTCTATCTTAAATTTTTACTGTATAATGTTCGGTCTAAGTGATTAATAATTGCTACTAAATTAAGTTCATTTACAAGGAAGGAGATGATGTGGAAAATAAATGTTTTTATGTCATTAGGTTATGGACATATTGATGTAACTATGTATGTATACTTATAAATACACACACACGCACACATAAATATAAAAGTGAACATCGAAGTCAACACTCAGAGGCGACAGACTGTTTCATGCTAAACGCAATCATCAGGTGGCGTGATGATTACGTTTAGCATGAAAAAGTCTGTCGCCTCTGAGTATTGACTTCAATGTCCACTTTTATATTTACATATGCTCTATCTCTGATATTGAGCACTTTATCCCATAAATACAGCATACCTTAAAACTATATTTCTTCTTATATATATATATATATATATATATATATATATATATGTGTATATGTATGTATATATACACACACACAAACATATGCATGCATATATACACATATTCAAGTATAAAACGCAGCCAAGATAAGAAAATGAGAAACCAAATGATGTCCTTCTTATTAAAAGCAATCTTTATAGGGCAAATTTTCCAAATAATCCTGTTCCTATTTACCAAAAGTCCCTCTCCTTTCCAAGCATATCGGACATGTTGTTCTGGAACACAATAAGATTTCTTCTTCAGTAAACCAAAATGCTGATCTTCTGAATGGATTCTACATTAAACACAAATGGTTGGCAAGTGGAGAGAGAGAGAGAGAGTGAGGAACAATTTTAAAGTGTCAATCACATCCAAGAAACAGGAGAAAATCCCAGATGTACTCTGTATTAAATACTGACAAGGAGAGAAGAAGCCTCTATTAAATAAAAGCTATTGTTAGTACAGAACTTAATAAATATATTTCCATAAGTGAAACTGAATATGCTATGTTGGGGTGGGGTTGTGTGCAAAATACCTCTGTGGTTTAATGACTATTGTTGAATAAATCCTAAGAGCTGGTTTTGATGATAGAAAAAAAGATTTATTGTTCTTATAACTGTATCATGAATTGAGGATTTACTAAAGACAAGAAAAGTTACTTATTAAATTAATTTAAAATTCAAGAAAACCAGATTGTTTTAATTTCTGTTCTAGTAAATCAAAAAATCAAATATCTTTCCCAGTTTTGTAACTTACCTCCCACAATCATTCAAAACAAAGGCAAACCAATAAAAGTAAGTAGAAAACCTAACAAAAAATGGTAAAATATTGCTAAGATTATTAAATTCAGTTTTTGCTATATTATTCCCACAATATCTCACTTGGTCCATTCTCTACAGCCTCCAGAAAAAAGATGGGGGAGGATGTCTCTTTTTCCATAAAATGGTAGCAAATGGAAAAATGATAACAAGTACAAGGTTTCGAGGGGGTACCCAAGAGTAACCGGAATTGTGCCATATAATTTTATTCATTTATTGTTGCATGTTTATATTCTTATCACCTTCAAAGTATTCTCCATTTGAAGCAATGCACCGGTCCAGACATGTTTTCCACTGTTCAAAACAGTCCTGGAACTCTTGTGAAGTTATGTTTTTTAATGACTCCATCGTTTTCTTCTTAACCTCTTTCTCATCTGCAAAACGTTTTCCTTTGAGGACTTTCTTCATTTGGGAAAACAAAAAAAGTTGCAGTGGGTGAGATCGGGGGAATAGGGAGAGCGGGGAAGTGGGGTCATGCCATTCTTGGTCAGAAACTGTCTCACACTCAAAGCGGTGTGTGCTGGCACATTGTCGTGATGCAACCACCACCCTCCACTTTGCCACAGGTCAGGGCGTTTTTGTCTCACCTTGTCTTGCAAATGCTTCAGGACTTCCAAGTAAAAAGCCAGTTTGACCAGGAGGAACAAATTCTTTGTGGAGAATTCCTTTAACATCAAAGAAAGGAATCAACATCGTCTTGACATTGGATTTCACTTGACGTGATTTTTTGGGCCGTGGTGATGTTGGATGCTTCCACTGACTTGATTGCTGCTTCATTTCTGGGTTGTAGCCATAGCACCAACTTTCGTCACCAGTGATGACCTTCGAAAAAAGGGTCAACTTCCAACTGATCTTTCAGTTTACAACAGGCATCCATTCGTGACTGCTTTTGATCATCCATGAGCAACTGAGGCACCATTTTCGCTGAAACTTTTTATTCTCAATTCCTCAGTCAAAATTTGTTGACATGAACTCCAGAACACACCAGTCAAATCAACAAGTTCGTCAATTGTTCAGTGACGGTCTTCCAAGATCATTTCATGAATTTTCATGATGCTTTCAACTGTTCAGGAGGTTGAAGGTCGCCCTGAACAAGGCTGGTCTTCCAGTGACAATTGACCATTCCTAAAGCGTGCAAACCACTCATAAACTTGTGCTTTACTCATGGCAGCATCCTTGTAAGCCGTTTTATGCATGACAACTGTTTTGGCTGCTGTTTTCCCTAGCAAAAAACAGAATTTCACAGGAGCATGCTGCTCCTTCCTTTCAGCCATGGTAAAAATAGACGAAAAGGCACGAAGTCCTTCAAAACAAATATGAACCACGCAGCTGTACGTCTTCTCACGATAACACCAGTTAGCACACTGATGCCTGAACTTCTACAGGCTTGTCACACAGAAAACGATTCTGGTTACTTTTGGGTCCCCCCTTGTATGCTTGGAAAGTGTCCAGCCATTTTGAATATATAGAAGTAGTTGTGCTGCTTTGATGTCACTTGGCAGCCAATCAAAGGAGAATTTACTGTGCATGCATGAATACACACTCTCCCAAGGTGTTACACAATCAGTACTGAACTTGATGTGACCATCTTATTCGCAATAACCAAACAAGTAGATTCTTCTCATCATGTGCAGAGATTTTTGGTCAAAGCATTCCATTACCTCGGTCTATCAGCACCCTACAGCCAAGATTTG
Organism: Acanthosepion esculentum; assembly: GCA_964036315.1. Taxonomy (NCBI): domain Eukaryota; kingdom Metazoa; phylum Mollusca; class Cephalopoda; order Sepiida; family Sepiidae; genus Acanthosepion; species Acanthosepion esculentum. The sequence continues at coordinate 77,701,051 of OZ038488.1, forward strand.
GTTCCCTGCAACTTCTAGTTTTTCCAGAGCTAAGTCACTGGTGAAAAGCTGTAGAGAAGATTACAGAAAAGTGCAAGGAGATAACTGTTGGCAATCCCCAAAGAGAATTTTGCAGAATGTTTTGATTGTTTAATGGCATATCAACTCCTTATGGGTCATTTAATGCCAAAATTTAATTTTCATGGGAGTTTTGAAGTAATAAAAATATGAAACATTATTCTGCTTTCACAATTGAATAGATGGTAGATGATACTCAGCTTTTGTGCATATACATGTTTGTGTGGACATTATTACTAGAGGCAATGATATGTGTGTTTTATGTTTTGTTGAAGTTATATTTTACAATACAGTTTGATTTAAGAAATTGTAGGATATTATATGGATTAATGTCATGAAATTTCTTTCATGTTGATTGAAGTATTGTTGGTAATTTTCCTATAAATAGGTATTGTTGGTATTTTCTATATCTATAAATGGCATTCTGTCAGTGTGTCTGTTAGTGTGTTTGTCACCTTGTTACCTCATCCTGAGCAAACCGTTCATCTGACTGGCATGAAAATTCCCACACAGACCGGAAATTTATGGCATTTGTACTTAATGTCTTCGGATTTATTCGACTGTTTCTCCGATTTTTGAAAAAAAAAAAAAAATAATAATAAAATAAAATTGATAAAACCAATGGGGGGGGTTGAATATTGATTCGGAAAAAATTCATCAGTTTTTCAGTGATAGTTTTCACAAATTACAAGTGATATCCACCAAACTCACATTGAGCAATGTCCTTACATATAGTTTTGAGGTGCTGTTCTTTGTTTTTAAAAATTGATATCAGTTATCGGAAAAAAAAAAAAAAAAGAAAAAAAAAGGATAAAATCGATCACTTTGGGACATCTGATTCAAGTCCAATGTAGCTGATTTTTGGCTGTTTTTCGCAAACTGCAAGGAATTTTCATGAAAATCATGTTGAGCATTAGTTTTTTCAACAGTTATTAGTTGCTGACCTTATTCTTCAATATCGGTATCAATTATTGGAAATAAAAAAATAAAAATCGATGCAATCGATCACTTAGATTCAAGTCCAGTCTAGCTGAGTTTTGGCTATATTTTTCACAAATGACGAAGAATTTTCACCAAAATTCCCGTTGAGCATAGTATTTACCGACAGTATTGAGATGCTGACTTTCGTTTTCAATATTGGTTTCAATTATCGGATAAAAATCGATGAAATACCCTTTGAGTTAAATTCTCCCAGCCTTCTTTCATCATTATGAGTCCCAGAAATTTAAGCTATCTCTGATTGTTAACATCAGTTGGCTTGTAGTTTCTCTTCCCCTTAAATCTTGCTCATGTGTTCTGCTCATGTTATTCTTCACATTCATCAACAGAAACAAATCTGTTGCTTCAAGTCTCTTCTTCAGCTATAAGGAAATTGTTTGTAATTGCTTAACATGTAGGAGATTACATGATAGTTCAGCACGGTTTCCTTTGTTTCTGATGATATTTTCCTGTTTCTTGATACTTTATTTATCTTTTGGAAGGCATTTTCCACTATTAATGAGCCTGTAGATTTCATTGTCACATTTTCTGTGGCCTGTTACTATCCTATCCAGATAGTTAAATTTCTGTACCTGCGATTAAAACTTTTTCTTAAATCCATCCCCCCACGCAAAAAAAGGAGGATGACATCAGACAGTAAAAGATTTAATATTGCAGTGAAAAAGGGATTTTTTAAAACATTTTCTCAAATCTTAACAGTAAGAACATTGTAATGTTTTGTGCTGAGAAGATGAACTGAAGTAAAACCCAAGATTTCATATGCTGATTTTCAAGGCTGGCAAATTTCTTTTATGCGCATTGTCCCTTCAGGACATGGGCACTCCTAGCTCTCCACATCTTTCTAGCCTTTGTAGCTCTTAGCAATGTTCACCTTTTAACTATCCATTGCACTCCCTATTCTACCATCCATTGACACAAACTCGTTTAGTAGGTTATTCTCTGTTGCCCTCTGCTCCTCTTGTCTTCAATATGTCCTGTAAGTATAACAAAATCTCCCCACCCCTATATTTTCCTTTATTGACTGGAAAGAGGATATACTTAGTGTTTCACATCTTAGCTGATTAGTGAGAACAGTTTGATTTGGTGAAAAAGTGTAATGAGAATAAAAGAATAAACAGCAAGTCTAATTTATTAAGCAAATAATTTGTTTACGCATTCTAACCAGACAGAATTACCTGCAATTATCAAAATAGGTCATCTAGTTTACAAAATCTGATTTAATGAGATTGAAACAAAATCTGATGAAGAATTAATGTCGAGTCAATAACAATGGTTGCCAAAATGCCACCAACACACCAACGATCAAAACCAACATACACAAACAGTCACTATGCCTTTCCCCATGTACTCAAATCTATCAGTTTATATAGACACCAAAGATGTACATTATGTGTCAGATCAAAATTTGCATACCGTGCCAATGTCTTTCTCAAGAGATAGAGACACAGCTTGGGTTTTTACGTTTGCCAGAGAATATAGAGAAACATGGGTATTTTGTCCAGGGAGGTAAGTTCTTTTTTTTTTCAGTGATGTTCATCCTGTACAAATCTTGAGAGACACTCAAAGTAGAGGGTTACAGAGTAAGAGGTACAGTTTATGAAGACGTGTGGAGAAGATAATAGTTAACCCTAGACTTGGATAGTTTAAGATAATAGTGATCAGAGTTGGTTGGTTGTTTTTTTAGTGCCTCCTCAACATCCATGGGTTATTTAATGATTAAATCTAAATATTTTGTAAACAGTTTTATTTTATATTTATTTTTGAAGATAATAATGGTTTTAGTGATACGAGTCTTACTAATTAACCCGTAGCTGGGAGAGAAGAGGTGAATTCATACGTTTCCCATGGGTTTTGCATGTAAGTGAATATAACCCAACCAGAATTAAAACTCAGCTCTCCAATTAACAATTTCAAGTTATTATCCATAACACCACCTGCACCTCCAAGCTTGCAGCACCAGGTATTACCTGTAGAGATCAAGGAAGCATCCTTTTGGGAGTCCGTTCCAGAAAGCAGTGGTTCGTGGGAAGAAGATGCTTGAGTAGAACTTACATCTCACCAGTGGAATACGAAAGGCATGTGAGTGGTTCGCTACAATGTGCGCAGCATAGTGGGTTTTAGCTGTGAAGGCTAGAACTGGTGGAACTAAGGAATATAGTTCATCTGAGCACCTTCCATGGAATTAGTAATAGAGCAGTGAGAGGCTTGTGACATCACTCGCAAGGATGCAGAGATGCTTTTGTGATTGTCATTTAGCAAAGAGCGATTTCTGCAGTTATTAGAAAGAGACATTATTTTCAATGTCTTATAAGATGTGAATGTTCTTCTTTGAAAATGACAAATTTTTAAATTTTGGGGGCAGATGCAAGAACCTTTTCTGTAACTGTTTAGAAAATAAGTTTTTGATTACATATCTTACTCTATATTGGAGGAAAAGTGGAACTAACCACTGAATTCATTACTGCTTGGGAAACAAAAGACAATTAATTTAGTGATAATTAATAATCAGTCAGTTATGTGCCATATGTGATACCCGCTTAGGCGATCATGTATCTTTTGATACCTGACTGATGAGGCAGATACCCCCCCCCCCATAGTAAGTTGCTATTCTTTTCTGTGGTAGATCAGTTGCCATCTAAAGCTAAAGAACCTGGTCTGTCATGCTGGGGGTAGGAGAAGAGGATTCATACCTTTCCCAAGGATATTAGCACATAAGTGAATGTAATGGATTCAACTGGAATTTGAACTTGGTTCTCCGATTCCTCAATCCGAGCTACACACACACACACACACACACACACACACACACACACACACACACACACACACCTCTCATCTACCCCCCCACCCCATCATTTCGGATGCAATGGCGATAGCAGAAAGACACGATGAAACACAGGAATCAAATTGGTGATATATAAAAAGTGGCAGTTCAATAAGAGCTCATTTTTGATCAATAGAATTTTTTATTGCAGCAAATCAAGATTTAGCTTTAAATAATGATAATAAGCAGCAACTGCAACAAGAATGCTAGAGCTGCAAGTAATCTTATGCACTGTATATGTTGTTTTAATCAGAAAAGCTTACAGGAAAATCCATTTGTCCCAGGCAGTTCCAAGTTATCTTGCTAGTTATTTACAAAACATTTGAAAGTTCTCATCTCAGCAGACTGATTCACTTAGCCACCCTTCAATCTTATTTCAACATTTTTAAAATGGTTTAAAATAGTTGCTTTTGTTAGTTGCAAATTTCCCAATTACTGCAGACAAGATGAAGCAAGACAGATTTGAACCGTCTTTGAATTAGCTTTTCTTTACGAGCTTCTTTGCCCTTTTCAAAAACCAGGCAAAAATAAGTATGAAGAAATTTCTAGATGCAATAAACAATTTGGACAAAAGTAATTCAGCCTGATCTTCTAATAAAGCAGACATTAAATCTAAGTTTTGAAGTTTTCTTTAATAAAAACAGAAAGGAGACATTCATGGAAACATCATTCACATTTGGAGAGAGAGAGAGCAACCGAGAGAGAGAGAGAGAGAGAGAGCAACCGAGAGAGAGAGAGAGAGAGAGAGAGAGAGAGAGCAACCGAGAGAGAGAGGGAGCAACCGAGAGAGAGAGAGCAACCAAGATAAAGAGAGAGAGCAACCAAGATAAAGAGAGAGAGCAACCAAGATAAAGAGAGAGAGCAACCAAGATAAAGAGAGAGAGCAACCAAGATAAAGAGAGAGAGAGAGCAACCAAGATAAAGAGAGAGAGAGAGAGAGAGCAACCAAGATAAAGAGAGAGAGAGAGAGCAACCAAGATAAAGAGAGAGAGAGAGAGCAACCAAGATAAAGAGAGAGAGAGAGAGCAACCAAGATAAAGAGAGAGAGAGAGAGCAACCAAGATAAAGAGAGAGAGAGAGAGCAACCAAGATAAAGAGAGAGAGCAACCAAGATAAAGAGAGAGAGAGCAACCAAGATAAAGAGAGAGAGAGCAACCAAGATAAAGAGAGAGAGAGCAACCAAGATAAAGAGAGAGAGCAACCAAGATAAAGAGAGAGAGAGAGCAACCAAGATAAAGAGAGAGAGAGAGCAACCAAGATAAAGAGAGAGAGAGAGCAACCAAGATAAAGAGAGAGAGAGAGCAACCAAGATAAAGAGAGAGAGAGAGCAACCAAGATAAAGAGAGAGAGAGCAACCAAGATAAAGAGAGAGAGAGAGCAACCAAGATAAAGAGAGAGAGAGAGCAACCAAGATAAAGAGAGAGAGAGAGCAACCAAGATAAAGAGAGAGAGAGAGCAACCAAGATAAAGAGAGAGAGAGAGAGAGCAACCAAGATAAAGAGAGAGAGAGCAACCAAGATAAAGAGAGAGATTTTTGTGGGCATATATACATTATATAATTGTGAGTGATATAAATGTATCTATTTTGTGTGTCTATATACTACTATGAAAAATATAAAAGAAAGTTATGTTAATATATAACAAGCAGACAGACATACACACGTAAATTTAATATGTCATAATTATGAAATATATATGCACTCTCCACACTTAGGTTTGTGTCTGTGTATGTATGTGTATGTATATATATTATAAATTAACTGATTTAAAATGTTTTTTTCGCTACACAGTAATAACCATGTTTCAAAAATGGAAGCTAAATGCTTTGAATTTAATTTTGCTATTAAATTAAAGACATTAGTTCCATTTCCTCGTCAAGCGAATTTTGGAGTCTAAAATTCGCTTGACGAGGAAATGGAACTAATGTCTTTAATTTAATAGCAAAATTAAAGCCGAAGCTTTTAGCTTCCATTTTTGAAACATAGTTATTACTGTGTAGCGAAAAAAACATATTTTAAATCAGTTAATTTATAATATTAATGCTCTGTAAATACCTTGAGCACTATTGTGTAAAAATAAAAATATCTATAAGAACACTGGATTATATATCTTACTGTTTTATATATATATATAATGTATAAAGGCATGTGCAAACACACACGCACGCATGCCTGCAAGCATGCAGAAGGATATGCTAAAAACTTCTCTGCCCAACCAATTTCCTGAAATCCAACCAAATGACCAAAGATCATATTTGTTTTTTAAATTCCTTCTTTTTTAAACTAACGACATTTCAGTACCTCCCTCTCACACACACTTAATTTATATAAAATTTTAAATGAATGGAAATTCAGGTACACATTAACATTGCACATTTATACACATACTTTCACATGACATATTTTAGGTGAAATATATATCTGCAATTATTTACACAAATCTTTGTGTACGTATATTTATGCCTATATACATTAATAAAAGAACTGTGCAAATTTAATTAGAGAGAGAGAGAGAGAACTGATTTTCCCCACTACCAGGCTGTTAAGCACCTGTTGTGTTATGTCACTTCCATAACAAATAAAAGAAACTATTGATCGATGGCTGGAAGTAAAATTGAATTTCTCTAAATTCTTTTGAAAAATTTCAAAAATAAGAAAAAAGAAAGTACAGTCAAAATACTGGTTTTCCAAATGGAGAAATATTTTCTAAAAATTTGGCCGCCGCCATATTTATTTGAATGTTCATTGAAAATGAAAGGCAAGAGCAAAAGACATTTTGATAATGAAATCAAAATAACTTGTTCATATTCTTCCCAACCTGCCATCTTCTAATACACCCCCTGCCTGCTTCTCTCCAGTCTTTGTTCATCAAATTTGGTTTTAATCAAAATGGTAAGACAAACAAAAAATGTGAAAGATTTTGCTGTCATTGTCAAATTCATTTACTTTTGAGATAAATCAGATTTTGTGGGCTTTGGTTTATTGCAGAAAGGGGAGCTTTAAAAGAAACTCTCTTGCTGATTGCATGGCAAAAAAAAAAAAAAAAAAAAAAAAAATAACAAAACAAAGAATAATGAAATTCCTTCAGCCAAACAAATCATGGCAGAAAATAAGGAACTCATCAACACCTCAAATACATTGGCAGCAATTAAATAAATTCAAATTCATTAAAAGAAAATTATATTTTCAAAGAGAAAAAAATAATGTTGATATTGAGGCAAAAGTTTTCAGTTTGTTATGGCAGCCAAAAGGAAACTCTTTTCAAATTTTTGTATGAAATTTTTAAATTACAAAATCAAAGCAATTATACATGTAATGCTAACTTTTAAAACAGGAACATTGCATGACCACATTTGTATGAATATTCATATTTCATAATGGAGGAAACAATTTTAGGAGAAGAGCTTGGTTCAATGAAAAGTTCTCTATAACTTAAGTCTTGTTGCCACTTAACGTTTTAAAGGTCATATATATATATATATATATATAGGGGAAAATGTATTACAGAGTGGAAAAAGTTTTCTTGTGACACGTTTCATCTTTTAAGGCTTCTTCAGGACTTCATGATAAGTTTTTAGCTTCTTTTGGTTTTTTGAATGTAGTCAATTTCATTTAGTAATCCCCAGCATCCCTCGTTCATACACGTGTAGTCACACCAACATAGCAAGTTTAGTGCGATGAAGTCCTAAAGGACAAAACGCATCACAAGAATACTTTTTCCACTTTGTCAGACATTTTTCACCACTATTGTTCTTAATATATAAAAATACATTTTGTTATCTCTCATATATATATATATATATATATATATATATATATATATATATATATATATAGGATTAATACAAATATAAAATTTGTCACTTAGCTGATTGATGTCATTCTCAGCATCTCGACTTTAGAGTTTCATAGACGGACACTCAAGCAAATGCTCCGACCACTAGTTCTTCTCGTGTGAACTGATAAAGTGTAGAACTTCCCAAAATTTGATGGTATATAATCCCACTCTACCCTATCTATTTATATATAACACTACAGTAATATAGAGTTATGCTAGGTACAAGTATTGGTAATCTATAGGTAAGAATTAGTTTACCACATACCTCAACTTAGGATAGTAGACCAGTTGGTATTTTTCAAAGCCATTTGTAAGGAAATACATGAGGGTTTATATGCTAATGAATATAGACAATTGATGCAAGAGTAAGAGCCATATTTCCAGAAAAGTGTGGCCAAAAATGATTACTAAACTATAACCAAATACTATTTGATATTGACAGTGAAGCCCTTTAGATCTTCAGTCTAATGATCTAACTTCAGCTTGGGACAATCCATTTCTTACTCTATGTTATATCATTATTAAATATTGGCTGGAAACAAGACTTGAGTATGATTATTTGCAACTGCTGAGTGTGTGTTTCAGAAGTAATAGTTCAACAAGACAATATGGTTGGACAGCAGTGGGCAGAAGGAGAAGTTTTCAAAGTAGACAAGTTGGATTCTTCTAAGAAAGCCTAATTTCTCTTTCTTCAGATAGAAATATGTAAACATTGATATTTTTTGATGGTGCTGTAAATACTGGAAAGTAATGGGCTCTGAAAGGTTAAAACACCCAACATACACCACATGATGAGTACACCAAGAAACCATTCGCTAAGATTCAGGCTCTGGCACATAACCACAACAGATGGAAAGCTCAGCATGTCAGCACACCAACAACTCCTTCCAGGGTTAAGGGTGAAAGAAGATGCCGAAATAAAATAAAACAAAATGAAGCTTTCCAAAAGAAAATTTCCAACAAAACTATTTTCTTTTTATTACTTAAGTAATTATTTGTTTTTAGAGGTAGGTATAAATCCTACTAATAAAAACTGGACAGCTTACAATAATAATAATAATGATTATGATAAAACAAGAAGCCAGCAAAATCTGATAAATAAATATTTTTTGCTCTGATTTCAGATGTTATTGTCAATCACAGAGAAGCAAAGAATGACAATGGCAAGAACATCTTGTCTTTTTAATGAGTGCTAAAAACAAAGTTGGAGGTAAACAGATGATAGAAAGATTAAGTTCCAAGAAAGGGGGGAGTCAATCTAGGACAAGCGGAGACTACATATTGGTAACGGAACCAAACTAAAAGCTATTTATGAAAGAAATCACTTGCTTAGTTAATCTCCAACAAATACTTTTTTTTTAATCAATTCACCCCAAGCAAGGTGATAATGCCACTAAGATGCAAGGAGCTACTGGGAGTGAAAGAGAATGGAAAAACTTTAGAGGGAACTGGAAACTCAATCTTAAACAGGAAACATTCAAAAGACCAGTGACGAGTGTGAACCGGACGATAGGCGAATCGATCTACTCCCATTGAGGAAAAAAATAAATAGTAAATAAAATTTCAGGATTTAGGCATTATAAGTTGAAGTAGACTTTAGAAGGAACTGCAAACCCAATCCTAAACAAGAAACAAGGGATAAATCTCTACTCCTGTTAAAAAGTCCAGCGAGGAGTGTGAACCAGAGGAAAAAGGCTGGTTTGAATTCAGAATTTTCCATTTCTTAGACTGGTTGTCAACCAATGCTATAGAACCCAGTCTGTCCTGCTAGTTACCCACAGCTTGGGGAGAAGAGATAGATTCATACTTTTGCCAAGGGTAGTTGTGCATAAGTGAATGTAAAGAACTCAAACTTGTCTTTCTGATTTCTCATTCCGAGTTGCCATCACCTGTGCATCCCATGTTCAGCTTGAGGCATTAAAAATCTTCTCTCTCTTCACTGGAAAATGATTTATGAGTTAGAACAAATAGTATTTACTTTCTTTTTAGCCAAATGCTAAGATTTGCTCTTTTTTTTGTAATCAGTTAAACAAAAATTTAAAATTTTTCTTTGTTTTCAAAGAGAAATATCCTCCTTCCATCAAGTGAATGGAGAAAAAAAAAGTGAAAGGAGAGAAAAACAAACAAAAAAAACCCCCAAAAACTATCTGTCCTAAAAGACCAAAGGCTTATTTATAAATTTTAAGAAAATCTTAGAATGCTTCCAATTAGATATTTTCCTCCTGCGAAGTCATAAAAGCTATCAGCTGAACAAACTTAGTTCAGCTATTTTAATTCAGCTGTACATAAATCAGAGTTATTGATATTGAGTGCTCTTGAATTGTGCTCTTGTACAAGACTTAGATCAGATTTATACATAGCATTAAAGTATATAAAGAATATTTCTTGTGCACATTAAAATGATGAATCAATTTAACCATTCTATATGCTACCCCCACCAGAAAAACAACTTCTTCAAGAAAAGTTTTTGGAGGATAACTTGATGCAACTCCTTTTGACTTCCTTGACCTTGTACAATTTTGGCGCTTAGCTCCCTGCCCTGTGTGCCATATAATATTTGGATACATTTTTGATAGGTAGGAAGAAGTCCGACTTATAAATCAACAGTGTATTTTGATAGTCTGTGAATATCAAATTTGCTATCATTGACTCAATGGATCAGAACTTTTCTCAAAATTTATCTGCAATTCTGATTTTCAGATGAGGAGGAGGATGAAAATTTTCACTGAGTAAGTAATCAGAGTAGTATCTGGGTACTTAGACTAGGATCAGAGTGCAGTATCTGTGGCCTCTGTGGAACCAGTTGCTATATATATATATATATATATATATATATATATATATATACACACACATACACACACTTACCAAACTCCATCTGCAATATACTAGTAGAAAACAAGTATAATAGCCTCATACACATGTAAAAAAAAAAAAAAGATTAAAAATAATGGAAGCTCTAATAATAAAAAAGAAAGACCCATCACTCAAAAACATTAACTATGAACACAGTCGCAATGTGCTGACTGTATTTGGAAAATAAAGCATTCCTATAACTTCAGGTAGAGAAAAAAACAAAACACACACACACATTCAGTTAAAAATAAAAGCTAAAAATCGTCCTTGATAATGGCTCAAAGAATAGCCGAAAGCACTCAGATATGCAAAAATTATGGACAGTTTTCACACACTTTGTGTCCAGAAAAGAAACACTTGTATGAATACAAGAAAAATTAAATAAAAAGCTTAATTGCAATACCTTGTCAGTCATCTTTAACAAAACTTGTATAAAAGAGGGACTGCTGCACAAATACACATTTTTTTTTTATAAAAAAAAAAAAAAAAAAAAAAAAAAATGAAAATTTGCCAAGAAACTTCAATGTCAGGGAAAACAAAAAAAAAATTGATATTTAAAAGTTAAGTAATCTTTATATATATATATAAAAATTTATCATGAAGTCCTGAGAAAGTCATAAAAGACAAAATGCATCACAAGAAAACTTTTTCCACTTTGTCATACATTTTCTTCTCTCTCTCTCTCTCTCTATATATATATATATATATATATATATATATATATATATATATATATATATATATATATATATATATATTACTTTAAAAGCTATTATAGCGGCGACAATCTGCTTCACGCCAAAGAATGCATTCAAGCATGAAACAGATCATGACCATGTGTTGATGTCAGTGTCCACTTCTATATTTACATAAGTTCTATCACTGCTATTAAGCACCTTTACCTATAAATATAGCATATATATAGCATATCTTAAAACTATATATATATATATATATATATATATATATATATATATATATATAGTGAGAGAGGGACACACACACAAATACATTATGCTTTACATATATAGATTTTATATTTTCTACAAATGTAAAGTGAAAAGTTAGAAAAATTAACATTTAATTTTTGAGAAGTGGATGGGTAGTGAAGGAAGTATATTTTTACTACGTACAATTTACAATTATAAGTATCTAATTTGCTTGGAGTTTGAGTGAGATAAAGTAATTTTTCCTCCTTATTTTTCAGAAAATTAGAAAGCAAACTAATTCTAGGTGGTATGAATCAAAGAATGAACTCACAAGATCAATCGTCTTTGCTCTAGCCAATTCTTCTGTACTGCACCAAGTCTCACACCACAGCCATTCCTGGGGTAAGGACTTAATGGCCACCTGGTGGATCATATTGTTTGGCAAGTCCTGATCCAAATTGGCCAAACTATTGGGGTCCTGGCTCAGGCCTTGGTACTGTCCACGCAGACGATCTCCAGCTGCAATACGCCGGAACTTTTTCAAGTCGACAACATAGAGAGCACTGAAAGAAAGAAAGAAAAATTGAGGGTCAACTGACAAAAGTTGATACAGTGCGAAAGGTGAAATGCCAGGTATAGAGATGTACATTCAGATGCTATCATCTTTCCTTCATTTTTCAGAAGCCACATCCTCATCGACAGGAGACAGACAAAATGAAAAAGAAAAAAAAAAAGATTTCTTTAGTAAAGTGGAAAAAAAAGTCTTATTTTTGTTTTTTTCCCATCCCAATAGAAGAGATACCAAAATTTTATATACAGATCTTTATGCATCATATATTGTCAAGACATCAGATGTTTCTTAAGCTAACCGTTTCCTTCTACGTACTGTGTCCCTTCAGGACATGGGCAATCTTGCTTGCCACAACTTCCTGTCCATTGTAGCTCTGAGTAATGCTCGCCTTCTGCTATCTCTCCTAACCTGTTCTGCCAACCATTTACACAAACTCATTAAGTAGGTTACTCACCGCATTCCTCTATCCCTCTTGCCTTCACTATGTCCCGAGAGTGTCAAATTCTCCATGAACTCTTTCTTCATTATATGCATGAGAAATTTCAACTTTCTGATTTTAAGTATAGTTGTCCCCTTTTCGTTACCATTTTGCCTAAAACTTTATCAGCATATATAAATGATCAGACAGAACTAATAATAACATCTTGCTGGTTGAAAAAGTACTGAACTTGAGTAGAAACATGTACTTTCAAATTTAAGACACAAACACAAAAAGAGAGATAAATCTATCTCATTTCCTATCATCACTGACTTTGGAAGTATATAAATAGTTCACAAAATATGCTTTTCCAATGTGCTAGTCAGGAGGTGTTTAGAATCAGGATCATTGGGGATTTCCAATGTCGTTTTACTTTTTGCAAGCTCAAAAGTTATTAACTATTTCTTGTTAACCTTCAAATCATTTTAAAACTTCCATCTTCAAAATGTGGATGATAATTTGAGTTTTCAAAATTCAGGATATTTTGTACAAATAGCTGCTGTTTGTCTGCATCTACACAAAATCTAAATTTAATCCTAACTGTGCACATAGATGTTGCTATCATTCAGCAAATAAACCTTTTGATTCCAATGAGTATTTATTGAAGATATTGAGAAAAGATGAAGTCATTAATAACAGGAGTTGTCCTGGTCACTTCATCAAAATCTTTTCTTGGGGAACTTTTTATATATTCTTGTAAATATATTTGTACATGCATGCTCATACATGTATGGGCAAACGGACATAATTGCACAAGGGCATATGCAAATGGATATACTTGCACGAGGACAGATGCTAATAGACATACTTGCACAAGAGAATATGCAAACGGATATACTTGCACGAGGACATATGCAAACGGATATACTTGCACGAGGACATATGCAAACGGATATACTTGCTCGAGGACATATGCAAACGGATATACTTGCTCGAGGACATATGCAAACGGATATACTTGCACGAGGACAGATGCTAACAGACATACTTGCACAAGAGCATATGCAAACGGATATACTTGCACGAGGACAGATGCTAATAGACATACTTGCACAAGAGAATATGCAAACGGATATACTTGCACGAGGACATATGCAAACGGATATACTTGCTCGAGGACATATGCAAACGGATATACTTGCATGAGGACAGATGCTAATAGACATACTTTCACAAGGGCATATGCAAACAGATATACTTGCATGAGGGCATACGCAAATGGACATACCTGCACAAGGGCATATGCAAACGGATATACTGCACAAGGGCATACGCAAACCGATATACTGCACAAGGGCGTACGCAAACCGATATACTGCACAAGGGCGTACGCAAACGGATATACTGCACAAGGGCGTACGCAAACGGATATACTGCACAAGGGCGTACGCAAACGGATATACTGCACAAGGGCGTACGCAAACGTACATACATGCTATTTTAAAATTTCTTTAACATTTGAATAAAAATTCCAAATACATAAATAAAAAATAGGAATGGTGTTTGTATTGACATTCTTTTAACTTTACAAGTCAGTATTTATTCGTGGCACCTCAATGACAAAATGTAATACATGGTCTGAAGTTGCAAAAAGGGTGATGAAAACTGTGATTCCTAACTTCTCACAAGTTTTGATTTGTTTGTTTAATGGCATATCAACACATTGTGAGTCATTTAATGCCAAAATTTAATTTTCTTGGGAGTTTTAAAGTAACAGAAATATGATATTCACAATTGAATACATGGTAGATGATATTCAGCTTGTGCATATACATACTTGTGCGGGTATAATTATTAGAGGCAGTGGTATGTGTGTTTATGCTGTAGTTTTGATGAAGTTATATTTTGGAATACAGTTTGATTTAAGAACTTGTAGAATATTATATGGATAGAAAAACTTCATTCATGTTGATTGGGATACTGTTGGTAATTTTCCTATAAATAGGTATTGTGGGTAATTTTTTTATGTAAAAATGTATTTATATACTTTCATAGGGTTTTGTTTTTGTTTGGAAGGTTAGTTAACTGCTTGCCCATAGCTGGGACCCTAACAATTGCTAGTACCCTGGGTTAGGGTGGACCTGGATACAACAGCAATTAAGAGTGGTTCTACACTCCTCAAAACCTCCTGATCAGAGGCATTACTGCTGGATGTAGTTTATCATCATACCGTGGACTAACTTCTCACACGAAAAGAGAAAAAAACATCAAAAGAGGAATTACAAACCTGATGTGATATTTACGGCCTCCTAAGTGACTGGCCCAGTATCCAGATTTCCAGAATCTGAACAAAGAACAAAGATGGAATGTTTAAAAACAAGTATTAATAATTTTCACAATATGACAGAAAGAAAGAAAAGGAAAAAAAGAAAGAAAAGGAAAAAAAGAAAGAAAAGGAAAAAAAGAAAGAAAAGGAAAAAAAGAAAGAAAAGGAAAAAAAGAAAGAAAAGGAAAAAAAGAAAGAAAGGAAAAAAAGAAAGAAAGGAAAAAAAGAAAGAAAGGAAAAAAAGAAAGAAAGGAAAAAAAGAAAGGAAGGAAAAAAAGAAAGGAAGGAAAAAAAGAAAGGAAGGAAAAAAAGAAAGGAAGGAAAAAAAGAAAGGAAGGAAAAAGAAAGGAAGGAAAAAGAAAGGAAGGAAAAAGAAAGGAAGGAAAAAGAAAGGAAGGAAAAAGAAAGGAAGGAAAAAGAAAGAAAAATGAAAGACGGAAAAAGAAAGGAAAAAGAAAGAAAGAAAAAAGAAAGAAAAGAAAGAAAGAAAAAGAAAGAAAGGAAAAAGAAAGAAAAAAGAAAAAAGAAAGAAAAAAGAAAAAGGGATTTGGAAAGATCCTTCTATCAAGGAGGATTCTACAATTCTTTCTTTTTCTTTATTGATAGAAAGAGGGTTCATTTCTAAAGAGTTTTAGTCAAATATTTTCCTTAACTTTATTGATAAATTTTTAATGAATATTAAGTGAAGTGTCAAGATTTACAGTGTTTTAACAGAGTTATAATTATTTCATGAATTATACAGACTAATATCTTCATTATAGTTTTGTTACACCTGATATGTTCTTTGGCATTTATGTTGTCTTATTCCATGAATCATTTATGATAAAATAGAATCTTGCTCAATAAACTGAGTGACAGCACTTCACCAGACAATTGAAAAATATTCAGAGGAGAAATTTCAGTAAACTTAAATAATGCCTAAAGGTTAAATCCACTTTGGCAAGAAGGGAGACACGCCTGCTCCTGCCACTGCTTAGAACACATCCATTAAGCTGAGGAGTTGGAGTCTAATATCTTCAGAAATTTGTTAGCCAAGAATAATGAGTTCAATCCTTGATAGGAACAGAAGAGTCAGCATAGTTAACAATTTGAATTAGTATCATTATCTCTGATGCTTTGATAAGTTTTCAGGCAATATATTATCACAACAATAAAGACACCTCTCTGGATAATTAAAAGAATAATGTCTGGTTGCTTGTATTGGGGTATGCCTGTCTGCTAGGGTAGCTACCTAATCCTCGTTACAGACACCTACTCAGGCACATTTGTGTCTTGTTCAATACTTACAGAGCTAACAGTAGTTTATACTACAACTATGCTGAGCAGATCTTAGTGACAGTTTCTGGGATTGAGCACATCATCTGGCATGAAAAACATTTTGAACAAGGCCAGTATACTCAAACCCTTGGTCACAATGACTTGTAACTGTGCTAGCACAACCATCAACAAACAATTCTGTCTATATTTTATACCCAAGGCTTGGGTTTCATGCATTTTCCAAAGGTGCCAAATGCTGAGAATACCTCCCCAAGCTGATAGTATCAAAAAGTCACCTTCCTGACAAATCGATGGTAAGATTTGAACCCAGGTCTCATGGTCAGAAAGCAAATGTTCTAACCACTTGGCCATGTACCCATGCAATTCAAAAATAATGACAATGTGAAGTAAAATAAATTCTCTGAATTTCTGGTATGAAACATTTTCAGTTCAAAGAATAAAGACAATACTTCATTCAAGAAATCCAGAGACTACTTCTTTTAAATGTCATGTCAGTTTAGGACACTGGTAATGATAACTCTGTACAGATCTTTTTCTTCTTTTTTTTTTTTTTTTTTAAATGTGAATTGTCATGTGTTCTTGGCAATGTTAGAGCTGTTGTTTTCTCCACAGTTTGGAATTCAGTTTTCCTTATCTCTAAAAGTGTTTAAAGCAGGGAGCAGATACAGGAAACAGATTCATGCCTTTCCCAAGGGCCATAGTACAAAAGTGAACACAACATACTAAACCAGAATTTGAAGTCAGCTCACCAATTCCACCTTATGTACTGATATCCCTTACCCTACCTGCACATTACTTTTAGGTCATTTAAAAAAAAAAAAAGAAATAAAAAAAAAGTTCTTTTTAAATAAGGGGTCAGCCTAAATGAATCATTTTTATTTGCTATAGTAAAACGATAACAATTTTCACCACCCACTACCAAACAAGATGGTATTTTAGCTTTTCATAGTGCCAAATAGAAAAATCCCCTCATTTGTGCTCACCTAAACCCATCCATTTCTGTTCGGCTGCTACAAAAAGGTGTGTATCCATAAGGAGCTCCACCAAGATCAAAGTCATAGAGTTCTTGCAAATCAGTGCGAACAATCTGTAAAAAAAAAAAAAAAAAAAAAAAAAAAAAAAAAAAAAAAAAAAAAATGAAATAAAGGATTAAGACAAAGACAGCGTTCTTGCGCTTAGATAAAAAGACTGCACTTTAAAATTGCAGTTAAAAGTATTTATATTAATAGGATGAAGATGAGAAGAGATAAAAGAAAGTGGAATGTGCGAGAGGAGGGAGGTGAGGAGGGAGTAGTAGTATGAATGAAAAGTGAGGAGGATAAAAATGTGAGAGAGAAGAGGAGAGGAACACGAGAGAGAGAAGTGAGGCAAGAGAAAGAACATGCACGAGGGTGAGAGAGAAGAAACAGGAGAGAGAAGAAACAGGAGAGGGAAGAAACAGGAGAGAGAAAATATACGAGAAAGAGTGAGAGAGAAAAAATACGAGAAAGAGTGAGAGAGAAAAAATACGAGAAAGAGTGAGAGAGAAAAAATACGAGAAAGAGTGAGAGAGAAAAAATACGAGAAAAAATATGTGAGAGTAAGTGAGAGAGAAGAAGTATGAGAAATAGACTGAGAGAGAAGAAATGCAAGAGAGAAGAAGGAATGCAAAAGAAAGAGAAGTGGTGAGGCCAGAGTGAAAGAAAAGGTGAGTCAGGAAGTGGAACATGACAGGTAGGGAGAGATCGAAAGGGATAGGAATGAGGAGTTGCCCATAAGTGAGAATAAGGGTGAAGGAGGATGCATGCATGAGTAAAAATGAGGAAGGAGGAGGCAGCCGTGAGTGAGGAAGGAAGCACACAAGAGAGAAAAGAGGTTAGGCAAGAGGAGGAGAACAAGAGAGAGAGGAGGTTAAGCAAGGGGAGGCATACAATGGGGAAAAAGGAGGAGGAAGAAAAGAAATGTGGAAGTGAGAAAATAATGAAGTGAATGTAGAAGCAAATTCTGGAAGAAGTGTTGGAAGTCAGGAAAAAATGTCAGAAAGAAAAATTAATAAAAGAAAATATTGGCTAATAAAGAGGAGGAGGAAAACAAAAAAAATTAAGAAAATAAGATTTTGGTTATTTTGTAGAGATGAGAATTATGTCAATCATTTACTTAATGGCAGAATAGAGACTAGCAATGAGCCATGTACTCGATGAAACCTTACTGTCACCTCCATCCCTAGTCGAAAAAACTCTTGGTACTTTCTTCAAAATATAGCCATATTTGATTAGATGGTTTTAAAATTCTAAAACATGTTTTTTGATTTCCTTAAAGAGAAAATATTATGTCTTGGAATTTTCAAAAGATTAAAATATACATTGCAAACTGAAACCAGTCAATTTGGGTGCGGTAAGGGTTTTGTGGGTGTGAGAAATTCAAAAAGAGGATCATGTCTGTTTATTATTTACAGAAAGGGTGGACAAAGGAAAAAAACGGGCAGAAGTAAAAATGAAGAAAAAAAAAATGAAAAAGCAATGAAGAATAAAATGAATGAAAAAGGGGAAAAATGAAAGAAAAAGGAAAAAAGAAAAAACTGAAAGAAATAAGAAAAAAAAATGAAAAATTAAAAGAAAATTTTTTTTTTTTATAAAAACCTTGGAAATTTTAAAATGTTTTAGATTACCATATTTTCCCTCATATAAAACAAACATTTCAGTAGACCCATTTATGGGTCACTATAGTGAACATACATGCGAGTAGCAATCAACAGCCTGTAGTTATACTCTAAATTACAAACCTTCCCTAACTATGCAAAGTAAGCTGGTGTTTTCAAATAAAATTTAGTGAGAGTGGATATTACCTGTACAAAATATAAAGTCACAACTCCCAAAACATTCATTTTCAAAGTTTGAAATTTGATTAAAATTTTTTTCTATATCTTCCTTAAATTATTTCAAATTGTGGAAATTTTGAAGATTTAGAACATTGTTAACAATTCTTTTCTTTACATATTTATTTAAATAATTGCAAAAAATTAAGTTTTAATAAATGTTGAAATAATAAATTTAATAATATTGGGTTTAAATATAAATATTATTATTAATGTTCTATTCTATGGACAATATTTCTTACCCAGCATATGGATTGAACTTGTATCCTTCTGGTCATAAAAACCAATGACCAGTGTTAAATTATCTTAGGGATATTATCCAGGCCACAGAAAATCTGTTCACTCCTGAATTACTTTGACAAGAATTCACCAGGCAGCTGAAAGTCTTTTTTCCACTAGAGAAAAACAACTAGCTTAAATGGAGCAACTTGGGCTGGACCCAGCTGAACCAGCAGGGGAGACAAGTTAAACCAACAAAGCATTGGCTTTTTTTTATAACCAGGAGGATGTAAGTTTAATCCCTATGCTGGGTAAAAAAATACTGCTTATAGAATAGAACTTAATCATGAATATGTATGTTACTGAAGCTATTTTGATATAGTAATAGGGGCAACAACAGGTAACACTTCTGGTATATATTTAAAAATTCAGATCAGAATTCAAATAAATATGACAGGTTATAGACTTATTGATATATGTGTGTGTATGTATATATATATATATATATATATATATATTTCAATTGAGCACTGTTGAGTGATAAGCTAATTCTATAAACAACAGCCACCTGCACTAATGCAAAGCTCTTCAGTAAAATGAATCGAGCACTTTGGCTGATGGGCATTTGTTTACATTTGTAAAAACAATACGCTAGATTTAGTTGTGTAACTCTACCGAGTGAAGATAGCTCTGACTGACACCAAATTAGTTGTGTTTCAATCCTGGCTTGAGGCATTCGGAAGTCTAGTCGCACTGAGGAGCTGTGATACAGCGAAACAGTACTGTCTGTGAATGACATATATAATTTTTATTTTTTGGGGTAATTTTTATTTTTTGGGGATATCTATAACTGACTAGATGCTCAGTTTTGTTTTTTAAACAGTATTTATTTTTCTATTAGCCTGTACGTTTGGTAAAACTTAAAAGAAATGTGCCTTCTGTAAAATCAAGCCAGGTTTGATTATGCCTTTAAAGCACATTCACTTTGTAAAGATTTGCTTGATAGTGAAGTGCTCTTTATAGCCGAGTAGTCAAAGTGTGCCAGAGTATCTATTTATGTAACATTTGACTATTAATAAAATAAAGTAATAGCAAATATAAGAACCTTAAACATCACAAATTATTTCTAGGACCCCCAAGAAAACTCATGGACATATTCTTGATTGAATAAATTTGTTTCATCCTCACTGTATTGTCTACTAGCAGATTAAACTGAGCTAAACAACAGTGTCTGTTGCCGAGGGATGATTAACAAGTTTGCCTTGCAAAACATTCACTAAAGTAATGTGTTTGAGTCTCATGAAGTGCTCCAATATTGTGGCCTTATGTCAGACTATTTTCAATACATGATTTGAAGTTTTAATTCTTAAGACATCATTTTCAATTCTGGGAATGTCTACTAACTTCACATGACAGATGATAAGTGAATAGTTTCTGAATTGAAAACAGGGAACAAATAAAATAAAAAATTGGATTATGCTCAACAAATCAGAAAATAGGATTCATTTCTCCCTTCATTTTTATTATTGACATCATCAGAAAGCCAAAGCCTTTTACCATAAATGGAACTGAAGAGAAGTGACCAAAATATTTTTTCTTAAAAAAAACAAAAAAAAAAAAACAAAAAAAAGAATTGAAGAAGTTTGAAAGACCAATCAGAGATACCTTTCTGAAGATTGATATCAGCACATTCCCAAAAGCAAAACCTTTAATAAATGTGATTATTATCTCATCACAAATAGAAATTTGGGAATAGATTCACAACTGAGAAAGGAATAGATGGTTGATGAGATTTTGTGGCTTGAACCTCTGGGGAAGAAACTCAACAAATGCTCACAATCAGATTTTTTTTTTACAGAAAAAAAAGAAAAAAGTAAAAAAAGTAAAAGAAAAGCCAACTTTGAATCACTCTCCAAAATACCTAACTTTTTTTTTTTTCTTTAATTGACTCAAATTACTTCACTATTTTCTCTACAAGTTCAAATGAAGTGGAGATGTGAAAGATGGAATACAGTAGAACTGGGAGTGAGGTACTATTCAGACTGTAATATTGTCTGGAAGAAAAACAGTCAGATTGACAAGCCATCCTGTTGCTGACTGATCTCTCCTTTTCTTGTCAGCCATCCTCTTAGCACACATCATGTATGTTACAAGTGATTGTAAGCTGTGAAAGGTTAATTATATATATATATATATATATATACACACACACACAAAAATCAGCAAAAAGAGGTTATTACTACAATTGCTTGCAAACCAACCCCATTTTCAAATGCGTGCTAAATTCAAAAAAATAAATTGCATTACATCATCCCTTTTCCCCCATTCTAAGCTACAGAAGCACTTGTATTTTGATTTTTAACTTTCAGATACCTAAGCAGACAACTACTAACACCTCATTGTGAAGGTGTGATTTAAAAGACACAATCAACTGGCACAAGATGAACAACTATAAGAGATTGTGAATTAAGATTGGTTTTCATTATTTTGTTAAGACTTCTACACATTTTCAATAAAAAGCTACTTTTTTTTCCTATACATTGCAACACATTTTTAATAAAAGGTTATTTTTCATTCTTTCGTGCTTCTTTTTCCTTTTTTTTTTTATTGGTAGAAAGGTGATATTATCTCCATTGCTGAGGGCAGTGGTGGTATAACAGGAGAAAAACTGCCAACTGAGTACTTAACCCTGGTAAAATGAAAACACATTATCTCTGCAAGTTGAGCCTGAATTGAGAGAGTGACTTCAAAGATGTTTATTTCTGAAAATATTTCTAAGAATCCATTAGCCGTTCTGAAAAGTAAAGAATAGCTTACAAAACGGAAAATGCAGACTTGGTGTTTAATAAAAGCCAAAAAGAAGCAGCAAAGAAGGGAAGGGGAGGCAGACCAGGGAGAACTAATCTCTATTAAGTTCTCTCTCATTGAAATTTAAGTGAAATATTTTTGCTAGCAAATACTAACAAAGAATAGAGAACGGGGGTTTGTTATGAGCAAAAGCAAATTGCTGTGCTAGTTCACTAGTTAAAGTGTGAAAGCCAATTCCACTTTTAGAAAAAAGAACACAAGGTTTTGCCAATATTCACAAATGGTTACCCATTCAAATCTTAACCAGACACAATATTGCTCAAATGCTTATATTGTACAGTCTAAACTGTGTAACATGAAGAAACTCATAAATGTTTGAAGTTTTTCATTCTGAGATACAAGAATATTAAAAATGTTCCAAGACTGGTACAGCTCCAAGTTTTGTAATCTGGCTTTTAATTAACTCAAAATCTCAGGAAAATATTTTATTTGCATTATTTGTATTCCTATCAATCCATAGCACTTGGTAAATGTATAATATGTGGTTCAAAAGTATTTTATAAAATTCTTATTGTTAAAAAAAAAAAAAAATGCTTGGCAGGAAACCCTGTCAATACTGGAAAGAGTGCTAACAGCTACTGGACTTGAAAAACCTATTTTCCTGAAAAGTTGCTTTAAGAGAAAGATTTTATGAATTTCAACTGAAAATGCTACTGACTGTTCAGTCAATGAATGTCAAATATTTTTTTATAGAGAATCAGCTAATACTACCATTACGATTTGGGGATCCAGAAAATCCAGCTACACAACTTGGTTCTAGAATCTTGGAGTTTGGAGAGAAATCTTGAATTTCAAATTAATAAATCCACTCAATGAATTTTACAGTAACTGATTAAGTTCAAAACCTTTAACACAGTAAGTTGCAGTAAGCACAGAAAAAAAAAATTTGAAAAAGAAAAAAAAATCTGACCGAAATATACAAATAGTAACAGGATCAAACTTACTTTCTGCTTTATGAACATTTAATTTGTAAATTAAACATTTTAAAATTTTTCCAGAAGAAAGAAAAAGAAAGGAAAAAATACATACTAATTTTTTTTTATGTCAAAGGATAACAATGACTGAAATTTTTTTAAAGCATATTTTCCAGATATTTAATTGAGAGTGAGATCACCACACCCACTGCCACAAAAAAAAAAAAAAAATTGTTATGAGCTAATTTTCTTAAAGATTAGTTTTTCCCATTAAGGTCACTCCAATGGCTAATTCTAATTAAAGGATGGTAAGATTCAGAAATATAGCAATGAAATAATTTTATTTTCAGATCCGAGGATTTAATTCATTTTCTCCTCTCCTTGTAAATAAAAAGCAAATAATGCATAGCTCTGATTTATATCAACACTTACTTGTAGAAGTCAAGATGATAGAAATGTTATTTCCAACATTATTCTAATTGAAGAAAATAAGCCAAGCTTCAAGGTTGACCAGCCTTTGTCCCCAAGAGGACAAGGGATGCATAGCCATCTCTCTCTAGCAGTAAACATATTCAAGTACAATATATAATAGTGAGTCAATAAATATGTAACCTGAAACATTAGGTGAATTTTTATCTGAAATGTTAATTGTATTATATCCGATTTATGTGATTAACAGATGGAATACGGTAGAACTGGGAGTGAGGTACTATTGGGTTAAACAGAAGGAAGGAGATTATGTTGAAAAATATTTATTGCATAAAATAAATATTTTTTTCAGAAAATTGTCTTATCTATGAATGCTATGAGGTAGTGCTGAAAAATTTGTGGCCTCCCCCTGCTTCCCAACATCTGAACAAATGACGAAACATCACACTTTGTAGAATCTCTTCATGAGAGGATTGAGAACTTTTCTGCACTCCCTCATAGAGGGTGTGTGTGTGTGTATAAAAACACACATCAATGTCAATAGACTGAATTCTTGGCCAAGAAATTATTTATTTATGCCGTGTGTACAGGTCAAAACCAATTTTAGCTGTAAATGGAACAACAAATTAAGCTAACCAAACATCGTATTTTATGACAAAAACAAATTCAACAAACTTTCAATAAAAATTCCATCCCACCCCCTCATAAACAATAAACTAACTGTGAAGTGGAGCCAAGGTGCTCTATACTAAAGCAAAATATTTACTCTTCATAATAAAACTACTTTAAACTGAAATATAAAAAGTATCACCAAAAATATCCTGCATTTCTATTCAATTAGAATAGTACTTTTTTTTGTAAATCAACAATGCCGCCTTTAGTTTTTTAACTTGTGAATATTTTCCATGTATGATTATAAGATTTTTTTTACCTCAAAATTCTCACTGAAATGATTATTCATATATAAAACAATGGCAAATATTTAAGTATGAAATTTGCTCATAATAACCCTTATAAAATTTATGTCAGTATAAATATCCTTGTTAGCATGATAAGATATCAGACAGAAAAAAGACCTTGAGAGCATCATTAATTTCATATAACTTGAATTTTTCTCTCTATTTACAATTTGAGACCTGGTAAAAAAAAAAAAAAAAAGAATACTAGAATGCAGACATACTATTCAATTCAAAGCAATTCAATTGACAAAACGATGAGAAGAAATGGTGCTGGAAATCCTCATATATTTTCAGATGATGGGATGCAAAAATAAATTAGAATGATAAAAGGTTAAAAAAATAAGTAAAAAAATAGAGAAACAATTAAAAATCCAAATTGGAAAAGATGAAATAAAAAACATGAATTGAAAAATCATGTCAAATGTTTGGAAAGTCTTTCTATGAGCTTATATATTTTATAGCAAAATAAGCAAAAGAGTGACAACGTGTGTGTGTGAAGATGGGCTTGTAGATATTTATTAAAATGAATTAAGTCTATTGGAGGAAGAACTGAGAGTACAAAGATGGTTAGTGTGCCCCACTAACCACCTTCTTACTCCCATTACAAGTAAAGAGAGAACTTTAATGTCTACTTTGAAAAATCATCATCCAGTATCTAAAGGGCTTTTTAGATTGGGTTCAATGACCACGAGCACAAAAAGAAATATATAACTATCTTAGACAAGGTGTAAATCCTATATATAAGGAGTTGCTGAAAAGTTCTCAGCTTGACCAAGAAAGGGTTCCAAAATAAATTCTGATTCTTGGTCAAATTTTGGGGCATGGATTAAGCCAAGAATTATTAAGCATTCTTTTGTGAACTGGGTAGAGAAGCAATGCTTGTAAAACTAAACTTAAGCCTAAATAGTCCTATTAATAAAAAAAGAATATTAATAAAAATCAGAGATAACACCAAAAGTTTAGAAATACAACTGTAAGATGACTACGGCCACATCATCAGTGTTGTTGCCTTGGGGGTTTTGGGTTTATCCAACATCAGACTCCTTCAGTTAGATTACTTTGCTGGTGGTGATCAAATATCAAATATATGACTATGCCATGAGCCATGTGAAAATATCAATTGCAAAATGCAAATGGAATTTTAAAAGAAATTTTGGAACGCTAAAAAAAAACATGCAAATCAGCTTTCCTCCAATCAAATTTGTCTGTGAACCATTAGAATTAAAGAATCCAAAATTCAGGCTTCCCAATCCATAAATGGAGCAGACGAGACCACAGGCAAATTTTGGAGGATAGAATGATCAGCAACAGGTATGTTGCTTCATTCTAAAAAAAAAAAAAAAAAAAAAAAAATGATGGTTATCTATTCCCACATGCACCCACCCACAAGCACAAACACTGACATGTCCATTTACTAATAAACAATTTATTCAATATGACTTTCATTATTTTCAATTAAAAAAAAAAATATCAACAAAAACTCAAAATGTGCACAACTCTTAACCAAGATCATGGCCATCTTGGACCATACTTCGTTGGTGGCTGCTTTGAGGATATTAGGGTGAGTTCTTGAATCTGCATATAGTTGTCCTCTGGGGAGTTAACTTTGAACTTTTTAAATTCCTTCCCCTCTTTCTTAGTACCCTTTGACTCCCCTATAGAGCATAGAGTGACTATGCTATGTGTTGTTTGTGTGGTTTCTGTAGCAAGTAGGTTTTTATAGGGTGGAGTTGCCAGCACTATACTCAAATGGTTTTGAATTCAGGGTTGTTGTTCTCTTGATTGGTTTGTTTTGTTTTACAGCATATCAACCACAATGGGTCATTTAATGCCGACAACTTTTTTTCCTGGTAATATTTTTGTTTTGTCAAAAATCTGTTTCTGGTAATATTTTTTTCCTCAAAAATGTATAGCTGGTAATATTATTTTAAAAAACATATTGCTGGTAATAATGTTTTTTACAAAGTATTTCTGGTATTAAAACCTATTTTTACACTTTCATAATGCTTTTTACCTTAGTTTCAGGGTTAACTATTTGCCCATAGCTGGGACCCTAACAGGTGCTACCACTCCAGGTCAGAGTGAACACCAGCAATTAAGAGGCAGTTCCACGCGCCACAACGCCTCCTGATCAGATGCCTTGCTGTTGGAAATAGTTTATCGTCTTACCCTGGACGTGAATGTAGTTTATCATCATACCCAAGGCAGTTGTTGACTGGTTCCTGACCAAACCTAGAGAGTTCAGTCTGCTCTACTATATAGCCTATAGGTTGAGAGAGAGAAAAGATAGGTTTATACCTTTCTCAAAAGTATTTGTGTAAAAGTGAATACAAAACTTGGTACATAGATTTCATTTTCTGCATCGATAACTGCTGCACTATCTGCAAAACCAGGTACTAAATAAAGAGCTAGTAAATATATACAAAGAAGAATGGAAAAGTTCTCAGCCTAACCAAGATGCCTTCCAAAAAGATTTTGTGAGGTGAACTTTCCAGCAGCTGCACATATACACACAATATTGATAGCATATACATTTTTCATTTAGTATAGTAAAAGGAGGGGCAAAGAAGGCAGGGGATTTAGAAAGATTGTGTGACACTAGTCTCTCTTTTGGTTAGGGGCTGCTTGCCTTGAAATTTAGAATTTGAATTCCTAGTTTTAACTTGGTTCAACATACTGACTGCTTGTTCAGATGGGAAATGCACAACTAATTCAACCACCAAGCAGGTCTAGATATTATGCTGTCTTGAAAAGCAACATTGAAACCTGTCTTTTAGCTGGGATTGAAATACTGACCTCTAGTAGTTAGAAGAAAGACACAACTATTTCAGCCACCAAGCCAAGATATAACACTTTGAATTTAATCATATACATATAAAATATATTAAAAGTTAAAAATAAGAAACATTAATTGAACTTAGTTGAACTGAAAGTAACTGTCAAAAATAGTTAGAGGGGAAGATTATGATAATCAAAACTTACAAGTGGGGAGAGTCTGACTATTTACATAGAAAATCAGTATTCAGAACCCTGGCTTTTACCTAGTCCTGAAACACTAACTAATGGTACTAGTAAAAAAAATATGCAACTGCTTTAGCCAGCAGACATGCTCAATAATTGACAGTATAGAAATTTGGATGTATTTTATGATCAAATATGTGTACACTTAAAAAACTTATCAATTTGTGATTATACATTACAAAGGAATGTAAACATACACACACGCATTTTATACCAATTTCTCAACCAGTGTGTCTGAACAGACTAATATGCAATGAAAGATAGACAGGTATGCCCAAAGTTAAGAAAAGATTAATTTATGAATTATTTTTATATTTAAAAAAATCTTTATTTTTAAAAAGCTAGAGACACCAAGCACATGGCTTTCATATCTAAATCAAGTCATTGTCCTTTGATATTTTAAACTAGATGCTAAATTCCAAATTTCAGGATTCATTGTTCCTGATTAAATCTTAAAGTGCACCCCAGAGTTTTAGTTATTCTACAAGTGCACCCTGAAGGATGATAAACACTGTCTTATACAATGAGTGTTATATTGGCGAAACCTAACATCAACATGTAAGGTCAGGCAAACAAGATTCCAGTCAGTGATCTGTAGAATAGAAATATTACCTACACAAAAGCACTGCCTAAAAAGTTTGGCTATTTTTTTTTTTTTTTTTTTTTTTTTTACAGCAATTCTTGGTTCTCCTTCTTCAGAAACAGAATTTATTTAATTCATGAAAATATAGCTAGATTAATTCAAGAAAAAACAAAAAAAAAAAAACCAAACAATTAAGAATGTGCCATAGAAACTGTTCTAGCTTATATTTCAAATCAGCAAGAATTTTGGCCAACATTACAAAACAAAAACATTAACCTAAAAATTCAAATCATCCTAAATAATCATGTCTGATTGAAATTTTCACATGGCTGTCATGAATTGCACCAAATTCATTCAGAGTTATCAGCTTGATACAACCACTTTCTCAGAACACTGGCTAAAAACTCAAAGAAAATAAAGCCTGCAGGTCTTAATGAGAACCATCCATCTTTAAAATTTATGGACTGAGGCTACAAAACCACAAAGAAAGAACTGTACCAAATAACAGAAATCACATCACTTGAAGTCTTTCAACAACTAAAACAGATAGCACACGTAAGTCAAAGAGGAAATAATGACAATCAAGATGTTGGCATTACATACTTCTTCAAACAAAAGGTTAGGAAGGAAACCCCCATCAATACTGGAAAGAGTGATAATAGTAGACTTGAGAAGCTTTCTTGAAAAATTGTTTTAAGAGAAAGATTTTACAAATTTCAACTGAAAGTAGCACTGGCTGCTCAGTCAATGAATACCAAATGTTTATTTATAAGGAAACGGCTAACATTACCATTGCCAAAGAGACTTCATTTACTGTGCTCGAGATATTCTTCATCTTAAAAACATAACCAATCGAAATAATTAATAGGCTTGGAGTACTGGACTTGAATAATTTGAATGATATAGTAATCATGACTATAAATTATTATTTGCAAATTAAAGTGCTTTAAGACTTGTAATAAATCAATTTAACTTTAAAGTACTTCTCTAGTATCATGGGTAATTATTTTGTGTACAAAATGGGCTACAAAGAAAGCCAAACATAGAAAACTAAAAACATTTGAGGAAAGAAAATAGAACAAAGTTAAGTAAAGATCATCACATCTCTACCTGACAAGAGAGTTTCGTTCTCAATCACTGACTCATTCTGTTTTCACTATTCTGTTTTCCTGCAATTGAGTTTTCTATTTTGATTGTGCCTCCACTTGTCTAGGCCATCCTAAGTGAAATTCTTTCCACCCTAATCTCCCCTTAGTCTCCCATGGTTTACCACTGTTATGAGTCCACAGCTCCTTAACACTAATGAGAGAATCAGGTCCATTTTCCCTCCCTAGACAAACATACAGAGTTAAGGAATAAAAAAAAAAAGAAAAGAAAAGAAAGAATATTAATCACAGGCAGATGGTTTTTTGATTTTTGACATTATCTCTCCTTCCTTGTCTATCAAGAAGTGACATTTCAAAACAAGCAAGTGAACTTCTTTCCCTGATGGAACCAAGAGAAGTAAGGGTCAGTAGCATGTTGAGCCAGCAGATTTGCCGCTATTCTGCACATTTGGGAACCTCTTTGGAATCGGTGACCAGCAGACCATCAAAGATGGGCTCTAATTTAGCCTTATTGATTGATGCTATTTTGCATCATTTGGCACCAGGGTGGATTTTATCTCCACACAATGAGGAAAATGAGACAATTTCTTCTTCAATTATAAGAAATATCAATGTCACTTCTTTTTTTGGCACAAATGCTTTTTATTCCAGGAAATATCCAAATATTTTTATTCCCCCAATTCAACACAACCTTTGCATCTGAAGAAGCTTTCAGGTTATTTTGAGGCAAGGCTTTAAAGTTACTTGAAGGTCAGTGATTGAAGTATGAAAAGTTATGTTGAGAGAGAAAAGAATCAAGATCCTTTTTTGAATGGCAACAAAGTAATTGTTTTTCTTTGAAAGCAAAGAGAACTAAAACTGTAATCAATTCTTACAGATGAAATTTCATTTATTCATTAATTCATAGGAGAATGAATCATGATAAGATAAAGTGCGGTGTGAATTGGGGAAGCTCTCTCTCTCTCTCTCTCTAGTCTCGCATCACCTAGGTGGCCAATGTAAAGAAAAGCAAAAAAAGAAAAATAGACTAGTTTTAAGCAAGATCTGATTTCAGGCAATACTTAATTAGTTTGCAAATATATTAAACCAATTTCTGTTTTAATTTCTGGGATAAAGAGCTATCATTATCTGTGTCATTTATAATTGGATTCAACTATGTTATTATCATCACAACATTTTGGCTGTTGTGCTCTTTGGCCTTCATCAGAGAATTTTGAACTGAAACTTTTACCTGTAAAAGGCCAGAGGGCACAACAGCTAAAACATTGTCAGAATTACAAGAAAGATGAGAAGATTAGACTGACTACAAATAATGTAAATAATATTAAACAGAGAATTTAAAAACAAATTTCTCATTTAAAAAAAAATATATATTAAGATTGTAGAATTTATCAAATATCCTGGGCCTTTAGAAAAAATATATTTGAAGGGGTGCAGTCAAGTTTAACTGTAAAAATGTCTAACGTCTGTGCATGCAAAAAGGTCTAAAAGTTAATAGTATAGGAAATGGAATTGGTAAAGTGAGTTCAGATTCCATCTGAGGCAGTTTG
Source organism: Acanthosepion esculentum (assembly GCA_964036315.1). Taxonomy (NCBI): domain Eukaryota; kingdom Metazoa; phylum Mollusca; class Cephalopoda; order Sepiida; family Sepiidae; genus Acanthosepion; species Acanthosepion esculentum. The sequence continues at coordinate 77,731,649 of OZ038488.1, forward strand.
TTCAGGCATTGGGAAAGGTGTGGGTCCTCTTCTCACAACAGGATATATCACAGATTACTTCATGCTGTTGGTAACCCAGTACAATCTGTTGCATTGATAGTAGATGAAGAGATGGTAACTGACAAGTATTCTTGACCACCAATTTCCCCTCAAAATGATGTGAAGGACCCAGCATGGTAATTTACTGGTTCATCAGGTAATTTCATTATATGAGAAAAATACTGTGAGGTGACTAGAAAATAATGCTTGTCACTTGATCATATTTTGGAAAATTGGCTGTACTGACAACATTCCAACATTCTCATTGTGTGTGTGTGTGTGTATATATATATATATATATATATTCTATTCTATTCTATTCTGACCATGAGACCTGGGTTCAAATCTCACCATGCTTGATTTGTCAGAAAGGTGACTTCTTGATGCTATTGGCCTGATAAGGCAATCTGAGCATGTGGCACCTCTGGAAAGTGCCTAAAAATCATACTATGGGTTGACCCAAGCCTTGTAAGTGAAATTGGGTAGATAGATCTGTTTGGAAGTTGTTGATGGTTGTGCTAGCAAACCAGGGGTTTATGCATATTGAAGTTTCATTCAGCCAGATTATGTGGTAGTTTTCAAAAATTGTAACCAAGATCAACTCAGCATAGTTGTAGTAAAATCCAGAGGTAGGCAATGCAGATGATGAACAAATACAAATATGTTTGAGCAGGCATCTGTAACAGAAAGTGGTTACCCACCCTAGCAGATAGGAGTGCACGTAAAGTGAGTGTAACAAGCCATTATATATATCTGGGGTGTCCATAAAGTTTGTGTGCACTTTAAAAAAATTTATAACTTTATTTGTATTTGCAATAGAAATAATCTGTTAAAAATGTTATAAAGTTTAATGTACCTAGTTTAAGTATAGCTAAAATAACTAATGCGATTTCAGGCATTACTGTAAATCAGTTGGCAAATGTTTTCCGTGAACTGCAAAATCGTATTACCCTTTGTTTTGCTAATGATGGAGGACATGTGGAAACTTAAATAAAATTTCAATGAAACCTTAAAAAATATAGATTTACTTCTTTCTAATCCTTTTTACAAATTATTTCTATCACAAATACAAATAAAGTTATAAATTTACCGGAAATTTTTTAAAGTCCACACTACCTTATGGACACTATATGAGATTTAAGAAACAGCAGGTATTTTTATATATAGTGCTCAATATTAAAAATATGTTAATGATATTATATGAAAAGATTACTTAAATTTTTAAATATCAATTTTTATCCTGACATCAATATTTCTTAGAAAATTTCCAGTGATCAAGTAAAAAAAATTGGAAATACCATTCAAAACCACTACCCCTGATGACTGGAAATTTTACTAAGAAACATTGATACCAGGATAACAATTGATATTTAAAAAGTTAAGTAATCCTTTCATATAATATTGTGTGTGTGTGTGTGTGTGTGTGTGTGTTTATGTATGTATCTAAAGATAAAGATTGTTAGGATATAGTAATCACCACTTCATAGTACATGAGGGTACATATCTCTGGAGTCATTTGAATAAATCTTTTTGAAGAATGAAATGTGTAACAGAATTTTTTCCATTTTGGCATTCAACTACCCACCAAATATGCGTGTGTGCGCGCGTGCGTGCGTGCATAGGTTGTTGATCGATTTGTATTTGGTCATTATGTGTGCACAAAAACACACAACATGCATACATAATGGCCAAATACAGTGGTCAAACCACTCGCGTGCATATGCAAGCACTCACACATGGGTATCTGTGGAGCACAAATATATATATATATATATATATACACGTATTGGCAAAAACAAATAGACTACTCACGACTACACACAAACCCTACACAATATTGGAAGTGTGGGTATGTGTATATATGCATATGTATGTATGTATGTATGTATATATGTGTATACCAATTACTTATGGTGGGATAGTATGTATGTATGGCGAGGGGATATACATACACATACTAACAAAGACACACACACAATACAAAAAAATGGAAATAGATCTAAGAACACACAAGGGTCATTAAAAGATAAGAATACAGATATCTTTCTTCATTGTTTCTTAGACCAATCTTAATTGTTTTATTACCCTTCAAGCAGAAGAACTTTCTCACTGCCAGTCCAAGAGAGACATTTGTGTTACTACCACACAAAAAAAAGAATGTTTAAAATCCAGAATGTTTAGCACAAAAAAACATAAGGAAAATTAATTCATTTTAATAATATGTAGAACCATCCACTCTTTGCCTGAAGAAAGTTGTGAGACCTGAAACGTGTATCACAAAATTTATGGAAAATAAACCATAATATATATTTAAAAAAAAAAATCTACATTACAACCAAGAACTTTTGCAGTTTCTCTCTTCTTTCTAATTATATAAGGAATTTCCCATCACTTTTCGACTTATGAGGATCCAGCTGATCACTTCTTAGAAAAAAAAAGCCAGACTATCTGCACATGATTTGATTATAAGGGTGAAAGATTGTGCAGAACTGATCACACTGTTTGGAATAGCTGAAGACAGAGAACTGGTACAGTTTGCCACAAGGCCCCCAAACAGCCCTCAGGTTTTGAATTGACAGTTTTCCTTTTTCTTGATGAATTGCTACCCAAGAGTATAGGATGCAGTGAGTCCTGTTATTTATGGATAGCTGGAGAGAGAAGAGATGAATTCATACATTTCCCAAGGATATTAGCACATGTGAATGTAATGAACTTGACTGGAATTTGAACTCGGCTTTCTAATTCCTCAGCAGAGTCACTATCCATTGCTCTACCATGCCTACATATTTATATATATGATCATGTTGGTATGCCATTGCCCATCAAACCTGTGCAAACTTTGAAGAAGCCTGGCATCAAAGAATGTAAAAATATATGCATGCATATTTCTGAGGCATGAAACAGTGGGCAAAAGATTAAGGATTCTTTCTAATTATGATGGGTTGGATAATTTATTTCATTACAGTATCATCATATACAGGATTAAAGGTATTTTGACTTTTTCAAAATCTATTTTGGTTCTAAATTCATGCAATTTTATGTATGCAATTATGTGTAGGAGAGAATCAGTGTGCATTTGGTTGAGATTTATCAAATTATCATGGATTTCATTCAAGCCAAATCCTTTTTAATGTAAAAAAGGATTTTTAAGAAAATAAAGAAGGCTCAAGAGAAAAACTGACAAAGAAAATTTTTAAAGAAAGCTTAGAAAAAAAACAAAAATGGAAATAAGCTATTATGAGTTTTCATTTTTATCTCACAATCTGTGCACAGTGATTATTATTTACTTTTTTGGAGAAGGACAATCAATTTTCCTTCTGGGCATATAAATTTGGGGTTTATATAAATATAAATTTCTTCCTTGTTGATTTCTATTGAAATGAAGAGAATCTACATTAAAATAGATAACTTTACAGTTGAAGCTTTCAGGCAACACACAAAATTATTACAAGACATTTTTTTCTTTTTTTTATCTTGCTTCATAATAGAAATGGAACTTTAAAAAAAAACATTCATATGTTATTAAAAATACTGTTAATTTTAAAAATATTATTTCTGTTTAAATAACTCCAGTAACACTTTCTGCTATATGTATGTGCATATATATTTAAAATTGAAAGACACAAAGTTAAAACTAAAAAAATAGCTGATATTACCAAAAACTTTAAATAATATTAACAGATCATGACAACTATTAGGGAGATGTGATTAAATATACTTTAATGTTTTAAAAAAATAAAAAAACTTATTCAGTGTTATTATTGTTAAGGTAATAAGCATTATAACATAGCACAAATAGTTATATTGTGGAATTTTTATGTATCTATGGTTATTTTTTTTTTTTTTTAACTTTTATCAAGAACGACATTCTTGTACATGTAATTATGGATAATATCATACATTAAATGTGTTAAAATTTTGTAATAATGTAATAATAATAATTTAAATTTCATCTTTCTGATATATGTCATGATCTGTAAATGCTCATCTCTGACCAAATACCAGTTATTTTTTTTGTCACACAGATAGGGTTTTATTATAGTCATTGTAATTTGATTATTTTTTTAATGCATGAAGAGGGAAATTTTATGACTGTCATTATTGATAACTTTTATTTTGATATTTTCATCATATGAGAAGAACTTGCCTTTTTTACCCTCTCCAAGGTTTTCTAAATTCTGAGAGTGACATTGATGGTAATTTTGTAAAGATGCCATTTAAGAAATGACAGACAAAATAATAATAAAAAAAATGAATATATTGTGTGTGTGTGTGTGTGTGTATATATATATATATATATATATATATATATATATATATATATATATATATATATATATATATATATATAATAATAATAATAGTTGGTCACTCATATTTAAGGAAACCAATCTACTAGGATGGCTAGACAATTTCTTTTGTAGACGCCTACTCAGGTGCATTTGTGTTTGTTCAACACACAGAGCCAACCTGTGGCTTATACTGCAACTATGCTGAGCAGACCTTAGTTACAGTTTCTGGGAAAGAGCGTGTTATCTAGCATGGTCAACAATCTGAACAAGGCCAACACACTCAAACCCTTGGTGACTTGTGACACTTTCAATATATTTATGTCATTTTTATTGAAATTATGTTACATTATCTTTGACACTCAGAGCCTAAAAAGAGAAAAAAGGAGGAAAAGGAATAGTGAGAGAGTATAATAAAATTATGAAAAGGAGAAATAACCACAACATTCGACACATGTGCACATACACACACACAAGAAAAAAATCAACACCAATAAAAAGCACATAAGTTATTTTTTTTAACTTAGTATAAAATAGCGTGAATACATCTTTACGAGTGGACCAAACAATTACAAGAAGAGTCGTCTATGAAACTCTGGAGTCAGGATGCTTAATATAACATTAATCTGCCAAGTGACAAATTTTATATTTGTATTAATCCTATATATATATATATATATATATATATATATATATATATATTTATATATTTATATATTTATATAGTGGATTGTGTCATGGGGCTCTTTTTCTCACAGACCGTGCCAAACTGAACCTACTATACTGTGTAGTCAACAAAATAAATACAGTAGTAAATACTGTATGTTGGTCTGCAGTTGGAGATTTATTGTGGAATTCACTTGACTCACTTCTAGCAGTTGACTACTTTTCTATGCGCTGCTGGTGAATCTTGTATGTGTTATTCGTGTCCTAAGCATTATCATTCATTACCAACCTTCGTGTGATTATTCTATTCAGTAACCTTCCCTAGGTTACAACACGTTATTAAAAAGACTGGTAGAAATTTCACAGCTTGTCAATGTCAATATGAGTGGGTTTCAATATAAATGAAGATCAGTCCAATGCCTCAATCAACAAACACTAGCAACTTAGACTACAACATTGATTTAAAGAGTAAGTTAAAGTGAACATACATATGATAAATTCTAAATGCTTCAAATACATTGGTGTTTGAAACAGTTATAACAAATTTATGAAGTTGGACACAGGATAGCTTGCACACGGGATACTTTTGTTCAACACCATAAGATAATACAAAACAAAAATATTGACCTGAAAATGAGAGGCATGTTCTTAAAAAGTCTCATCAAATCTAGATGTCAGGCACAGTGTCTAACTCATTTAGAAATGTATAAATTATCACCTGTATCCAACTGCTTTCTCAAACCAATGATTAAAAATGGCTTCCAATTAATTTTTTTTTGGGGGGTGAGATAGCTCGGACATTTATGAATATCATACCAACCATCTCAGTCCTGCATCAAGGTCAGAAGGTCATTAGGGTGGCATTCTGTGTCATAGCATAGCTAGTCTATGTAGGTAGTTGCTGGGTGACCAACCCATCTTGCTCCATGGCTAAGTGCCCAGAGCAGTAGATCACTTGCGAGTTCTTGCTTTGCTTGCCGGCAGTGTCCTGCAAAACACATTCTGCATTCATGTAAGATTGTAGAAATATCAGGGATGGGTCCATAGAATTGTGGTTTAGTTGGATTTAAAGGATGAAAATATTTTGAAAATAATTTCAATCTGATATTTTCAAAAGAATACACCATTTAAATTTAAAAGAAAACAATCCTGTATTAGATCTTATAGATTGGAGCTACAAATTCACATTGAATTTACTAAGTGACAAAAAACAAATCACTTTAACACTTCCAACGGAAACAACAACAACAACAATAGTGAGTAGCACAAAAATAAAAGGTTGGGAAGGAAACTCACATCAATATTAAAAGAACTATAACATTTGAGAAATGTAAATTCCTGAAAAATTGTTTTAAGAGAAAGATTTTATAAATTTCAACCGACAGTAATTCCAGCTGTTCAGTCAAGGAATGCCAAATATTTCAAGGATAGAAATGACTAACTAATCTATCCATTATATATCAGAAATTTTGGGAAAATAAAGATTTTTAAATTTTTAAACCTGATCTTGATATCGAGCTGATGTTATAGTTTATACTGATACATGATTAAGTGTACTATAATCCCAGTGTAGACCCCTTGCCTCATCAGAGATGGAATGTGCAAAGCAACTAAATGTGCAGTAATTGGATGATAGGCACAACTATGAAAGATTGGGTACGTCATCTGTATGGAGTAACATTGCATTACAAGGCATCTGTTGTATGGAAAGCTATGTGGCAGAAAGCTTCAAGGCCAACCAAAGATATGATATAAAAGGCTTCAAGCAAAGCTAAACTGTACTGGTGCAAAATCAGATAAAAATAGCTAGAAAAGTGTGTTGGTCATGTTGGCATGCCATTGTCCACCGAACCTTTGCAAACTTCAAAGTGTGTTCACAATTGAAAGAGAACAGCACTACAGTGCAACTTTGACAGTGATCACAACCATCAGTTTCCAGGTCTCCACTGCTCCCGATACTGTGTTAAGACTTTTGTTGCAGAGCCACCTCCAGATCCACTGAGGAATTGCAAAAATCTTCTTCAGACCTGATGGATAACATAAATGAATTTGATGATGTAAAAAGAATTTTTTTTTTTTATTATAAATTGTTTTGCTGTTCTTAAATTTTTTTGTTTCATTTCCCATGCCGCCACATCTGAAAAACTACATATATACTTTTGTAACATTAATTATGAAACGAGTGTTTAGTTACACAATGACTATTTATTCTTCAGGATTTGCCTTCTATGGCAACATTCTTAATTCAGTGGTGATTAATCACATAGATCAAACATCAGAGTGAAAATTTTAGATCAAATTTATGCATATAACAATGCATCAGGGCTATGCACTTAGTGATCCACCTTCACAAGTTCAGACTTAAATTATAAACAAAATATTTCGAAATTAATTTCTTGACTAAAAATTGAAGATTGACTGTGGACAGAGGAATCAACACTGCATCATGCCTGTCAGTTTCATGTCAATGTAATCTTCAGACCAAGACTTCATATCTATAAACGCTCTATCTCCAATATTCAGTACTCTTCAAAAATAAAAAATGGTTGACCAGTATATACATTTCTGGAGGGTAATGCTTTTGAAGCAAGCTGTATTTGTAATTCATGTGCTCAATACCAAGAGATAGAGAATTAATAACAACAAATAAAATGTTCTTCTGATAATCAGAAATGTTTTTTTTTCTTTTCGTTTTACAAAACTGAAACTCAGGGAGATAACTTTGAACAAAATAAATTATATATATATATATATATATATATATATATTTTGGCAGTATGTTTTCATTAAGCACATGTCTCGGTGAATAATTTAGAGAAGCTTTGTCTATTTTCAACAGGATGCTCTCATATTTACAGACGAGCTTCTTAGCATCCTTATTAAAGGAAGAGAGAAAATTACAGTGTTGATGCATATTCATTTATTCCGAGTAATTTCAACATTGTCTTAAAAAAAATGATGAACACAACTATTTTTGTCTTAGGAAAAACAACATCCTGATGATGACATTGTGCTAATATCAAAAGCATGCAGAATAAATGAATATGTAATGAACATGGTAATTTTTCTTTAATAATGATACTAAGAAGCTTGTTTGTGAATATGAGAGGATCCTATTGAAAATAATTAGACAAAACTTGTCTAAATTATTCAATGAGACATATATATATATATATATACACACACACACACACACGGTATGAACTCAGCCAACTGCTTTTCCAAATAAAGTTAAAAATGCCATATAACTGGTTTTCAAAAGCCAAAACAACTACCGTATTTGCTGGCATATAAGATGCACCTCAATTTCAGCAGGGCAAATCAAGAAAAAAAATTAGTAATTAGTAAACCTACATATAGCATATAAGACGTAGGAGAATTTTAACAGATACTTTTAGTAAAAAAGTGCACCTTATATGCCATCAAATACGGTAATCCCTAAAGACTTCAAGGGTTAACTCAGATTGGCTAATATTTTGTCATAAGTTGATAGTACTAAAGTACAATAAAACCCTATGACACAAAGCAAAACAACATCAGATGAAAAAGTAAACTAATCAACTAACAATACACTAATTTTATCTGATGAAACACAAGGATGTATTCACTTTTTTCATAAGACTGTAAAAAAAGAAAACAAAATCATGTAAAAAAAAGCATTTCTTGAGAGCATTTTTATGTTTGTTCCAGTTTTTAAAATAAATAAATAAGAATGAAAAAGGACATCAGGCTATTAGTCACTAATGATGATTCCACATAATCTTTCTTTTTACTAGAGATGGTATCAAGATAAAAAAGACTGACAACACCAAAAGATTTTTTAAAAAAAGCCCATTGCTAACAAACATTCACCAGTTTCAGGTTTTAAGAAAAAAAAATCTCTTTAATGACAGATATTTTCTTTGTAAATTTTATATACAAACTTCTTTGTGGATATTAGCCAAATGCTAGTTTTCATTTTTGTAATTCTGCATTAGCCAAAAAACTGCATTAATACAAGTTCAGTCATTGCAAAAGTCAGAGAGAAAGAAAAAAAGAAGAAAAAAAGGCTGTTTATTAGTTCAAATCAGTTGAGAGCATTACTTAAAGAAAGTAGATGAAACCATCTAAAAACTGAAACAAATACTTTGCTCTGATCATATTGCGAAAACATATTTTTATTAAAAAAAAAAAAAAAATTCTGATGACTTTAAGAACTTTTTCTTTTTAATCTCATGGTAAACATCTATATAAGTTACATGCATTTTTCAACATGGAAAATTAACTTTTGTGTCCAGAAGCCTTGTACCAACTTATCCATTGCACTTCAACTTGGAATTGGTAGTGACTTTTGTCAAGATGAAGATACTATGAAAAACATTCTGTTCAAAAGAATTTTTTTTTTTTTAATTTTTAAAAATATCCATGTTGGAAATAGATTTTGACTCAAGAAATTAATTAATGATTTCAGATATAAAATAAAGTGTGGTAACATTCAGAACAAATATATAAATTAGATATGATATATACTCGTGCATAATGTGAGTTTTTATGATAAGTTCTTATGCAAAAATAGGGGGGGGTCGTACTATATACAGATAATTATTTTGAAGAGGTTAAAAATCATGTATTTTACATGAGAATATCATGGGCAGAATAGTTAACGATGAAAGGACTATACACAAGGAAATATTTTCTGGAGGAGTTAAAATTCATGCAAAAATAATTGAGTGGTCACACTATAAATGAAGTCTGCTTATACACAATTATATATGGTATGTTTATGCATTTCATTTTAGAATCAAATTTATAAAACAACTAATATGATAAAAATTGTAAATTAAATTTAAAGAAATGTCACTAGTAACCAACAAGTGACAGTTCAGCCAAATCTTGTATATTGAAATGGTAAAAGCTGACTTTTTTTGGCTAAGCCACCTATTCAATGATAAAATAATAAAAATGAGATTTAAACTTAAAGAAATCTTAAATGCTTAAAAGCTCTACTTAAAAAAACAAAAAGCAAACTTAGCTTGTGTAATTTTGGAAATGAGGGTTTTCCATCTGCTGCCAAGAAACATAGTTTTGCTAAAACTCAAGAATTTCCAAGCAATTTTCAATCTTTACAACAATATTTTGATGTTCTGGTGATTTTTAAGTAAATATTACCATTCTTTTCTTTTCATGAAAAGCACCAATGTTGAAATAAAGAAATATCTGAATATTTCAGACATCAATATTAATAAACAGATCACCCATGTATCTGTCTATATCTTTGAGATGACGTATTATGATTACTTACATTATTTACACTATTAGGACAGTTATCCATATCTTCATTGCCATATTCACAATGTTTCAACACTTCAGAGTAAGACCCCCCCCCCAGATGAGAACATGACTAAGGATTGTATCTACACCATCCCATGCAGCTGTGGTAAGAGATATAAAGGAGAAACAGGCTGCCCCCTTAAGGTAAGACTGTAAGAACATCATAAAGCAGTAACACGAGGGAAAATAGAAAAATCAGGCATAGCTGACCACATATGAAGAGAAAAGGTGAGTTCAATACCTGGCTACAGTGGCTAGTGGTGGACCAAAACTTGAGCTAAAAGGAAAATAACTGAGACATCCAGAAGAGGCATGGCACGTAGAACTAAAACAATCTACTCGAGTTGATAAAATAAAATGTTCGGTTTGACAGCCAAAATGTTGTCAATATGGCAAATAAGGATAACTGCCCAAATAGTGTAAATAATGTAAGAGATCACCCATCTAATAAAGAATTTAAACTTTTAATTTCTACTCTCTGTTCACATTTTGCTTATTTATGACATTTCAATACTTTAAGAGGAAAAATTAGATTTGGGAAACAAAATTTAACAATGAAATATTATGTATGTGCAGCATATCGTCATTCAAATAGGTTTCATTGAATAATATAGGCATATTGTGTCTATTTTAATACTGATCCTTTCTAGTTGTCTAGAATATATATATATATATATATTTAAAATATGGTTTTACCGCTACACAGTGATAACCATGTTTCAGAAATGGAAGCTAAAGCCCCTGAATTTAATTTTGTTATTAAATCAAAGATGTCTTTGGTTTAATAACAAAATTAAATTCAGGGGCTTTAGCTTCCATTTCTGAAACATGGTTATCACTGTGTAGCGGTAAAACCATATTTTAAATCTATTAATTTATAATAGTGTATATATATATATATATATATATATATATATATATACACACACACACACATCAAAAGAACTGAATAACAGTATAAAAATAGTGAGGAGGAATAGTAGGAAGGTAAAAATATTTGAAATTAGAAATAGATGATGAGTACCTTAAAGAATTTGATATCAAGATGGTAATAACTGGAAAAGAGAGAACAACAAATGAGGAGTGAAAGAAAGAGGATGAGAGAAGGAAAGACATAACGATGATATAGCAAAATGAAAGAACCAATAAACAAGGTAAAAAAGTGGGAGAGCAAAGAGTTAAAAAGGAGTGTGGAGAAAGTGAGTAAGTAATAAAAAGGGGACAGAAGGTGAGCAAAGGGGAGACAACAAAAACAAAGAGAACGTCAAGGAAAAAATAGAAAGAACGAATGGTGGGTGGAAATAAGAGTGGTCGAATGTAGGGGAATGAGAGAGTGAAAGTAACAGCAAGCAAAGAGGGGAAAATAGTAATGAGCAAAGAGAGAATTAAACAGTGTGAGTAACAGCAAGCAAAGGGTAAGAATGAGAGAGGAAAAGCTTAGGATTAAAAGAGAATGAATGAAGAAGAGTAGGATGAGAGAGAGAGAGAGAGATGATGCAGATAAAAAATAGTGAGCGGGAGACTATACAATAGAGTGATCAAAAAAGTGAAATAGAGAGGCTAGCTGCAAAAGACAAAAACAAAAATAAGGCTGATAGGGTCCAGCTGCAAATGTAATAGAAGCCAAGAGGTGACTGTCCAAAATTGGAGAGAGAGGCAGTAAATGAGAAGGAGTTGCTGTGAAAAAGAGAGGCAAAGAAGGAAAAAGCAATAAGATGATTGGAGAGAAGTTGACCTAGTTAAGTGGGGTGGGAGTAGGTAGACCCAGCCAAGAAGAAAAAAAATGGGGTGGGTAAACCTGGCCAAAGAAAAAAAAAAAAAAAATGAGGTGGTAGACCCAGCCAATAAGAAAAAAACAGGGCTAGTATATCTGGCCAAAAAGAAAGAAAAAAACAGAATGTGTAGACCCAGCCAAATAGAAAGAAAACAGTGAGTAGACCTGGCCAAGGAGGGAGGAAAAAAAAAACACAAAGTGGGTAGGCATGGTCAAGAAGAAAAAAAAAACAAAAACAGAGCAGGTAGACCCAGCCAAATAGAAAAAAAAACCCCCCAAAAAACAGTCAGTAGATTCAGCCATAGAGAGAGAGAGAGAAATGGAGCAGGTAGACCTGGCTAAAGAAAAGAAAAAAAACCGGAGAGGGTAGACCTGGCTAAGGAGAAAAGAAAGAAGAAGTGTAAGAGAGCAGGTTGACCTGAGTAATGAGGAAAAAAAGAAAAAAAAAGACCAATTAGATATGTGTAAAGAGAAAATGAAAATGGGTAGACATGACTGAGTGCTTAGTGTAAGAAAAACTGCATGAAAAATATGGTTTACTGTAGAAAAAAAAAACTGTTTAGAGAGGAGGAGAGTAAGGCATTGAAGAGAGAGATGGGAGGGAATAAAATATAAGATGAATGTAAATAAGACAATTTGAGAGAGAGGTAATGAGAAAGCTGAAAAATTAGGGGAAAATGGAAGGAAATCAATGGAAGCACTTGATAGGCATAGTGAGTGGCATGTCTAACAGTAGGAAGTGAGTTTACTGGCAGGGGAGGAATATTAACTTATGAGAGCAGTCGTCATATTTTAAAATTTAAATAGACCTGACAATGTTGTAAAGCTGTATCGACAAGGAATTATCTACAAGTGTTCTGTGCATTAAAACAGAAGCAATATTTCATCTCTTCATCCCCCAACTTCAGAAAGAAACACTGTTTGACAATGTTTGTATAAAAAGCAATATATGAAGTTAATATCTCCTCCCACTTACTTTTTTTTAATTTTTTTTTTATTTCTTTTAAATTATAAAAAGCTGATTTCAGAAGACAAATATTTGCCTATCTGATATTGAGAGAAAAATGTTTTTTTTGTCTCTCTCCCACTCAGAATTCATTAATTTTTTTTGTTGGTGTTGTTGAATGGGGAAGTGGAGATGAAGTTGTCAGTTTAAAATTTGGATATATTTTTCTGATTTTTCCTGTCTCAGAAAACAGAACGTTCTTGCAGAAATTATAAACAAGCCAATCAATGCTTATTTTCTATTATGGCTTATCATCAAAGCACCTCCCTGTTACTGACTCCCTCCCTTTATATATATGTGTGTGTGTGTGTATATATATATATATATATATATATAAATAAATAATGTGTGTGTGGGTGTGTATATAAAGACATATATAAACACACACACATAAAGACAAGTTCTCTCTCTTTCATAATGTATATACACATATATAGAAGACAGCCATGGAGAACAGAGTGGCCAAATATGTATCTGAAGATATGGAGATGTAACTATGCAAATAGAATGAGACAAATATTTATAAAAGACTTGAGGCGTTTACATGTAAAGACAGACACATCTGCAAAAAAAAAAAAAAAAAAAAGTAAGGGGGGGGGTTATGGTGTGGAGCTAGTGTGGGATGGGGGCAACGAATGCAGAATTCACAATCAGCCAAAAGCATCATTTTTCAAAAATGAAGACAACTTATAAAAAATAATTTGTTTTTCCTTATATGGAAAAAAAAAACAAAAAAAAAACTTGCAAATTAGTGGGGGGACAAGAATAAAAGGAAGAATAAAAAGGGGGGTGAGAATAAAACACACTTTCACACAAGAAGACCTTCTTATGGATTCTAATGGCTGAAAACATTTGCCAACACAGGAAAATGAAAGTGTTTTTTTTTTGTTATTTTTCTTTCCTCAGATTGGAAGAAATTATCTTTCAAGAGATTTGGGGGATTGAAGTTTATTTGAGCGACTCAATGAATAATAATAAGCAAAGGAAAGAATGAAAAAACACTCAAACCTTCTTTAACAGAAATAAAAGTATAATATTTTCTATCCATTATTGTAAAAAGGAAGTTGAGGAGGCTATTATCTATCTTCTCACTTGTTAATGTATTTTGGAAATATATTAACACACACACAAAAAATCTAGATAACACATAAACATAGATTTTATTTATGTGGGAAATATGCATACATACATTTATCAAACATACCCCTGCATCAACCACATACACACACACACACCCACAAATACAAGGCATTATATCTGTCTCATTTACATACTTATAAATATGATGCACATATACTTCAAATATGAACTAACACACATGTATATGCGTTCATATTGGATCACAATGAGCTACTCACAATGAATATGTTAATTGCTTTTAACACGCACAAACATTCAAACAAAAAGAGAGAAAAAAATGTCTAAATCAAAGTTATTACAACAAAATGTCCAAATATGACAATATTATTGCACTATATTTTGAACATAATAGAAATCAATTTAAAAAAAATTGGGGAGGAAATTTAAAAGCAGGGAAATTCAGCAAAAATATATTTTTGCTCAAGATTTGGTCTGAATGAAATATTTTAGTGTGTTAAGTCCTTATGCTTTTTAGTTTGCCTGTTTGTTCTGGGATTAACAATTTCATGTATAGAAGAAATCAAATATTTTGACAACTCATTAATGATACAAGTAAATGTTGTTTGTTAGTCTAATATGTAAATAACACAAGGACAGTAGAGTACACATTGAAGACGAAATTACCCGTCACCAGTGTGTGTAAACACAGCTTATATTATGTAAATCTATGTTTTCACTATAGATTTGGTGTTATTCTTTTATGTGCTGTCTCCCTTTAGGACATAGGTGATCATGGCCCTCCACATCAATATGTCTTATCCTGCTTTCCTCTTTTCCCTCAATCTATCCCGTGAATATAAGATTTTCCAAGCCCTCCTTCCTCATTACGTGCACCAGAAATTCCAACTGCCTCTTCCTGAACTAACCAATGGGTAGAATTTTCAGGATATATTTATATGAGCAATTATGTGTGATATCTCTATCCCTGTTAAAAATATTAAACACTAAAAGTTACTAGTGCGCAATCAGTTTTCATGTACTTCTTCATTCATTTTCCACATTACTTTTATTTATACTCCTCAAGGTTGTTCCACTCACAATGTTTGGGCCAATGAAATCACTAAACTTCTTCAGGTATCTGTCATATTTTGTAACCTTCTCAGAATTTTGAACCAAATATTTTATTCACTCAACGGGGGTAGATTTTCCTCATTCTATTGTCCATGTCTGTAGGATATCATGTATCAGTTAATCAATACATATTAGGCCTCGACGACTTCCTCAGTAGGCCTAGCATAGATATAACAACATTTGAGAACCATTAAGAAAACATGGATGCTAAAAATAATTTATCAGATAAGAATAAAGATTAGTTTTAAAACTCCAGAATTACAACACTGGATTGTTAAGGAGACATGGCCTAGTGGATTAAATTATTAGTTCAAACGTATCTGCTCTTGGGGTAGTTGAGTTCTGGGTTGGGCAGTGCAATGAATGTACAAGTGACACAAAAAGTAAAACAGTGGGCAGTACCATACCCCTAGGGCGGGGAGGTGAGAAAAGAAGTGGGCAGCCAAAGGGTGGCAGTGGCACATCTGAACCATAACATACACCAGACACTTTGTACTTGAAGTGTATCTTGTCTTCACTTTACAGTATATCCAACAAACAGAAGTAAACAAGTATAACAATTACTATGGGAAATACTAAGATACTCATCTGACATACAATACTAGCATCAAGAAAATCCAATCAAATGTTGACTATACACTTGAGTGGGGGAGTCCAGTGTTAGGGTTGCGTTTTGGTACTGTGTGTGTGTGTGGGGGGGGGTTTCGGCAACACAAAAATGTTTGGGACCAATTCCTACAGAGTATTAACTTAAACAAGATATCTACTTAGTAATGAAAGCAGAATGAGGACAATCTAGCATTGTAGATTGAAAATAAAAAAAAATCCTTATATATGTCAGTTTTTAGAATGAGTTAACAAGTACAAAAAAATGATTAGGATATCATTTCACTTGCAAACTGTTAACCTGATAGAGATATCAAGGAGAGTGGTTTGAAGGCAGCAAAGAGATACTTTTAGCATTTGGCAGAAACAAATGTTGGTTTGGTTTGGTTTACGGCATATCAACCTCAATGGGTTATTTAATGCTGACAAAATTTTTATTGCTGGTAATATTTTGTTTTGTCAAAAATCTATTTCTGGTAATATTTTTCCTTCAAAAATATATTGCTGATAATATTTTTTTTTTTTTTTAAATGTATTGCCAGTAATATTTATTTTTTAAAAACATTGTTGGTAATAATTTTTTAAAGTATTTCTGGTATTAAAACCTATTTTTACACTTTCATGGTGTTTTGACCCCGGTTTTGGGGTTAAATAATTGCTCATAGCTGGGACCCTAAAAGGTGCTTCCACCCTGGGTCAAGGCGAACCTGGGAACACAAGCAATTAAGAGGTGGTTCCATGCTACTCGAAACCTGATCAGAGGCCTTGCTGCTGGACATAGTTTATCGTCTTACCCAGGACGCGGATGTAGTTCATGGTCATACCCAGGATGGGAAACAAATATTAGATTGGCTTTCCAATGCATGAAAAGAAATGATTTAAAGAAACTGGAAAGGAAGAAACAATTGAAAAATCAAAAGAGAAAAAAAAACACACAAAAAAACTTGTGTTTCAAGAAAAATACCCTGAGCAACATTGTCACCTGCCATACAAAGACATTTTTTGAAGCCCCAGAAAATTTTTCTCACTGGAGTCGATCCTTCAAATCTACAAATCAACCATTCACCCTTGCATGGAGTATTACTGCCATATATGGTCTGGTACTCCTTATGTTTGTCTCAAGGTCCTTGATAAGATCCAGAGACGGATATGCAACGTAATTGGCCCTGATCTGGCATCTCATCTGCAGTCGCTCTCTCACAGACATGTTGTCGCCTCCCTCTGTCTTTTTTACAAATACTTTCATGGTAACTGCTCCGAGGAGCTGCTTTCGCTGGTTCCCAGACTTCATGAATTTAAGTGTTCTACTCGGCTGGCATCTCACTCACACCCTTTCACTGTTGGAACTGTTAAATGTAGCCATCTCTTCTACTCCAATAGCTTCATATCTTGCATTTCTCACTTGTGGAACTCCCTCCCCTCTTCCTGTTTCCCCTGATAGCTATAATCTCCAACTATTCAAATGTAGTGTCAATCGACGTCCCCAGATGCCCTGATCTATCTTCTATCCTTCTCTTCATCCTTTCCTCTATCACTCCTATTTGCTCTAGCTCCAACTCTGTAACCCCTTGCGTGCTAGTGGCTTCCCACCTTGCTTGGGGAGAAACGCTTAAAAAAAAAAAAAAATGAAATTGTTTGGGGCATCTGGTCAAAAAGAATACTGTAGTGATGCAATAAACATCTCTATCAATACTGTTACAGAGGTGGATGATATGGTAGAGAGGGGCATTGTCGTGATACAGAAATTCAACAAATCTCCAGAGATGAACATCAGAAAAAATTCCTGTTGGGGATTGACCACAGAAAAGCGCGATCAAGCAAACAAAAGTAGAAATTGCATGTTATGAATTAAAAATGAATAATTAACATTAGCATTATAAACTGAATTATCAACTTTTTAAGTTTACTTCTGTTTGTTGAATTGAGTAACAAATGAAAATAAAAAAAAAAATCAAATACCATTTACATAGTCAATATTCTACAAGGGAATGTTGAAAGGTTCTTGATTGGAACCACTCACACAATGAGATCTTTCTGCTGACTGAATAACTCTATCAGAAAGGGTCTGTCCAGGTAGATGCAGCAAGTCCACTTCTAATTGGTTCCAAGTTCCATCAAGACGGATTCTTGGAGCATTTAAATTTTCCGCATATCCTCATAATAATATACCCAACATAAATTAGTATAATTCCAAAAATGGGAAAATAAAGTAACATTTAAATATTACCAAATTTTCTTCCTTCATAAACATTTTTATACCATTTTTTTTTAATCACTTCACTCCAAGCAAGGTGATAATGCCACTAAGACACAAGGGGCTACTGGGAATGATAGAGAATGAGAAGACTTTAGAAGGAACTGGAAAACCAATTTGAAACAATTGAAATAAGAACATGAATTTAAGTTTGTCAAATTATCAAATTTTAACATTTTCCTTATATTTTCAACCATATATATATATATATATATATATACACACACACATGTGTGTATATGTGTAAGAGAGAGTGAGAAAGAATTATCAGGCAACACTGTAGAAACTTTATTATTATCTACCTTACTTTTGCATCAACTTATAAGTAAAATAACTTCTGTAGATAAGCATACACTGGAGCATCTTCAAGGTGTAACCATTGTCAGAATTGTAAAATATTGATTTTTTTTATCATTTTAGAAGGGG
>OZ038488.1:77755229-77777729 GCA_964036315.1 Acanthosepion esculentum
TTTTCTGATTTGATATATTTGAATTTACATGGTTAATACTGGAGTTTTGGAGTATTTCAGGTGACACCAAACATGTCTTTTCCCATATAGATGCTTATATACTTATTATAACACTGCTAATCTATTCTATAATATAAAACACATGGCTTCATATATTTATCCATCCTGATTTCCACATTTTTAACGAGATGATTCGTTTTTATGGAAATAGGAAGCATTACTAACCACCAATCAGCTAACATGACTTTCATTACCTTAATGAAATCTCATTATTTTTCTTTGTTATCTATTCACTTATTAAGTAGGTGATCGTGGTCCTCCACACCTTTCTATATTTTGTTACTATATGTAACTTTTATATCTCGGCGTATAGATCAGCTATAATAAATTAAGTATAGGAGAAAAAGAAATTGAATATAGAATAGGTTGTGCCAGAGATAGATTTGCCCAACACTGCAAATTGCTATGAAACCAAAACATCAACCTGAAAACTTGAGTCCTGTTCTTAAATAACCTTGTCAAATCAAGACTTTCATATAGATGCCATGCACGGTGCCAAACCCATTCAGAAATATATAAACAGTCCGCTGTATACAACCACTTCCTAAGATCAATAGTGAAAAAAAGGCTTTGAGAGAGTGAAGTCTGAGGGTCTTGGCAAAGATCATCCTGCTTTGAACATTGTGGACTGGTGCTACAGAATCACAAAGAACTGTATCAAATAACAGAAACCACATCACTTGAGGACTACCAACAGCAGCAACGACTGAAATGAATAGCACATGTAACTAGAAGAGAAAATAATTACATAATAAAGATGTTAACATCAAAAAGAAGGCCTGGAAGGAAAACCGCATTATGCCAGAAAGAGCAATAAAAGCTGTGCTACTGGACTTGAGAAACCTGTGTTTTTTTTTTTGTTTAAAAAAAAAAAAAAAAGAATTTTTTTAAGAGAAAGATTTTATAAATATTAGCCAAAAACAGTACTGGCTACTCGGTCAATGAATATCAAATGTTTCCTTGTAGTGAAATGGTTAGTATTACTACTACCATTAATAAGCAAGGAAAATTGGCTGCTAATAAATTGCTTTTCTGGTGTTTTGTAGTAGTTTCTTTCAGTATTTTTATTTTACTACAATTTACAATACTGACATGTAGCGAAATCCTCATAATATTTATTGTTATAGCTAACATTTTTTGTTGAGATTTACAAACTCTACATTTTGTTTGATTTTACAAAACAACTGATGAAACTTGAATAAGATGCTTTGTTTGGAAAAATACTTTGACAAAATCCTTCTTTACAGTTTAATAATTTCTATAATTTTATAAAAACTTCATGAAAAACAGTATTTTTTAAGAAAATTTCACATGAAGTAGAATTTTTAGAAGAATCTGCAGTTGGCTGGCATAGAAGTTGGAGTTCAGCAGAAGAGTCTTAGTCTTAGGAAGGCTGGTCTACAATTTGTTCATCATCATCAGGTTTGTTCACAGACAAAATATTACAGCTTGACAAGACTAGAATCACTGTTTAAATTTAGAAAAAGGGTTTAGTGCATCCCAATTTCAGTGTTCCAGTGTAAATTTATGTCCAGGATCATATATCTTCCTTCCTAACAAACAAATGCTATTACAATGTGGAGATATTTAAAAATGATAGTGATAAAAACAAAAGTGATAAAAAGCTGAATATGGTCGATAGAGATGGGAAGTTTAAACTGAAAAAAACGACTTATTTCAGTTTCATCTCCACACTGTGAAACCGCATTGAAATTTTTTATGAAACAGAAATGATTCGGTTTAGTACTATCACTACTGAGTGACCATATCCAAAGAAACACTATTCAAAAAGACTTTCAGATGTTAATAAAATTAAATTTTATCAATATTTATACCATTGTAAGATAAAAAGATTAAACAAAAATATATTAAAAACATTTGATTGACTCGTTTTAGGAAACAAATGTGAAATCTATTTGTTTACAAAAGAAATGAAGAAAAAAACGAAATACGACATATCTGATTCTATTTGTTTCAGTTTAAAAAAAAAACAATGAAACTTTTTGTAGTAAAATTAAGTTAACAACAAAATAGCGAGTAAAAATAAAAAAAATACTTGCCTATTTTGTCTTAATGTTAAATTTTATGAAATCAGGTTTTTTGTAAGGGTTTTCTAGTAAGCCTGTAGTACACCAAACATGAAATAAAGTTGTATACAAGAAAAAAAAAATGATGGAAGATTTTTTTTTTTTTTTATAAATACATTTGTTTTTTATCAAGGGAATGCACCTAAAAATAATTAAATTAGTTCTTAATTTCACTTTTAAAATGTGTATATTTCCAGATATGTGAGTGTAAAATAAAAAAAATTTGTTTGTTTTCTACAAATAAAATTATGTTTCTATTTTGTGAATACACCTAAAATTAGATATTAAAAAAAAAAGTTATCTCAGTTTTAAAATTTTCAAAACTGCACATCATTTTTTTTTAAACCCAAAGTAAAAAAATTATTCTTTTTTAGCCACTAGTGTTTGGTGGGTGTTTTACTGTTGCCTATAAAATTCTTCTAAACAAGGAAAATTAATTCATTTTATTTTTACAAATATCTTTACTTTATGGTTTTATTTAGCAAATACACTTAAGATTTATTAAAATGATTAAAATAGTTTTTAATTTCAGTTTCAAAATATCTATCTAAAAAAAAAAAACAGGTGATAGTTGCAGAATTGGAAAAATACACATTCTAAAAATGAAATTAAAAGCTTTTTTTTAAAATTATTTTTAATATTTAATTTTAGGTGTATTATTTGCTAGATAAAAACAAATTTATTTTGGGGAAAACTCATTGATTTTCCTTGTTTAGAAGAAATTTATTTGCAAAACCCCAATAACAGTTGACTGGCGAACCAGAAAAGAATTACCGTATTTTTAAAAACATGAAGGGTTTCATTTTTAGGCTCTTTAAAAGCCACGTCATAAACTAATTTCTCTCTAAAATGTATTGTCCAAAGACACAAATATAAATAGTTTATGGAACGATTTCTTTCATATTTTACCAAGTTGTTAATAAAATGGTAGTTATTTATAGTTGACAATAGTTCGAAAGTTTAATAAATAAACTTTAATTGAAAACAAGTGTCTGTCAGACAGTAGTTTCAATAATTTGAAAGTTCTTTTACTACAGTTATTACTATCCGCTGCTCTTTTTTTTGCTTGTTACTTGTTTGTTTGTTTGTTTGTTTGTTTGGGGTTTTATGGCATATCAACCACTATGGGTTATTTAATGCCAGATCCAGCATTTACTAGATATATCAAAAACGTATAGTTGGCAACATCATTGTTTCAAAAACGTATAGCTGGCAACATCATTGTTTCAAAAACGTATAGTTGGCAACATCATTGTTTCAAAAATGTACAGCTGGCAACATCATTGTTTCAAAAACGTATAGCTGGCAACATCATTGTTTCAAAAATGTACAGCTGGCAACATCATTGTTTCAAAAACGTATAGTTGGCAACATCATTGTTTCAAAAACGTATAGTTGGCAATATCACTGTTTCAAAAATGTATAGCTGGCAACATCATTGTTTCAAAAACGTATAGTTGGCAACATCATTGTTTCAAAAATGTACAGCTGGCAACATCATTGTTTCAAAAACTTACAGCTGGCAACATCATTGTTTCAAAAACGTATAGCTGGCAACATCATTGTTTCAAAAAAATGTATCCCTGGCAACATCATTGTTTCAAAAAAATGTATCCCTGGCAACATCATTGTTTCAAAAGCGTATAGCTGGCAACATCATTGTTTCCCATCACATTTTAGGGGTAAGGTGTTAGTATATTTAGTGTAGGGTTTGGGAGGGAAAGTTAATTGTAAGTTGTAGTTGTTTTGGGATGGGTTAGATGTGATGGGGCATGACATGACCAGCCGATTGATCGGATCGACGGTCTTTTGGTTGGACGTAGTTTATCGTCATACCCAGGACGCGGATGTAGTTTATCGTCATACACAGGACGCGGATGTAGTTTATCGTCATACACAGGACGTGGACACACCTTGGGATTTCACTATTTGCCCATAGCTGGGACCCTAACAGGTGCTACCACCCCGGGTCAGGGTGGACCTGGGAACATCAGCAATTAAGAGGTGGTTCTATGCTTCCTCAAAACCTCCTGATCAGAGGCCTTGCTGTTGGATGCAGTTTAACGTCGTACGCAGGACGGCTTCTTACTTTATAATTTTTGAAGGAATTTGCTTCCATGGGTCAGAGAAGAAATGAACATTCTTCCTGGTTGTAGTTTAAGGTGTCTTCTGATTGAGTGTACAATTTCAAGAATATTGATAAAGACTGTTTCACAAAATCAAAGTGATCAAAGTTATTAACGTGTAAAATTTAGTTTGAAAAAAAAAAAAAATCATATTTCGCATTTTCGGCTGTTCGAAGAAAAATACCATTTTAACTTGCTGTAAAAAAATAATTCAATGAATAAAAGCACATACAAATTACATATTTAGAAATATTATTTTCTTTCCAGCCATATGAATATTTTTTAAGATTCAACCAGAGATACACAAGAAATTGCGAGTTGAACGGACTAAGTTACAAATTTATCAATCTCAAATAAAATCAGATATTAACTGGAAAAGCTATCATTACACAAGAAAATGAATGGTTTCCTTAGAAAGCAAAAATACTAAATTAAAAACCGAAAAACTGAATTAAAAACCGAATCAAAAACTGTGGTATAAAAAACAAACAAACCTGGAAACTGTTACCGAAACATAAAATATATCTAGATGCATAACCTAGTCAACCTTTAGTGTTAATTAGGTTATGCATCTAGATATATCAAAAAATTAAAAATTTACATTTATTTAGACTTAAAAGCCAAGTGTTCTTGTATTTTCAGCATTGTTTTATGCAAAATTATAATTGGCATTTGTTTTATTTTGTCTCTGTCATATCTAAGATTCCATTAATTAGTGTAAATTCAAGAGTTCTTTTTTTATATCAAAACCTACAAAATTTTACTCAAAAGCTATCAAAGAGCTAGTTGCCTGATAAGTGGTAATAAGTCACTGAAAATAATGTTGAATATATATTAGGTTGTGTTATAAGTAATTTGCATTTTGGGAAGTGAGTTGTAATGTGAAACCAAACTGTTCCTTAAATATATTATAACAGGTGATGAAAAATGTGTTATATGTGAACATGTTCAACACAAAAGGCAGTGGATTGGCAACGATAAATCTCCACAAGCAACAAAAAAAAGCTTAGCTCAATTGTTATCTCCTTTACAGTGGCAATGCAAGTGTCTTTGTTATGACAATAGTGGATTTTATATATATATATATATATATATATATATATATATAGAGAGAGAGAGAGAGAGAGAGATAGATAGATTGTCCCAAAGCCAGGAGATGAAAAATAGAGACTGTGATAGTTATGATTCATTTATTTTTCCTACTTTTTATGGTTTATCAAACTTTTGGAGGTTATTTAAAGCCAGAAAATATTTTTAAATTGTAAGAACATTTCTTGAGATAATGATTTACTGATACAAGTTCTACTAATTAACCCATAGCTGGGGGATATGAGATATGCGTAAGTGAATATAACAAACTAGAATTGGAACTCAGCTCTCTGATTTATATTTCTAAGCTGTTATCCATTACACCATTTGTACATCCAAGTTTACAGCACCAGGTATTCTCAAGCAGTCACTCATTTAAGTACTAGGCCAGACCCATGGTCGTAACACTATTAAGGGTCACAGGAGTTTATCTGATGGTCGCTAATTGACTCTTAAAATTGTGTAATTTACAATATTTTATTATCATACAGAGAGTGAGAGAAAGCAAAAAGGTTTGTATGCAGGTAGACTTGAGGCAACTTTTATTACCTTAATTCCGGTCAGATAATTAAATACTAAATGTATGAATTTCAAACCAGTAAGATTCATTCACACTTGAATAAAAGTAAGTTTTCTGTGATCCAATTCTTATCTGTCCAGGGCCATAAAACACAGACAATTCCAAAAAGTCCAGACTTGCTGTTCCACTCTGATGTCCATTGGCTATCTTGATGAAAAGTTTTTTGCAAGAGTTATTGAACTAGAAACTGAAATATTTCTGTTTGAGAAAAAGCATGCACTTTCAGATTGCTTTATAAATATTGCTGGGCTGGCAATGCTTGCTCATTTGAGTGGCATACTCATGCACGGGAATGAGCTGAATTCAGACATTCAAGGCTGAAATCATACCATATTAGACATTGGGGAAAAAAAACTCTCATTCAAGAAAAAAATTGCTCTTTGGAGAGAAAAATTGGCCAAAGGAAAAACTGCAGCTTTTCCAGTACTAAATTCTATCTTGGAAGATTCATCAGAAATATCTCTTACTGACATCAAAACATTTTTGAAGATCAAGAAATTGACAATTATTTTCCAGAAAATGTTGACATCGAGAAGTATAGCTGGATCAGAAATGTTTTCAGTGAATTTGGCGAAGATATTCCAGTGCTTCAAGAAGAACTTATAGACCTCCAAGAAAATCAAGTACAGAAACAACACTTTAAAAATCTTACATATTGAGAATTTTGGATTCAGCTCAATGATAAGCCAATTCTGACAAGGGAGACTGGAAAAGCTCTTCTCCCTTTTCCAACAACACATCTCTGTGAACAAGGGTCTTCAAGTCTTGTTATGACCAAGACTAGAGCAAGGAACTGCTGGGATCCCCAGTATGACTTGCGTTGTTCTTTAGCAATCAACATCAAACCCAAAGATATCTCTCACATAATGAAGCAGTTCCATGGTAGTCACTGAAAAAACATTTTGTGATTTTGACTACCAATTCATGTAATAAACTTTTTTCATGAAAAATTGCTTTCGCCAATTTTTTATTAAAAAACATTGTAAGTAATATGAATTTACTCAATAAAAATATACAATTGTAAATAATTGTAATGAAACAAAATTGTCACATGTTGTACATACAGTGTAGACATGATAAATTTTTGGACTATTTTTTATGCCACACATGAATTAAAATTTCAGATAACACCAAAAATATGAATGAAATTCAGTATATTTTGTTTGTTTTAAGAGGAAAGATTGAAAAAATCTCATGTAAAAATTGTTTTACAGGTTATAAAAATAGCAAATTTTTAATATGAAATTTTAAACTTTCAGTGGAAGCCATTTTCCCGTAATAGTGATTTTCCAAGAATAGCTTAGATGTGGCACAAGGCCTAAAGTATGGGGCACCCAGTGAGGATCAAACTCACTATTTAGTCATGACTGTTTTAATGAGACAAGCTTGCTAACCATTACACTGTCTTGAGGTGCCTTCATTTTCTCAAAAGAGATTTCATTACGGGTGATTTATATGTATTTTTTGAAAATCTATTAAAAAATTACTAAAATTGCGTTATTTGATTTTTGGTGGCTTTTCAAAAAAATACTAGTGATTCAACTGTAATGAAATAATTATTTCCATTGAAAGTTTAAAATTTCAAATTAAAAATTTGCTGGCTTTTTTTTAGTTGTAAAACAAATAATTTTTACATGAGATTGTTTTTTCCAATCTTTCCTCTTAATAATATATCAAAAATTATACTGAGTTTCATTCATAATTTTGGTGTTACGCTAAATTTTAATTAATGTTTGGGGAGTGGGGAGTAAAAAAAACAGCCAAAAGAATTTGTCATCTAACATACACTTATTTAGGGTCATGGTCAAAAAAGTTTGGGAACCACTGGACTAGGCTCAACATTGCTTAACTTCAGTGATCATATAAGAACAGGTGTTTTAACATGATATGGCTGAAAGACCTTTGTGATCTACCACGGAGTTTAGCAACAATTTGGTTTGGTTTGTTTTGTTTTATGGCATATCAACCACAATGGGTTATTTAATGCCGACAAAATTTTGTTTTATGGCATATCAACCACAATGGGTTATTTAATGCCGACAAAATTTTGTTTTATGGCATATCAACCACAATGGGTTATTTAATGCCAACAAAATTTTGTTTTATGGCATATCAACCACAATGGGTTATTTAATGCTGACAAAATTTTGTTTTATGGCATATCAACCACAATGGGTTATTTAATGCCGACAAAATTTTGTTTTATGGCATATCAACCACAATGGGTTATTTAATGCTGACAAAATTTTGTTTTATGGCATATCAACCACAATGGGTTATTTAATGCTGACAAAATTTTGTTTTATGGCATATCAACCACAATGGGTTATTTAATGCCGACAAAATTTTGTTTTATGGCATATCAACCACAATGGGTTATTTAATGCCGAAAAAAATTTTTTTTTTTTTTTCAGAAATGTATATAGTTTGGTTTGCTTTTTGGCATATCAACCTCAATGTGTTCGTTAATGCTGACAAGATTTTTATTTCAGTTAATATTTTCTTTTTTCAAATATTTTTTGCTGATACTAATTTTCTTTACAAAGTATTTCTGGCATTAAAATCTATTTTTACTCTTTCATAGTGTTTTGAGTCAGTTTGTGGGGTCAACTATTTGCCCATAGCTGGGACCCTAACAGGTGCTACCACCTCAGGTCAGTGTGGACCTGGGAACACCAGCAATTAAGAGGTGGTTCCACGCTCCTCAAAACCTCCTGATCAGAAGCCTTGCTGTTGGATGTTGTTTATCATCATACCCAGGACAGTTTAGCAACAATAAGTTGGGGAAAAAAAATGTATTTAAAGAGTCACATATGAAAATAAACCTGTTAGTAACAGAGGCTTAAAATATCAATTTCAAGTATGCCATCATTTTTAACCGCATGAGTAAAACTAGTATTGTTATAATACCACACATATGCCTTTCAGAAATGTGATACAATTATACACCAATTAAAAACAAACAGTTACAAATATAATGTTCCCAAAACTTCCTGTTCCATCCAGTGCGTACCTACTTATCTCAATGGAAATAGATATATGCAAACATCCCCCACACATATACAGATCATTGATGTATGACTGTGATAAACCAATCATTTTCTCTATCCTTACCAACCAAACAAGTTATGGCCCAGAGTGTCTTTCTCCCTCAGGACACTGGAGAGGTTAAGTGAGATAAGTTCCATATATTGTTTCTAATATTAACTTGGGTTGCAAATATCTATCACTGTCTTCTTCGTCTGATCTCGTCAGAAGCCTTTAAAATGGACACGAGGAGACACTGACAGAAAATTCAGCTGCCTCCCAGTGCTAAGTAGGAAGCAGAATGGATGAAAGCATTCAGGAGATGAGACTGCACCACCAGTGGAGTCTGGTGGGAGGGGTGAAGTGACAACCATGATGTCCAGAAAAGAACAAGAGGTAAAACTCTGTAGATGACAGACAATAGTCTAGGCACTTGAGATCTATCACCCAACTACCATCTTCTATACCTCTCATTTCAATTTTGTTTGGATACCAGAGATTCTGACCAAAATCTGTGATCGTAAATTTATACTTTACTAAAATTATATAAGATATATATCAACACAGACACACATCTGTATATATGCAGGTATGTAAATCTGAAGGATCTTTTGCACACACACATGTCTTATGGTTAGAAGGGAATGTTCTAACCACTCTGCCATGCACATTATATATATATATATGCATGCATATATATATATATATATATATGCATATATATATATATGCATATATATATATATGCATATATATATATATGCATATATATATATATGCATATATATATATATGCATATATATATATATGCATATATATATATATGCATATATATATGCATATATATATATAATATATGGATAAAATAACTGAAAAACACAGAAATAAATACTTTCATAAAAAAAACACCCAATTTTTTTTCAGTTATTTTATCCATATATTATATACATATCAAGAAAGTATACGTGGCCTCTCATCATGCCATATATATATATATATATATATATATATATATATATATATATATATATATATATGTGCATGGCAGAGTGGTTAGAAGATTCCCTTCTAACTATGAGTTCAAATCTCTCCGGGATTGATTTATCAGGAAGGTGACTTGTTGATGCTATCAGTCAGTTGAGTCAATCTCAGCATGCAGCACCTTTGGAAAGTGCTTGAAAACTCTACCACAGGTTGACTCAAGCCTTGTGTGTGAAATTGTGTAGAGAGAATTGTTCAAAAGCTGTCACTGGTTGTGCTAGCACAAAGGTACACATCATTGTGACTGAGGGCTTGTGTACACTGGCATTGTTTAAACTGCTGATTATGCCAGAATATGTGCCCTCTCCCAGCAACTGTAACTAAGGTCTGCTCAGCATAGTTTACAGTATAAGCCACAGGTGGGCTCTGTGGGTGTTGAACAAGCACAAATGTGCCTGAGCAGGTGTCTATGACAAAGAATGGCTAGCCACCCTAGCAAACAGGTGTGATGGGTAATTATATATATATATATATATATATATATATATATATATTATATATATATTATATATATATATATATTATATATATATAATATATATATATATATTATATATATATATATATTATATATATATATATATATATATATATATATATATATATTTTATATATATATATATATATATTAGACACAGAGCTCCATTCATAAATTGACTTTCAATGTCACTTAAATACAGATAAACTGACATTTGAAACCATTTCTTCTTATATAAATATACCAACAATCTGTACAAATGCAGCAAACCCTAAAAACATAAATATTTAAAAGGGGCTTTTTAGACAAACATCTTTTATCTCCTCCATATCTATACACACTCTCTGCCACAGAAGATATATTTATCTCTTATACTAAGTCACATGAGTTGCCACCAAAAGAACACACAGATGACGCATGTTATATAATCACACACGAGCAAAGAAAATGGCATATAAAAATCATTGACAACATGTGTGTGTGTGTGTGTGTGTGTGTGTTAACAAAATAGAGTAACTATACACATGGTGCATACTTTAAATATATGCACTTATACAAAGGTTAACAAAATACATGACTAACCTAACTACACATGGTGAAGACACACACAATCACACATCATTAAAATGACAGCAGCTGCTTCTCAGAATCTTGGTCTTCTTTTCTTAACGGACAAGAGTGTCAAGTAAGGTTTAGGGTTATGGAGCAGGGGTTGGGCTTGCAGAAAATGTCAATAAGGAGAGAAGACAGAAAGATAACGAAGGAGAGAAAAGTTATAGATTGGACAGAGGCCGTTTCCAGTGAGAAAGATTTCAAGACCAGGAAGCACAAATGGCAACACCTGACACCCCAAACTATGGTTGTTGCAATTACGGTGATAATTGTGCCATGTCTCCCTCCCTTCCTGCCATCAACTAGCTTCCACTTTTTCTTCTGCTTCTTCTCTTTCACCAACTCGCATCTTTATTTTTACGTCTTTTCCTGTCTTTATCGACTCCCTCACTTAGCTTTTCACCTTCTCTCTTCCAAATCTCCCCTCTCACTAATCAAAGTGTCACTTCCTCTTCCTATATCTCTCACTCTCGACACTTCCTCACTGTACTACTCTCTCCTTTACTACCCCCCACAACCTCTTATATTCACCTCTGCCCTACTCCAAGAGATTAGACAACATTTTCAAAATGGTTTTGTGTCCTGCTAAATTAACTGTTCCAAGTTAATTCTTCATGCATCCGTTCTGTTGTTGCCATCACCCTACACCTGCTACCCAATCTTTGGTTTCTCAAAGCATAGTGTCCAGTTTGTTTTCAGAAAACGAAGGTGAGATAAATATTACCTTTACTTGCATTAGAATTAACGACATGTACCTTTTCCGGACTTCCTGAAGGAGGAACCACTTGCTACCAGGTTTTGAAGCACAGGCTTCTGGAAATGGATTAGTTGGGAAAAGGTGCGCAGAAACGAAGAATCTATACTTAAGAAGGACAATCACAAGATGAGTTGTCTTTGAGAATGGTAATATACACCACGATACTGACAAACATATATATATGTCCACACTTTCAAATGCATTATTACATAAAAATCAATATGTGAGTGTACATGCATGTGTGCGTCCACATGACGATTGGACAGATTTAAAATGTTTAAAGATTTGGGGAATATCTTATGTCACATTTAACAAATTTACAGACTAATTTTATTAATAGAAAAAGAAACATAATACCAATAAGATTTAAATTATAAATCTATTGATATAAGTAAACACATCTATCTGGTTATGATTTAAATTTTTATTTAAAAAAATAAATCATTTAACAACAAACAAGGTGATAAAAAAATCACAGGGGGTTATTTCGAGTGAAAGAAACAGAGAGGACAATAAAAGATGATGATTAATGTTACATTTAAATATCTAGCAATTTCAATTGTAAAATGATGAGACGCAACTGCTAATTTAGTACTGCATTTAAATTTGTGAAATCGAGGTACCAATACCAAAGATGAAAGCTTATACTATGATAATAAAATTGGTCCTATAAAAAGAAATTTTGTCTCAAGAAAGTAATACAATAGACTTTTTTTTAAATGTGAAAAATATTTCTCGAAAGACTAGAATCTTTTCCATTTTGCTATTAAATACAGCAATTTTTGCTGGAACATAAAAAAATGAGGTTTATTTCTAAGAAGCTGGAATTAATCTCTGCATTACATTTTATTCATTTTGATCACAACTTTATAGATTATAGTACTGAAGCAACGCAAGAAAAATAAATAAGAACGGAATTAAAATAATAAAAATGTCCACTATGATTACTGATGACACCTTTTTAACATTATTTTGGAAATCAGCCAGAAAAGATTTCAGATCTAGTCAGCAATGTTATTACTTGATCCATCCTCAAATATGGGTATGACAGATGTGGCTTTTTAGTCTTGCTAGGGTTTTGCATTCTCCTGCGATGTGTGTGTGCGTGCGTGCGTGCATATATATATATATATATATATATGCATGCACACACTTTAAAAAAGATCTTGTGGGATTTAATAATAACTTATAGTATAATAATTAATAATAATAATTTAATTAATAGTAGTAGTTAGTTTTCTCTATTGCCTGGTTCATACTCCTGTCAAGTCTTTTGAACAGGAGTATCCCTTGTTTCCTGTTTAGGATCGAGTTTCCAGTTCCTTCTCCTAAAGTCTTCTCATTCTCTTTCAGTAATCCCTAGTGTCTTAGTGGCATTATCACCTTGCTTGAGGTGAATTGATTAAAATAAAAAAAAAAACTTTTGCTTTTAATACCTTCAATATATCATATTTTCTTTTGTATAATACAAAAAATTTTGAATGAAAAGCAAAGAAAAAAAAAAGGGGGCATATTATACACATACACGCACACACATTTTCAGAAATTTTTACTCAGCTTAAAAAAACCTCTTATTTGAAACAGCAAGATTGTAAATACTACACAATAGATAATAAAAAGCAAAGTAGGCAGGTGTTGATAACAATTGTTTACAAAATATCTTTGATATGTCGACAATATTTGTTCCTTGGAAATCAGCGTAATTGACCATCTTGTTTCAAAGACAAGAAATTCCCCGAAATTGATTAAAAAAATTAATAAAGAGAATATGCAAGAACTGTCATGTTTTTGCAGGATTAATGTTACAACAAAGAACATTTACCTGAAAATTCAAAAAGAAGTTTTGAAACATAAATTAGGAGAAGAAACATGTAATGGCTAAACATTTGGTTTCTTTCTATTCTTTAATATTGTGAATAATTAAATATTTTACTGAAATATATGCATGACATTGTGATTTTACTGGATAATATAGTAAACCTTTAAAAAAAAAAAAAAAAACTTTACATACGGATGGCTGTACTACAGGGTCATATTATAGTAAAGATGTAATTTATTCCATGTTTTAGCTTCAGAAACACTGGTGTCATATTGTACTAAAGTCGGATTGTACACAAGAAAATATGGTAAGCTATAAATATCAATGCAAATGAAAATCAATTGATTCAAGTTCGTGGCAGATTTAGTTAAAAAAAAAAAAAAAAATATTAACTTTCACCAGATATCTAATTTTTTTTAACGCAAGGCCATTCAGATATACAGGACATTTTGCTGTAAAGATTTGTTGTTTTTTTTTTGGTTTTTTCCTGTGAGTAAAGTAACAGTCATTAATTAAATCAACAGAACCTGTCCACTCTAAGGAATCTTTGTGTAAGGATAACAAATAAAACAATCTTACAATGTAGAAAAGTTATTACAAATTTAGGTACTTTTCAGCCCACTCTTGTGTGTGTTCATAAAGTTATTATGCAGTGTAAATTTGTAATAACATGCAATATCTGTCCATGTAAGCAAACAGATTTTTCTGTGAGGAGGACTTCTGATCTTGGCCTCACGTTTTCAGTTGACTTGAGATGAAATGACTACAATGAATCAATAGCTGCATCTACTGCAAGGAAAGTTAAGCCACTGTGTCATGTCAAAAGTCCATATTGCACATTTACAAAACTATTATTTGTCTGTGCATTGAATACTGTTGCCATATCTTGAGGTTCTTGACAAAATTTGCAATGTAATTGATCCCGACTTGGCATCTTGACTTCATTCACTTTCTCACTGACATGACGTGGCTTCCCTCTGTCTTTTTTACAAATATTTTCATGGCTACTGCTCTAATGAGCTTCCCCCCCTCTGGTGACCTGATGTGAATTTAAGCATGCTACTAGATTGGCATCTAGGTCCCACCCTTTTAATGTTGAAAAAGTTAAATATAACTGCCACTTCTCCACCAAGAGTTTCTTTTCTTGCACTTCCTGCCTAATGAACTCCCTTCTGTTTACTTGCTTCTCTAATAACTACAATCTTTAATAATTTAAATGCAATGTCAATTACCATCTTCTATCTTCTTGAATCCCTTTCATCTGTTATCATTTCCTCAATACCCCTATATCCAGTCTTTTATCTCACTAGTGGTATTCCCATCTTGCTTGGACTGAAATGATTATATTACACACAAAAACTGAATTAATTCAATAGATAGTCAATGAATATTAGAGATAGGCAGTTCAATATCATTTTAATAGAACAATGTATAAATAACACATGATAAAAAACACTAACTATAATTAGCAATTAGAATCATAGAAGAATTTATATCATAAAGACACATATTTAGATTTTATATTTAAAGATGATATACACATTCACAATTTTCACTATGTATTTGCATTTAAAATTAAAATTGTTTCAAATCTGTACATGCAATATCTTTGGTGCTATCAATGTAAGAAGTCTGGCAAAAGCATTGTTTATCAAAACGCAAATAATGCAGTGAAATTTTAAGATACTCTAATTTAAAAACTATTAAAAGATACGGATCTAATATTTGGGATTTATTTATAAATTTGATAAATGAACACCTGCGAATTTTTCCAGAATTTTCTGAGAAGGACACCTGTGTTTGTTGGTTGAGTTGAGATGGAATGACCATATATATATATATATATATATATATATATATATATATATATATATATATATAGGAAAGTTTCATTGAATAGTTTTGTCTGCTTATTTTCAACAGGATCTGTTCATATTCTTCGATGTGCTTTCTGGTGTCGGTATTAAAAGAAGAGAGGAAATTACCATGTTGATACATATTGTTTTAGTCAGAGTACTTTTGATATTAACACAATGTCATCCTCAGGGTCAACACGGTAATTTCCTCTCTTCTTTTTAATACAAACACCAGAAAGCACATTCGAGAATATGAACGGATCCAGTTGAAAATAAGCAGACAAAACTCATCTAAACTATTTGACGAAATTTGCCTCAATGAAAACACGCTACCAAAATGCACACTATATATATATAAAAAGAAGAGAGAAACCGCAAATGTTTTTGGTTGTTGTTCTTTTTAAAATATACAATTTCTCTAGCTGGAAGAACTACAACCTGTTCTATATATATATATATATATATATATATATATATATATATATATAGTCTTAAAGTGTGCTATATTTATGGGATAAAGTGCTCAATATCAGAGATAGAGCGTGTGTAAATATAAAAGTGGACATGGAAGTCAGCACTTAGAGGCGACAGTGTTTCATGCTAGTGCAATCGTCAGGTTGCCTGACGAATGCACTAGCATGAAACAGACTGTCGCCTCTAAGTGCTGACTTCCATGTCCACTTTTATATTTATTTATATATATATATATATATATATGTTTAGGAAAAAAAAAAACAGACATGTCAACCCATACACATGTGCCCACGAAAAATAACAGTAATAAGAAATAATGTCAGATTAAAAAAAAATCCACTTAATATATATATATATGATAAAATATAGTTTTATGGTATGCTATATTTATGGGTTAAAGTGCTCAGTATTAGAGATAAAGTGTATATAAATATAAAAATGTACATTGAAGTCAACACCCAGATGCTACAGTCTGTTTTATGTTTATACACAATCATCAGTTCAGGACACACACACACACATATATATATATATATATATATATATATATCTCTATCAATGGATTTTTTTATCCAACTTTTTATTGAGTATGTGTGTTTGATCTACTATCTCTGCTTTTTATTTTTTTATTATTAATTTAACTGTTTAAAAAACAAAAAAAAAACAGGGATAGTAACACAAATATGTCTACTTACTAAAAATATTATTTATAGTAATAAGAAATATGCAACAAGGAGAGACAGATTTTGTAGTTATAACTCAAATAATTTTCCCCTCAATCAAACATAATACTCAACTCATTAATTTTAAAATAAAAAATTTGGTGAATTTATGGTTACCTAAAGAATTGTTGAATTTTACTATCAAGCTCCCCACTGACATGTGGACATTATCTCCACCAATAGATCAGTTTAATGCTTATTTTTATTTGCTACTATATATCATTCATAATAATAAGTATCTCCCAAAGCCACATGAAATGCATACACAACAAACCAGCAAATACAATATATATGCAATTACATAAATGGTAAAAGAAAATTCAGATAGATTCCAGAATCCTCTGTAGAGATATAGAATTTCCTTTTTAATTTTTTCTATCCAAAAGAGACTGGTACTACCAGACACCTGAAGTTGTGTATAGACTTTCCTCTCATCTTCACAGCTTTTTAGTCCCCATCCAACCTTTCATTTTCTTTACTGTGCAGTCATATCAAGCCAAAACCTTGCCTTATTATCCTCTCGCTGTTGATATCATTAAAACCAAATCGACATAAACCATCAAGAATAAGCAGACACCGCATGATGGACTTAGACTCTGTGCTGAAAATTCCTACTTACATATTCTGCAGAAATCTTCAAGAAGCTTTTCCTAATTTGTTGACAGCTTGTGCATTCCTTCAGCCAAAACTACTATCTCCAGTTTTCTTTTTTCCTCACTGAAAACCCAGCCAATAACAAGTTTGAGGCATCAGAGAGTCCCGTGCACAAATTTTGTCAAACTTGATGTTATTTCCTTTGCTGCTGTTGTCATTTTTTTTTTAATTGTGGAAATGCCATCTTTCTTTCTTTCTTTT
Organism: Acanthosepion esculentum; assembly: GCA_964036315.1. Lineage (NCBI taxonomy): Eukaryota > Metazoa > Mollusca > Cephalopoda > Sepiida > Sepiidae > Acanthosepion > Acanthosepion esculentum. The sequence continues at coordinate 77,772,814 of OZ038488.1, forward strand.
CAATGTCTGCAATAGTATTCAGTTTATAAATATAGGAATAAATCTCAAATCATAGCCTGTTGTTATGCCAGGACATTTGCAAAATTAACTTTGAGTTAAATTTATTTACATGCAAACAAAAATTACAATATTCACTTCAGACTACGATCATTATCTTCATTGCTTTAATTAATGTTCTTCAGCTGGTTAGCTCTCTGACCTTCAGTTTTATGTTATATCCAGAAACTTTAAACAGACACCCTTAGCGCATTCACAAATAATTATTTCAAAACATTTTTATCAGTTATGAATTGAGTGTTCTGGCTGCTGATTTAATGTTTATATACATCACATATATAATATGTTAAAAGATTCCCTTTCTCTGCCATGTGCTGATAACTTAGAAGTAGAGTCGCTGACTGATGCCAAATCGGTCAAGTTTCAATCTTGGCTTGAAGCAATTGGATGTCTAGTCACACTGATGAGCTGTGATATGGGCTTCTATGTGGATATATATTTAAATATAATATAGCACACATATAGTTGTGCTACCAGTGAAGGATAATATGCATATTTATTAATATATAATATATATCTTGAACCTAAGAAAGCCACTAGCCTAGACAAAATTCCAGTGGTTGTCCTTAAGAATATCAACCAAGAATTATCCCCCAATTTAAGCAAAGTTATTCAACCACTGCTTGAAGGAGAAATCCTTCCCAGGCATATGTCTAATTTTCCAGAATGTGGGTATGCAATCTCCCCGCTCCCAGTACAGACCTATCAGTCTCCTCAGTAAGCTTTTTGAGGCCAGAATCAATAAGGTTGTCAAGCACCTAGGAAAAAAACAACTTTTTCAGCGATGAGCAGTATGGGTTTTAATCGGCACAATCTACTGCCAAAGTCCTAACTACCATCACTCACAGAACCAGTGAGGCTCTTGATGACAAGCACATCTTGAGGACCATAGCATTAGATATCTCAAAGGCCTTCGAGAAAGTGTGACACAAAGGCTTACTACACAAAGGCTTACTGCACAAACTCTGCAGTTATGGAATCACTGGAAGGGTCTTCTCGATCATAAAATCCTTCCTAACAGGTAGGTCCCGGAAGGTAGTTATTAATAGCCAGTCCTCTGGATCCCTAGCGGTCAATGCAAGGATCACCCAGTTTTCACACCTCGGACTAACCCTCTTTTTGATCCATATTAATGATTTGACTAAGAATATACTCAGATCATTTGTAAACATCTATTCTGATGATACGACTATATACAGGCACACTTCTAAAATCCCCGATGGTCAGAGATTGGCAAATGATGTCTCTTCTGATCTTGCACAAACTACCCAATGGGGTAAAAACTGGTTGGTTATATTCAATGCCTCGAAGACCAAGCTAGTTACATTCCATCATCACTGATCTGACCCCAAACTACCACCATTCTGGATGAACGGGGAAGCACTGTGCCTTGAAAGTCACACCCAACCTGAAGTGGAATTTGTACATATGATCCAATGCTAAGGATGCAGATAAAATGGTTGGTATCCTGTACCGCTCTAGTAAGTACCTGACTCCTCATACTATCCTCTACATTTATAAGAGGCAGATCAGGCCAAAAATGGAGCACTGTTGTCATATTTGAGTAGGAGCTGCCTATACGTCACTCTTCAGTCTTGATATAACCCAAAAGCCTCTTCAAGCTCTTGTGAGTAAGGAATTATTCTCCATCCTCTCTCCTATAGGTGGGATATGGTAAACCTGTCACTACTCTACCCCTACTTCTATAGAAAGTGCTTGGACAAACTACATTCCCTGGTTCTACCAAGTCGAACCTTCATGGCAAGAACACACCATGCCATTTACATAGTAGCAAACCACAGACATCCCCTCTGTATTCCATTGGTGAGAAGTAAGTTCTACTTGAGCAGCTTCTATCCGCGAACTACTGCCCTGTGGAAATGACTCCCAACAAGATATTTCCCCGATCACCACGATCTTAATCTAGGCTAGATTTAACCATTATCTTCCACTCCTATATGCACAATAGCCTCCTAACGTAACCCTCTACCTAAAGTGCCCCCCCCCGACTTGTAATGGGTGAACCTTACAGTACAAAAAAAAAAAATTATATTATATATATATATATATATATATATATATATATATATATATATATATGGACAAACATTACTTAGAATTTTAGATTTTACTGCTGTCTGCAAATAAAAGTTTCATGTTGCAAAATTGTTGACAATAACATTAATCACCTTTACTTACATAGGAAACTTTTAGTTGTGGACAGCAGTAAAATCTAAGTAATGTTTGTCCATATATATTTTATGTTTGCTCTGCTTTTTGTATATATTTCATATACCTTGCACTGAGCACTCTGTTTGTATTTTCTACAAATTTTGCCTATATATATATATATATATATTCTTGTCTTCATCACCAGGTTTGCCCACCTTTTATCTCTTTTCGGATTAGGCGGGCAAAGTTGTTGCCTGGTTGGAGCATAGAGAGAGCCTTTATTAAAGACTTTCTTTTACAATTTTCTAACCAGCATTTGGACCTACAAAGAAGATATAATCTGTTGTGGCATGGGGCATGTAATTGCTTATCATATTTTGATAGGATCCGGTTTGCTCGTTATGTAGGTTTGATATCTGCGGGCTGCCGTGCTAAGATAGATAGCATTTTTGGAGTTTCAACCTGTGTCTGATGATAAATCCAGTGACTTTCGAGCCAAATTGAATGATTTGGCTCATTCTTATGCTAGTTCTATTTCTTTCTCTGAATCGAAATGGAGAAGCGAACACCATAGGGTTATTAGATCCCTTAAGAATAACCATTCTTTGGTTATTACAAAACCGGATAAGGGATCTGGCATTGTCCTCATGGACGGCCATGATTACATTAGTAAAATGTTAAGTATACTTAATGACCCTTCCAAGTTATGTCTTGGTTCCATTGACACTCATGACTCCATGCTGACTTCGGAAATTCGATTTCAGAAATGTCTTGTCAAATGGGTAAAAAGTGGTGTTCTTCCTTCTGAAATGGCAGTGCAATTGAGACCATCTAGCTCTATTTGTCCCCATCTGTATGGATTACCCAAGATTCATAAGGATGGTGTCCCGTTGAGACCCATATTATCGATGATTGGGTCTTCACAGCATAAAGTTGCAAAGTGGCTGGCTATAATGTTGGAACCAGTTTTGCAGCATTATAGTACCTTCTGTATTAAAGATTTGTTTACTTTTTCCCGATTCATTCGGAATTGTGATGCCACTGATGGATTTATGTGCTCGTTTGACATCTGCAGCCTCTTCACTTGTGTTCCTTTATCGGAGATTATTGATATTTGCAGCGATATCGCAGTAATTTAACTACTCCGACTATACCTGAAGATGTTTTCGTTGAACTCATGAAATTTGCCACCATGTCTGTTGATTTTAGTTTTGACAATATCATGTATCGTCAGATTGACGGTGTGGCGATGGGTTCTCCTTTGGGTCCTGTTTTGGCAAATATTTTTGTGGGTTTTTACAAGGAAAGCCTTCTGCCAGGTTCTTCCCGGCCCAAGGTTTACTTTCGTTATGTGGAGGACACCTTTTGTGTGTTCAGCCATGAATCGGAAGTTGATCACTTTTCTCCCTACTCAACGGTGTTCATCCTGCCCTTAAATTTACAGTAGATAAGGAGGTCAATGGTTCATTGCCTTTCCTAGATGTTCTGGTTCACAGAACTCCTTCCTTGTTCCTTACTTCTGTTTATAGGAAGTCTACTTTTACAGGTCTCTTTTTGTCCTAAATGACAAAAGATCAATTTGATTAGGACTTTGACCCATAGGGCGTTAATGATCTGCTCAGATAACACCTTGAAAGATGAAATTAGCTGTTTAACTGGTATCTTTGTGAACAATGGTTATCCGTGATAAGACTGCCAGGTTTAATAAAATCAAACCTGCTACGGTTGGTAAATGTCTATCTCCGTTTACCGTGGTTGGGTAGGATTAGTGAGTCCTTTGCCAAGCAGATTTCATGTAGTTCACGTGAATGTTATTTTGCAGCGAACGTTCGTGTTGTTTTTCAAACCAGGTCTGTCCTTTCATCTGTGTGTAAAGATGTTCTACCCCCCACCACCACCATATTAATTCAGTTATTTGTCGTTTCAAATGTAGTTGTGGATGCGACTACATAGGTAGAACGACAGTGATTGGACGCTAGAATTAAACAGCACGTGCCTGCGAAAATACTTAATAAAAATCTTTCATTGGGCGATTCGATTCGAATATGTATGGGTCGTCGGTAGCGGATCATTTTATAAAGAATCCTACTTGTGCTTTGGATTTCAGTGTGACCTGGTTTTCTGTTTTGGCCAGGGCACACTCAGTATTCCATCTTAAGGTGTTGCAGATGCTGTACATCAGGTCCGGGTGACTGGCTGTTTGTAAACAAAGAGACTGCTTGCTTGGGTTTGCTGTTCTGTGCCTCTAGCATCTTTGTTGGTATTACTTTTATTATATATATATTTTTTATGTTTTTTTTCTCTTCCCTGCCCATTCATTCATGTCATTCATTACAGACTTTCTTGTTCTTCATAATTTTCTATTCCCCGTTAACAGTTCTGATTAGAGGGGACGAAACCGGTCGACTGGTGTTTTGTGTTTTTATTTTAAATCTATCATGGCCTATAATAAAAAATTTCTTGTTTTTTTATGCCTTAATACGCTTTTGTACTGTTGCAATATATATATATATATATATATATATATATATATATATACACACACACACACAGAGGGAATTAATGAACTTACAGAAAAAAAAGGTAGAGTGCTCACTTATTTTTTCTTATTTTATTTATCCCTGTGTGGAGGATACATTTTGCATTTTTTTCCTCCATCCCTCACATCTGTGTTAGGTATGTATTTT
>OZ038488.1:77785229-77962729 GCA_964036315.1 Acanthosepion esculentum
ATGAAAGATATTTTCCCTGGTAATGTGGAAGTGAAGAAAGGGCCATCTGAGTTGCCTTACTCCTTATGAATTGGAACGATGCACCAAGATGTTGGTTGTTTGGGGTTTTATGGCATATCAACCACTATGGGTTATTTAATGCCAGATCCAGTATTTACTAAATATATCAAAAATGTATAGCTGGTAACATCATTGTTTCAAAAACTGGCAACATCATTGTTTCAAAAACTGGCAACATCATTGTTTCAATGTGCTGGAAAAGACCTGGAAGTTCACTGTTTTCCCATAGCTGGGACCCCAACAGGTGCTACCACCCCGGGTCAGGGTGGACCTGGGAACACCAGCAATTAAGAGGTGGTTCCACGCTTCCTCAAAACCTCCTGATCAGAGGCCTTGCTGTTGGATGCAGTTTAACATTGTACCCAGGACGAAGATGCACCAAGAGTTTACTTTTTTTTATCTATTGAAAATCTGGCATGTAGGTAAAGCAAATTGGGAAATGGCTTTATCTCTTTCTTGGCAAATTAGAAAAACATGTCATTGGCGAAAAGAAAAGTTGATGGAAATTATATTTTTGTAAGTGAAAATGAATTGAGAAATGAAAACAGAGAATGAACCCACAGCGAGGATGAGGATTATGAAAATCCATCTGTCATCACAGGAAGGTGATCTGGTTTATGTTTTCTCTAGGACGTTGAGCAGTCCAAGGATGGAAAACAGTGTGTCTCTTTGTTGAGAATTTAGGTATACAAATATATTTTCATTGACAACAACAAATTGAGAAATAAGTTTTATCTATCGCTCAGAACGTTAAAATGACGTGATCTAGTTTGTGTTTTCACTGGACAGGTGTGTCCAGGAAAGGGAGCCAAAGAATTGAAATTAATGATGAGAATGAACTAAACCCTTTCTCCTATGCATTTTAAAAATTAGATTTGTCACAAAGACAGTGATGCCAGCCCTGAAAAGTGGGCAGAGCTAGAAAAACAAGGAAGGAAGGAGGAAGAGGCAGAATTTAGCCCTGCCTGTGTGGAGTAATGGTGCGAGATGTGAAGTGAGGCAGGTTGAAGTCAAGGGAGGAGCAATTCCTGTGAGTACTCTCAAGGATGGGGATAACTCTCCAAATTTGGAAAGTTGATTAAGAAAGCAGAAATAGGGAACAAGGAAAACCTTTATTGGAACTTATGAAAATTGAGGAATCACTGATCTGCAGAACTCTTCAGCCCCATGCCAGTTTTGGACTGAAATGCACATAAGTAGTCAACTTTGGGAAACTTAAAGACTTTGGGCTGAGAACCAGCATCGAGTGCCTCTGAAATCCATGTCAGCTGTCACCAGAATTCCTGATTCCAAGACTTTGAACCCAGCTCCTCCAAAAGTTTAGACATGGCCCAGTGTCACTATAGAAAGGTTAATTTTTGTTGTACCAAGAGCTATATAAGCCAACTGAAGATTAACCCCCACAAATCTCGTTTTATTTTTCATTGTGAAGATATCTTTTTCCTTAATATAGCACCTGCCATGGCTTGATCTAATGCTGCAAGACTATGATCTTCAATTTTCCACTGCTCTGAGATCAAGAACACAGCATGGACAGAGTTAGTGTGGATCAAAGTAGCCAGTAACCAACAACCACCATGGACCAGCATCAGCATTGACTAACACAGAGTGGTGGTTAAAAGGTGTTTTATATATATATATATATATATATATATATATATATACACACACACACACTAGCCAAGGTACTCGGTGTTGCCAGGGTGTACATGACTGCAATTGTATAACTGCAATTTCATTGATAAAATCTTGTTGTGTGATTGTTGCTCAGGGTTAAATTGTTTCAATGTTTTAGATATTCAGTAAATTTCCTATTGCCGTAATAACTTTTAAATATTATGGCATTGTTCACAAATCTAATAATCAAACAAAAACAGGGATGAAGCGTAAGAGCTCGATTCAACTGCAAATGCATGAACGACCCCCCCAATCCTTCTTTGTATATTTACTGTAAAGCTGGGGTTGATAAGAAGTTCTTTGGGAATTTTTCCTTTTAAACACTTCAATAATCCTTCTAAAACAATCTTTGCATCAACAATTATTCGAATGAAATTTAGGACGGAATCATATGAAGAAACTATTGGCTTAATGGCAAAAGCCAATTTTGGACCTAGTTTGTCGCAGATTCCATCCACTTAACTAAAATAATCTAAACCAAAGATTCACACAAGACAATTTGTGTGTCATATATAATTTAGATGGCAAATTTGGATAGCATCGGATGAAAATCCAGGTAGAAATGGCTGAAAATGGGCTTTTTGAACAGTTTTTTGTGGGGTTTTCTGTTACATGCGTGAAAGCAAACAGGACTAAAACCACAGTATTTTATTTCTTGCATGATGGCAAATTTGTTGCAACATGTTAGAAGAAAATCAAATAAAAACTGAAGTTATTCAAGTTTTTATAGTTGTATGAAAAACACAATTTTTTCACAGTTTTTTGAAAATTTTTGTGTGAAGCCAATGTCGCAGGAAAACTATCAAGCACTCTGCATAAACCTCGTAACATGAGCTATGTTTTACATTAAGTGCAAAGAACATCAGCTCATCTAGTAAAAATTTTGTTTTCATGTAACTTTGACTTGTTTTTTTGCAAAAAGTCTTACCGCACTTTTTTAGTTTTAGCAATTTTTCTGCCAAATCTGGTGGTCTGGAGATTGAAAAGTTGAGCTTGACTTAGTAAATTTGCAACATGTGTGTACAATTTCATTGAAATCAGCTGAGAAATGAGGACGTGCATAAATAGCATATACAGACAGACAGACATCTTCTGTTTATATATATATATAACTAGCCTTATCTTAGTCAGGAAAAGTGCCACCATATTAGGTCACCCAGTGAGAACCAAACTATTGGCTTGCTAAGCATCAATGACTAACAAGCATCCACAGAAAGCATGTGTGTGAGTCTAATGAATGAAGTAAGTAAATGATTTTTATTATCATAGATCAAGTAAGTAAAAGGAAATTAATCAAATTGACATTTTCCAAGAATTTGGGTATTGGGAAAATTTAAGTGACCTTATCATTTGGATTACTTTCCTAAGAATCGTTTTTCAATTTAATCAGGTATCTTCAGGTGTTCTTGCTTTACTTAATGGAATTTATTGTGATACAAATTATTAAAATTTATTAGGTAAAATTATCTTTTCATTTTTTGTTTTATTAAAAGATAGGATTATTCAACAAGGAATAGCAACCACTCTGAGCCAATAAAACACTCAAAACTGAACAGGTGTTTAAAATAAAATAAATACACCATCAGAGAGAAAAGCTGATTACGATGAAGAGCCTACCTGAGTGAAAAAAAGCAAAGAAGCCATTAAATAAATCTTTAAAAAAAAAATCTGGGTCAACAGACTTGAAAATAGATAAACATTTAATACAACAAATAAATCAGACATGAAGTTATTGATAGTTTAAATGTAACTTAGCCATAGAATTGGTTTGAAAAATGTCAATCTCAGTGTAGCAAAATGAAAAGTTTTTCTAGACAAAGAAGTAATTTTTTAAATTAAGTTGTAATTTAGATATCAAATTAAAATGATTAGCTGCTGAATAAATAATTTGTGGTTTTCTTTTCTGGATGGAAATAAACAAATTAGCTTTTTACTTTACTTTTTGGAGGGGAAAGAAAATTTTTTAAAGATTTTATTTAGAAAACATAGAATTCACTTTTGATTGTGATTACCAAAAATTGTTGAATGACAAATTTGAGCCATGAAGAGATACTTGAAAAGACACTACTACTCATTTAAAATAACCCAATATGCATCCTATATGTATATTAAAATGATAAATTGTCACAAAGTTTTCTTACCTTTAAAATTTCTGTATAAACAACATTTTAGTAAGACATCTATTTTATAATTATCTTTTTGTCATTATGCTATGTCCACTTGAATTTTCTCCTCTTGACATAGCTACATAAAGCTGACCATAAGCAAAACATTTTAATAATTTTCTAATGTTTATACGATTATTAATAATTATAATAATAGATTCAGCATCCTAACTATTATTTCACTTATTTAAATTATTCCATACAGTTTTAAGAAAATCTAATTAAACAGATTATTTTGACTTTGAGATAATTCCATAACATTTTTTGGGGAATCTGTTCAAATGATTTGAATGTGGAATAGCAGGCAACAATAATGCTTATTATGAATGCTGTGGATTTTCTATGACTAAATTCTGACAAAGCATATGTAAATTCCGTCTATACAAACATGAATTAAAAAAAAAGAAATTATCAACAGAAACATTGCTTATAAATGATAATTTTTAAAATTTGGACATAAAAATAAATTAAATATTTATTAAAATATGGTTTTAAAAATTCTTATGTAAATTAAATGTTACTGCTAATTTTGTAAATGTTATATTTGGCTTTGACTGGGTATTTTCAAAATAATATCAGCTCAAGCCCCAGTGGAGTATGCCCTCAGGCAGTACCTCTCTTTTGGGAAGGGGCTGAGGTCATTACCTTGTGCCTGGGGCATCACCTAAAGAGGATGTGCTGAGGGGGCTTGAGTAATTTTTCTGCGATATTGCTGGTAAACCCACTTTAAACTGACCTTGTATCACATTCGGTTGTGACGTGGGTGCACTGATAAATACCTATATATATATATATAAAAGACAAAATTCTTCATATGGTACTGGTACAGGCTGTTTTGTTCATAGACAAATTTCATATGTGAATTTATATATGGTGAGCTGATCATCTTAATCTAAAGATTATACCAATTAGTCTAGTTAGAGACATGCTGACTAGATTGTCATGAGTGACTGAAGCATGCTACCTGACAGGTGGAAAAATAGGTAAAAACAATGCTCCCTTTTGGTACGCCCATTTCTTGGTCATATAATACAGAAAGGGTGGTGCGAACTTAGGCATTGGAAACAGGCTCTGTTAAAAAGTTATTAAGATAAGCAATCTTCCTTTAAGACCCATTTTGTTTAAATCTTGTAACATGCTGTGTTTCCATTTGGTATCATAGGCTTTTTTCTATGTTAAAGAACACTGCAGTCAAGTTTTTCTTTTCAATAAAAGCATTTCTAGTAGAAGATTCCAGATAAACCAGCTGGTCTATTACATTTTGTTATTTTTAAAACCAGACTGGAAGTTTTTAATTATACTGTTAACTTCAAGGAATGAGATAAGTTTATTAATCACCCATTCAAGTATTTTGCAAGGACAGATAATAAGGGTGACTGGCAGATAGTTTGAAGGATTTTTCAGGTCTTTCTCAGTCTTCAGAATTGGAATGAGCATTGGCTTGTTTTCAGAGACTGGGAATATTGCCACTGATATTGTTATATATCTCAAGTAAGTAACTGAAAGTTTTTCTGGAATTCATAGTGGATTACATCAGGGCCAGTAGCAGAGTTACAGCATTTATTTAGGGAGACCAGTATTTCAGATAAAGAGAAAGGTTGGTCATAATCTTCTTTATTGCTTGAGTAGAAGTTTAGTTTCTCTCTCTCTTTGTATCTTTTAATATCCTGGAATTGTTTACAATAGTTATTTGATGAGAAATCTTTTGAGAAATGTTTGGCTAATAGATTTATGATATCCTTTTTGCTGGTAACTTTAGTGTTGTTTCGTGAGAAATGTTTCAAAAGGGGTACATTTGTATTTGCCAGAATTTTTACAAAATCATATGCCAAACAAATTTGGTTTTTGCATTGGAGTTGATACTGAATAAAAAGTTTTTCCATAAAGTTCACTTGGAGTTTTTAATTGTTCTTTGTACAGGGTGGGAGCTGCCCTGACCTCACTCTCCAGACTTGATAGAGTCCAAAAGGTGAGGGTGACAAATTATTCACCACCCTCCAACCTCTCTACCACAGGCAAGATGTTGCAAGCCTATTGCTGTTCTGTCACTACTTCCATAGAAAGTGCTCAGACGAACTACATTACTTGGTCCTGCCAATTCAAACCTTCACAGCAAAGACCAGCCATACCACTTACAAGCAAACCACCGACATTTCCTCCGTATTCCATCAGTGAGAAGTTCCACTCTAACAGCTGCTTCTTGTTAGCAACTGCTCAGTGGAACTGACTCCCAAGAGGATGTTTTCCTAATCACTACAAGCTAGGGTTATCTGTAATCTTCCACTATTTGCACAAATTACCTCTTAACATAACCCTCTACTTTGAGTGGCTCCTGGGCCTTGTAAAGGGTGAACCTTACCGTAAAAAAAAGCAGCAGCTTTATTTTGAAAAAAGTTTAGATTTTCAGGGGTTGGGTGCAGTTTAAATTTACAGAGTGCATCGTATCATAATCTAATAGCTTTTTAACATTCATCATCAAACCATGGTCTGGCACATTTAGGGGATCTAGATTCTGATTTTGGTATTCATTGTTCTACAATAGTGTCTTTTTGTAAATTGAGTGATATATTCTTTATTATTTATGTCTTTGTTGTTTTTTATTTTCTTCTGGGATCAGTTAGGATTAACATAGCTCCTTAAATAATTTTCAGCCAGTTTTTTAAGGTTCAAGTATGGAGTTAGTGTGTCTGTTGACTGGTGCTTTTGAAGATGATTGGCAAGTGGTCACACCCATTAGGTGTCATCACATTTGCCAATCATATTCAAGAGCAAATGTTAATTCAGGGAAAAATATTTTTAATCATTTTCTAGAGTGAGCTTTCAATTTCATAGAAAACAACACACATAGTCGTTTGCATTTTTGAATAATGTTTGAGATAATGTCGCTGATTGGTTAATAAATGCTAATGTGGAAATCTGAATTTGGAGCTAATGTGAGCCTATTTTTACATAAAAATGAGTGCTGAAGATTATCACTTAAATCTATTGAGCTCTTTTCTACAATTTTTTAACATTGACCTAACAGTTGCTCTTGAATATGGATATTTACTTGACCCCCCACTGAGTCAGGTTGTGACACAAGGTCAGTTTTTAATGTGGGGACCCGAGTGTTTTCACTTGGGCCGCTGGTCTAAGCTGGTCTTAGCTTGTCCAAGCTGGTCTAAGCTAGTCTTGGCTTATCATAGCTGGTCCAAACTGTTCAGAGCCGGTCCAAGCTAGTCGTAGCCGTGATACCACCAGCACAGGGACGGAGCCCTGTGCCAGGTCTCTTGAATATGACTGGTAAATGTGATGACACCTATGGGTGTAACCACTTGTCAATCATATTCAAAAGCACCAATCAACAGACACACTAACTCCATATTTGAACCTTAAAAAACTTTTTTTGTTCCAATATACATTTCTTGGGGGGGGGGGTCTGTACATGAATATTAGGGCTTATTGCGATTAGCTGATTGATCAGATCAAGCCTCTCTGACTGCTCGTCTAGTTCAAGTAGAAGGCCTAAAATCAAGTGTTGCAGTTCACATCACTGTTTCTTCACCCAAGTCATTAACTGCTCAGCCACCAGGATCCTATCCTCAGGCATTGCAGTCACCACTGACAGCAAACAAGTGGCCTAATTGGTGGGATGAGGGGGTTACACCTCTGCAGAGGTTCAGTCAGTGTTTTCATGGCACCAGCCAACTAGGTGATTGCTGTAACAGCTTTTGTAGCTAAGTGGTAAAATGCAACTGACTTGAAGGTGGCTTCCTAGATTAATAGTATACAGGCTTAATTCTGTTCAAGAGCCAAATTTTCTTTCATAAGATTTCCAATCCTGAGACCAGGAGATACTAATTTCACTGTCTAAAGAAAATAGGGATGCCTGCTCAAACAAATGCACCAACTAAACAAAACGTTTAGAGTCCAATGAAAAAAAAATCTATTGTTTAAAAATAGGTACTTATAGGACAAAAAAGAACTTACCTGGTCAGCATCAACAAATAGGATTTTCTTTACATCAAGTGGAAATAAAACATCTAAGAATAAAATTTTGTACCTGGAACAAGAAAAAAAAAAGCATTAGATAAATATTAAGTTGCGTATATTGGGTAAATGAAAAAGTTTATTGAATTTATTAACCCATATATCATGCCCACTGTAAAGTGTGGTACCAATTATAAAAATTAAAAGAATTCAATATTAATTGTAGGTCTTTAACTTAAAATCTCGTATAAACATAGGTTTTTACTAATAATCTATTAACATCCACTGTTTGAAAAATGGGATGGTGGGGATTCATTTTTTAAGTAAATATAAAAGAATTTAAAAAAAAATCTTTTACCTTACTCAACAACATTAAGTTTTGATTCACTATCTTCTGCCATTTTTCAGGCAGCTTCATAATTCCATCCTCCCAGAACATTTTATCTTCCTCATTAAAAAAAAAAAAAAAAAAGCTCAATGTGTCTTTTGCATTCTTTCTGGGAATAGAAATCGTTTTCATTTAAGAGAATTTCATAAAGACCAGAATAAATGGTCATCCAAAGATGCAATTTTTTCTGAATAAGGCAGATGAAGGAAAACCATCCAGTTAAGCTGTAACAAGTTTTGGCTGGACAACAGAGAAAAATGCAGTGGCCTAGTGGTATCCTCATCAAATATTACAGCATAATTCATAATTTATCCATTGCTGTCTTAGATCAGCTGGAAGCAGTACTTGTTACAATCAATTGTTTGGCTTTTCAGAGACAACTTCCTAACTATACATCATGTTTTTTGGATGAAGAATAATCATTGTTATGATTAGTGATGGTTCAGTTCAGTTGCCTCCAAATCTGTTACAATCTGTGCTGCTGTGAATTATTCCTTTTTCAATTCTTGTTACAATGTGCAAATAGAGGAAAATTCAAATTTTAATTCAGTAGGCATCTTTTCATTTATGCGGATGCCACACATCAAAATGACTCCCATAATCAAGCTAGTGCAAATGATTTTCAACACATGATTTGAAAATTTTTGAATATGTTGGCTATCACCCACATTGTATAATATTGATTATATTTAAGTAATAACTTGATTTGATTGCTGTTAGACTTAATTGGTCAACTTGAGCATGAAGAGACAGGGAAGGAGGGGGAAATCTACACTTTCAAGATATTTTATTACAAACAATATGTGCTTCATAAAATGACAAAATCATAAAAATCTAGTTTGTGTTTTTATCTTTCTTAAAATAAAAGCATAACATAAATGAAAATGTTACATTCCTTTTTCCCATCATCAATGATAAACAATAAATAGGTCAATTTTTGACAAATTTTCTAAAAAATACAAACTTATGACAACTGTCACAATACAATTAAAAGCAATTAAAAAAAAATATGAGTCAGTTAAAACTAAATACTCCAAATGTCATATAATGACAAAAGCAAAACTGACATTTCAGCCGGCATGTATCATACATTTGATATTCACCTGCTGTTGTACAACCAATAAAATACTTACCAGGTGATGACTCCTGTAACTAAAGCAGGATTTGGAGACTGAGATATCTCTCCCTCTCTCTCATACATACATACACACATGAAAATGTATATAAAATGTAATAACACAAATCAATAATGCCTATCAAAATATGTAAAATTACTAGAATTTAACCTTTTTCAAAGTAAGCAAAATTTTTGTAAAAAGTGTGCAATTGAGCACTAGAATGACAATAGTCAATAAATTAAGTTTAATTGATTTATCTTTTGACCAACTTTAGTTTTATGTACATAACGCTCACTTGATCAGATAAAGCTATATGGAGTATAAAGATGATATCTGTTAATAATCCAATAAATTTATTTGGTCCTGATGAGCATTGTGTACACAAAACATTCAAGTTGGCCCAAAGATAATCTTATTAATTTATCAACTACACACACCCCACAAAACACATTCATTGATTACGGAATTAGTAGTGATAACCCCAACATAAATACATGCAATTCAGCTCTAGAATTTTTATAGTAAACCAAGAATAACATTCCCAATTACTACTAGAACTATCGCTACAATTTTACCTACTCAAACGTAATACTATCCCCTATCTCCATCTTTCCTCCCCTACCTCTCACTCTTAGGACGCTTGTGAAATGATGTGCCTAAACTTTTGACCGGTGTTTATTGGCAAATTTTCCACAGACCAGTCAACATTAAACACCCAATCCATTCTTCACCAAACTGATATCAACAAGCACTACTGTTTCACACGGTCACCTTTTTTTTTTGTGTATATTTTTCTTCTCAAACAAATGGTAAAAAGGAAGTGACGTTTCAAAAATGGATTGCCTACAAGCAGGATTGTTTATAACCATTTTCAATTCTCATCCGTCGAAGTGCAGTTAAAATGCACTGAAACGAAGTTGCATCTTTGTAGTGAGTAAAATGTTTTTGCCTATATGATAAAATTATAATAAATAAATAATTATCACTCTACTATCGGTATCGAGCCCTCTTTTGGATTAATGTAAATATTTTATAATACACATATATATGAAATGTAATATTCAGCTGTATGCGAGATGCTGGAAAGTTCTCAAAAAAATCTGTAAACACTAGGTTAGACAGATATATTTTTTGCACCTTGTGTGTGTACATATACAAGGTAACCAAAAAAGTTCTGTCCGTTTTTTGATTAGTCATTGAATAAAGTTGAAATATATACGAAATGCGTGTAGCAATTGTTTTCAAATTCGGACAGCCGGAAGTAGGAACATCAGGCGTTATAAAAAACACGTGCACTGTGCCCGGCCATCAGTTATAAGCCGGACAGCTGTGAGAAGGATGGAAGTGTCTAGAGATCTCGTTCAGGACTGTTTGCTTTACGACTTCAAAGTGGGCTTATCAGCAGCTGCATCAAGTTGCCGCATATGTCAAGCGTTTGGGGATAGTGCTGTGGATGAACGTACTGCAAGGCGTTGGTTTCAAAAATTCAAGTCGGGAGATTTGTTCTCTCCATGATGAGCCTCGCAGTGGACAACCACAGGTCTTGAATGACAGAGTCCTGAAGGCGGCCATTGAAGTCTAACGTGTGGTGAACTTGCAAGACAGTTCAACGTTTCCGATGAAACAGACTTCACCTGCACCGCCTAGGTAAGACGTACAAACTGAGCAAGTGGGTTCCGCAAACGCTGTTGGAGGTCCACAAGCGACAACGAGTGGCAGCCTGCGTATCGCTGCTTTCTCGCCACCGTACCACATCCTTATTCAATCGAGTGCTTACCAGTGATGAAAAGTGGGTTCTGTACGAAACTCACAAGCGTTCCAGACATTGGTTTCTCCTCAGGATGCTGTCCCTCACACCGCAAGACTGCCTATGTACCCACGCAAGATTATGCTTTGTGTCTGGTGGACAGGTCGTCAAGTGGTTCATTATAAACTGCTACCAATGGGCCAAACGGTCACTGGAGACCTATACTCGCAGCAATTGAAACGTGTGCAACAGGCATTGCGCCAAAATGAGCCAGCACTGGTGAATCGGAAAGGTGTGCTTTTCCTCCATGACAACGTCAGGCCGCATGTCGCGCGAGTGGCCAGGGATACCATACAGCACCTTGGGTGGGAGACTTTATGCCATCCACCTTATTCACCTGACCTTGCGGCATCCGATTACCACCTCTTCCACTCCCTGGATAATCATCTTCGTGGGAAATCCTTCACCAATGAATCAGACTTGCGCAAAGCCCTCACGGACTTCTTTGCATCAAAACCCCCCTGAGTTCTACCGCAAGGGCATTGAACAGCTGGACACGGCAGAAGGTGCTGGATGCCGATGATGATTACTTCGAAGACTAAATATAAGTTACACATACTGTGAAGCGTTTTCTTTTTTTCCTTTAAAAACGGACAGAACTTTTTTAGTTACCTTGTGTGTATATATATATATACACACACACACACACACACACACACACACAGGGTGGCAATAAAATCACTATACAGTTACTTACATTAACAATTAAGACAAAACAATTAATCAATAGTACATAAATTTATTCTTAAAATGGTTCTGGTTAATAACAAAATGCTATCATAAACAATAGTAAATTAATTACCGATAATGTTTGAACTGCAAGCCACCTGCTTCAATGCATTTTCCTAATAGCTGTTGAATTGGCAAGTAGGTTTCCCTGAACAAGGCCAACTTGTGTTTTAATTCTCTCTGCCTACACAGGGCAGGATGTTGTATATTAATAACAACAGACTCCAAGAGGTCAAGGTGAAGTCTGGTCCATGCCCTGTGCGAGACAGAAGAACTCCAGAGAATAGTCTGTCCTGCAAGCAACAGAATTCATTACATGCTTGCCAATAGCGGAATCATGAGCCTGTGAACACCTAGATGGTACAGGCCCATGTTTACGTACTTGGCCCGGACCATACTTGCCGATCCTAACCTCTAAATAGTTTTGCCCACATAGTTGATCTCACATTGACATTTATACTGGTAGACAACTAAACTCTGCTTAATTAATTTTTTTTTTTTTTTTTTTTTGCTCCCTCCCTTAGTTTTGATATATTTTAACATTAGTTGTTGAAAATAATTTTTCTTTTCAAGCACTTAGCTTTATTTGCTGATGATATTTTTTCTGAAGATGTGTCAGCTGAAAGGTACCTATAATTTTATTGTTGTGATACTTTTGTATCCCTTTTTTTTTTATGAATAAAATATGACCACTTTTTTAAAAGATCAATTTATCCTGCGTGGCAATAATAATCTCTCTCTCATATATATATATATATATATATATATATATATATATATATATATATATATACTAAAACTATATGAATAAAGACAAAATGAAAGCTTTTCTTTACTAACACATTTCGTCCTCTGATGAACTAAGAAAACAATTTTATTTTGCAACAAGTATTTCTAAACAGTAAGTAAAAGTACCATTAAGTTTTGAAAATTTTTAAATTTGAGAATGCTCATAGATATTCTGTATGCTGTGAAAATCAAGGTAAATTATGAAGGATAAAAAAAAAATTATATCTTAATGTCTATCCATCAGTTTATTCAGATTTTAATCCCATTACAATATATCTGCACCAACATGCTTAAAACTTTACTTGATTCATTACAATTAACCAAAGATGCTCTATTTGTATTTACCTATAACAAAAATCTTCCTCAACTGACATTAATATCAAAATTGGTATTAAAGCAATTATTCTTTCAAGCATATTTTTTTTTAATTCCTCAACTTAAGTAATCAGTTCTAAGAACATTCGCTGTAAACATTTTTGCCATAGGTAAACTTGCCTCAGAAATTTTTGCCATAGAAGACTTTGCTGTATAGGATTTTTGCTGTGAGACAATTTCACTGTATTTATCTTTTATTTGTTTTTAGTATGCGAAGTACATTCTTATCAAGTATATCTGGCTCACACTATTGTTAAAATGATTTAAACATTTTAATAAGTGAAGTTTGAGGATCAAAATCCTATATCATGCATCCTCAGTGAGGAGCGCAAAAATTTCAACTTGACACCAGATCCTATGTCATGCCCTTTCATATTTCAGGCTTAACATTAAACTTTGTTAACATAATATCAATCTGCCAATAATTCTCACTCAAGCAATATATTTCAAACAAACTTATAACTTGAATATGCAACCAACTTCAATATAAAATATCTGATTAAAGATAACCCCTTTGAACTCTTTAAAAGTTTTTTGAAATTTACAAAACTTATTTGCAAATATAAACTGTTTTAAATTCACTATAAATACCTAAATATTGAAATATACTTTCTTATATTTGAATATACATTATAACAACACACCACCTTTTGATCCAAAGTATAATTGACATTCAATTCATCAAACACAAAAACATTTAAACAATTTAAAATACCACCTTGTTATACAATTAAAATATACTTGATAACAAGGTACTTCACATATTAAATTGAACATAACTCCAAAAGGGACGTTCAAGATAAGGGTATCGAAAAAAAAAAAAAATTGTCTTACGGCTAAAATCCTATATGGCAAAGTTTCCTATGGTGATAATTCCGGAGGTGAGTTTTCCTATGGGAAAAATGTTTACAGCGAATGTTCTGGATATGGAAATAATTTTCTCCCATAATTCTGAACAGTACTTATAAATGAAACAACAAAAACTGATGGTGTTATCTTCTTTTTTAAGTGCTTTCAGTAATTTCTAATTCCACTGAGAAAATAAAAACAGAAGAGCTCAAATAATGATGGAGGTGTATTTCAGAAAGTTATAGGATTGGAAAATCATGGGAATCTGGTGACCTTTTTATGTGGGGAGGAATTTAGATTTTATTTTTTGTATGAAATAGATTAAGCAAACAAAGTGACATTTTGTAAAAATAAAAATGTTATATGATTGCCACAGATTACAAAATGCTTTCCTGAAGATCTTTGAAGAAATCTTAACTCAGTATCTGTAAACACTGTATTTAGGTGAAGAGTGTCTTTGTAATAAGAATTAAGTGTATTGTCATAATTATTTAAATATCACATTTACTTAAGAATTTTTGAAAATATTTGCTAATTGAAAGTTAATTCAATTAGCAGACACTTTTAGAAATCAAGTGATTACTTAATCTTCAGGAAGGTAGATAAAATAGTGTCTGCTTCCTTCTGTGTTGACAAATAGAATATAGTTTGTTTAAAAGAAATATCTAAATAATTTCAACAGCAATAAAACCGCTGGTATTAAAGTTAGGAGAGTGATTACTAAAGGCACAATGCTGTACAGTTCAAAGGAGATAAAGATAACTCAAATGCTAGTGTAATATCTGTATCTTGCTGGTTAATAAATATAAAATAATAACAAATAGGACAGTCTTTTTGTAAGTTTACTTGTAGATGAGAAACACTCCAATCACAAGCAACAGATGACTATTTAAAGAAAATTAAAATGTATATTTGACATGTATACTTAGTTTAGTTCAGTTTGGTTTATGGCATAAAAACCTTTTCTAGCTTATTTATTTGTTTTGATAAGCAATAGATAGCTAGACAGAGGTCCAGTTGCATAAGTCAAAAAAGGCAGACATATATCGGGGCTGCACAAGAGTAAAAAAATGGTGCTCCCCTTTAGTGGGGTGAGGACTTACTCTTCTGTATAGAGAGACACAGTCAGCATAGAGCAATAAAATTTGAAACTCAAAAGGGCCCCAGAGATAAATGCTACCTTTCTTTGTAAGCAATGCACCTTCTAATTAGCAGACCCTGGCAATATCAAGAATCAGACTACCAAGCCCATATCCCTTTGGTTGACCATTAAGCAAGCCTTCTGAGTGCTTCCAGCACTGATGCAAAACAAAGTGGGAAGTTTGCCAAGCAAATAATTAAAGAAAGAAACCAAACAGGAAACAACAAACCAGATTTTAATGGATAACATTCAAGAAAAGAGTTAAGGCTACTTATAGTGAAGACAAACAGGGAAGGCCAATGTAATGCCTGGAAGGCACCACTTAACAAGGCTGAGAATGATAACTCAAAAATTCTAAATCCCATAAGGCTCAAAGATTAGCATAATCTCCTTTACAAAGACACCTCTGTTCGAGATTGAACCTAGGACTTGTAGGCCAGCTCTTGTTAGAAAGTGCTGCTCAGTGATAGGCCAGATAGCCTCAGTCTCCATTACATAACAATGCAAGACAAATAAGTGTTAGATTATAGTTTACCCAAGCGAATAAGACAAACATAATTTTCTGATAATAGACAAACATTATCTACTTTTGAAATTTAAAAATAATCTTATGGTTAATTTAAGAATTTGAATACAAGATAAAGAGGTTTTATGTTTGCAACATTAAATACTGTTATCCCCTTTTTCACTTGATAAGCAAAATTATTATTATTCTCAACTGAACCCGAGAATAACTTTTTTTCTTTTAAAGTAAAACTTAACCATCATAAAATTAACTATATATTAGTCATAGTTTTGGACTAAGATTCTTTAAATAACACATTAGTATTTTTCATTTCACCTCAAGTAAGGCAATAAAACCACTAAGATGTAAGGTTATGGAGTGCGAAAGAATATGGGGGGGGGGAACACTATTAAGAATAATAAAAGAACAGGGATTAAGAAGACAGAAAATAATGATTGGCACTGTGTTTACATTTTTGAAGAACAAAGTTAACTGGGAAGCAAGAAGCTGGAAGAGAGTTCTACAAGTGAGAAGTGCAAGAGAAGAAACTGTTTGCATAGAACTTATGGTTACATCTAGCCATTTCAACTGTAAAACAATGAGACCTTGCCGCCAGTCTAGCACTGCGCTTAAATTTATATAGATACCATAGAAGAATGTTCATCAGAACATTATCCATGAAAGTATTGAGAAAATTCATAAAAAAAAAAAAAACATTTATACATTGCCTATTTTTGTGAATACAGAAAATGTTTTGCTAATGTTGATTTTTCAGTTCTATTTCCAAGAGACTAATCTGCAGTCAGCACATTTAGATATTTAACAGCAGGCCATTTTATCTCAATATCAATATTTACTAAGTATAGTCTGGTACAAGGCCACAAGAAAAGGGTATCTCATGAGACCTAACCTTGTAACAAATCTCCTGCTTGTGTAACAATCACCCTACAGTTGATATAAGATTTTCAAAGATTTAGTGTCAAGGTTTCAAAAGTGGAGGACCCAGTGAAGAAAGGACTGAAAAGTCTACCCAAATAGTTTGTTAATCACTTATCTATGGAATGAAAGCTACTAAGACACACCTTGCCACATAGAGTTGAATCATCTGCATTCGCTTTGTATTCCATTAAGAAAGAATTTCCATTCAGATAGATACTTACTAAAGAGCTGTTGCTTTGTGGAACAGACTTTTCATGAATCACTGCAGTCTTAACCTCTTCAAGGCTAGGGTCAACTGTTATATATCCTACCTATCCTCATCATCTGCACTTCTTACTTCCTTGAAAATGAGCTCATTCAGTAGCTATCTTGAGTAGCTTTTGGGACTTGTATTAGTTAAACAGTAGTGTAAACGAAGATGCTGTTAAGTACGCAGTAAATGTAAACTTGGATAGATTGATTGATAGTTTTTTATGGCTTATCAACCCTTTTTTAGGTTATTTAAAGCTGAAACATTTTGAATTATAGGAGGTTGCTTACAGTACTTGGTTTTCTTAAACAATCCCCTTATAAGTTTTAACTGGGCTTGACACGGCTTAACTTTGATGATGAAACAGAGATCAAGTTTTTCCAGCATGAATTGACTTTTGGATGGAATGTCTTCATCTATGGGAGTTTAAAAAAAAAAAGGTACTCACAAAATATTTTTTGGCATATAAGCATTTATGTAATTCATGAAGCAGCATGTACTTCTTTTACTTCCAATTTATTTTTTGGCAAACATGTATAAAAAAAAAAGGCAATTTTCTTTTCAAGTACATACATATATATATATATATATATATATATATATATATATATATATGTGTGTATGTATATATATATATATATATATATATATGTGTGTGTGTGCATGTGTATTTAGGCAGCATTTTTTCATTCATACACGTTTCATTAAATAATATAGATAAGTGTTGTCTATATATAGACAACACTTATCTATATTATTTAATGAAACATGTATGAATATATATATATATATATATATATATATATATATATGAATGAATGAATAAGTGATATATGAAAAAAGCAAAATTGTATTTATGAAGAATGAAATTCAACCATTGGCACTTTTTATTTATCAGTGTCTCACAGTCAATATAGAAAATTATTTTCTATATGCTGTGTCCCTTAAGGCCATGGGCAATCATGGCTCTCACTATAACTTCCCGTCCTTTGTAGCTTATAATAAAGCTCGTCTTGTTTCTATCTCTCCTAATCCCTGTTCTGTCAACCATTTACACAACCTTTTTAAGTAGGTTATGTGCTGCTTTCCTCTGTCCTTCTTGTCTTCAATATGTCCTGTGAGTATCAAATTTTCCAAACGTCTTCCTCATTATGTGCCCTAGAATTTTGAGCTATCACTTTCTGATGCTATATTTAAGTGTCCTTTTCGTTTCCATTTTCTCTAAAATTTCAATGTTGCTCAAATGTTCAGTCCATGGTATTCTTTGCATACTTTTGTAAAACCACATTTATGTTGTCTCAAATCTCTTCTGTCTCTGTAATGAGATGGCCCAGCATTCACTGCCATATGGGAGTACCAATATTACATCACAGTTCAATACTTTTCTTTAAAAGGTACATGACATCCAAAAAGAGAATGCTGCTGTTTTTCGTTGCAATGTAAAAAAATATCTCCTTATAAGAATAAAGATAATTTTTAAAATAAGATTTTAATCCCAAAAATGTAACTTCTGTAAAGGTTTTAAAATATTCAAAACAAATCAACACAATGAGCAAAGGTTGTTAACTGATTATTAATAAGAACATTATCCTCATTTGTCATTAACCTTAAAGTGGGAATCATTTATTTCTTTATCTATGTTTCTTCCTAACATTCTCAAATCTGGTACAGATGCAGACCCCACACTCCTACCTTCCATCAATAATAACAAAGTTGATTCTTATCAAGCATTCAGACTAGAGTTAATGGCCAAACACTTTTCAAATTAGCTTCAATAACTTAATATCCTGCTTTTACTGAATTATTTGAGCACAGAAGAGAAAGAAATCCAGAGTTATTTAAATACGTTATCACTCTTTTATGGTAGATTGGTAAATAGAGGCCTAGGCTAGATTTAATAACCTCTGACCTAGTCACCTAGTTCTTACTTGTCAAAAGCCAAGCTGTTTATTTTTAGAGCTTATGCAAGGTAAATAAAGGAATAGTTGCTATTCTAATAAACACTATTGTAATCTAGATTTTTTTTTTAGATTCAGAAATAGCAAACAGTTTTCATTTCAACAATACTGTCTGTTCAATCAACTTAAAGTAATGACCAACAAAATAACAATCTATAAAATAATCTTGGCATATTCACAAGATACAGTGAGATGATGTTTACAATCTAATTACTATTTGCCATTAAGTAGGTATGATTATCTGAAGTAAGATTTAGAGGTATAAAAGTTATGATTTAGATGTAGAGGGCTTTCCAGGACTGTATAACTAAGATGTCAGGTGACTAATATTAGTTGTATGTATCTTAATTTAACTAAATTTTAGCTTGATTCTGGGTATAATATAGTGCATACAACTATTAAAAATATTAAAAATCTGCCACATGAAATTAATACGAAAAGGGAACCTGAAGATGAGCTTAGGGAACTATCCCAATCAATTCCACTCCCCATTAAAAAAAAAAAAATTGTCGATCTTCCCACTGCTGCATTTAAATCAAACAACAATCATCTTTTTCAAGCTTGAATTTTTTTTTCCAAGTTTAAACTGTATCAGGTTGTGTTATATGAAATTTGCAGACTAGGAGTAGAATTATCTATACATATGTAAATCCTACATACAGCCAAACTTTAGTTTGTTTTGTTTAATGGCATATCAACTCCTTATGGGTCATTTAATGCCGAAATTCAATTTTCTTGGGAGCTTTAAAGCAATAAAAAGATGATATTTGTCATTCTACTTTTACTCTACTTATTCTAATTAAGTACATGGTAGATGATACTCAGCTTTTGTGCATATACATGTTTGTGTGGACATGATTACTAGAGCCGGTGATATGTGTGTTTTATGTTGTAGTTCATATTTTGGAATTTTTTTGATTTCTTTAAGAAATTGTAGGATATTATAGGGTTTAATGTCATGAAACAACTCTTTCATGATGGGTGTTTGGTTGATTTTGTTTAGCGGCATATTAACCTTTATGGGTTATATAATGCCGAAAGCTAAATATTTTGAATGCTTTCAGCTGCAGATAAAATGTTATTCTGGTAATTTAACTATAAAAATCCATTTTTATACATTCAGTGTTTTGTTTTTGTTTGGCGGGAGAACTATTTGCTCATAGCTGGGACCCTAACAGATGCTAAACCCTAAGTCAGGGTGGACCTGGAAACAACAGCAATTAAACTTTCATGCTCTTAAAAAACAAGCTCCTGATCAGAGATTTTGCTGCCAGATGTAGTTTATCATCATACCCAGGACAACCAAACTTTAGTAAAATATTTGAATGAGTGCTGAAACCAAACTTACAAAACACAGATGTTATTAAACACTTATTGACAGTTAAAAAATGACTAAAACAAAGGAAAAACCCTAATTTTGAGGGGGTCCTATTAACATCCATTAAAGCTTGACTTCTTTAAAAGAAGTCACTTTTGGATTCTTAACTCTCTTCCATAAGATAAATGTACCGGGTGTAACAACAAAATTGTCCAAATCATGTAACAGCATGGGATAATTGTCCATCCCACAAAATGTTTAATATCTAAAAAGAAAAAAAAAAAAGAACAAACTAATTGAGTTTCTTTTTTCTAGGTTTTCAGATAAGACATTTAGCCATCTTGACACCAGCTATCATAAGCATCACTGAAAAACTCTAAGTTATTCAGCTAGAAAGAGAACAGGTTAAGATCATTTTGTGTTAGCCCCACTATGTCTTCCTAACTGAGCAATGGTAAGAGAAAAAAGATCATTCAGGCCTTCAGTAATGGTACCAACATTCATACTCTGGCTTCCATCTTCAAAGTCCATTCAAGAACCATCAAGAGAACGGTGAATAAGTTTTAAAAAGAGTGAAGAGTAGAGAGGAAAACTGGATCAGAAGGTCACAACAGCAAGAGGGAACATCATTTCAACTTAAAGCTAAATATATTCTTATTGTTCAAAGTAGAGTCCAATAGTGTTATATAAAACCTCGGAGAATTCCAGTAAGATATCTTTAATCATTTCTAAGATACAATAGCTCAAAGCTTAATTTGACAATTATACTGTTACATCCAGTACATGCCTCTTATGAGCATGAATGGAATAAAAAGAACAGCCTGGAAAATCGAAATCATTTAAAACATTTCATTATTACAGATTTTTAAAGTATAAAACTGTAGTAAACAAAGCATTAAAAGTTAAGAGTATTATTTAATTGCGAATATACATATATCTCAAAACCCATGTGGTGTGTCAGAAAGCTTCATCAGTGATGTTGGTGCCGTTGGAGTATTTGTGCCTCTAAAGACATCAGATGCTCTCTCCTACTTGAACTAAACAGGAGTTCTTGGCTAGCTTCCTGACCTTTATTTTTGAATCAATGAAATCTGGTTTGAGCTTATACTGATTTGATTCTTTTTAGAATTCAGCCAATGAAAATGTTCTTTAAGTTACTACAGTCTCTGATTGTCTCTCTGATGCCATTGAATTGGTTCCACCAATATTCCCCCATTTGCTTTTTTGTTAATTTGTCTTCCAAATTGATAAGAAAAAAAATATTGCATAATGTTTTTGCAGTCCTTTTACAGTCAAGAAATTAAGAACTTTTATATCAATAGGAAGAAGGGAAGAAATAAAAACTCAAATGTGTTCTATTAAGTATAATAATCCAGAGATGTGTATTTTTTTGAAAGAAAAAAAAAATTCTGTAAAATAGGTTATAGGGCAAGTAATAAAAGTTTGTTAAAAACACTGGAACAAGAAATGCAATCTTTATTATCAGAACATTATCACAGCAAGCAATTCAGATGCAAAAAGATCTTCATTTCGTAGACTCTGTAAAAAGCATTTGATAAGGTACAACACCATGATATTTGAATTGCTAGGAAAACTTGATTTATTTAAAAAAGAGATTAGAATAATATGAAACATTTACTGCGAACAAACCACCAGCATATGGACAGAAAATGAATTGATCAAGCACACAAAATTAGAAAGTGGCATAAGAGAAGGATGTATCTTCTGACTGGATTCATTAATTTTTACACCATGGTGATCTTAAGAGAACTACAAGTCCTAGGATTTATTATTGGCAGACATAAAGTTGTAAGATATGCAGAAGACAATGTGTTGATGGAAAACACACAAAAAAAAACTGCAGGAGCTCCAAGACAAGGTAATAAAGGAAGGCAAAAAAGAAAATTCTAACCATTACTTGTAAGAAGACCGACTATATGGTCATTAGTGTGAAGCCTCTAGTTTGTAGCTTGCACCATGTAAGCTATAAATTGGAAAATTTCATTAGAAACAAAGAAAAAAAATGTTGAACTGCTACGTAATATCAATCAATATATGGTAGTGAATGCTGAACAGTTTCCCGACAGATGAAGATAAGACTTTAGGCAACAAAGATGTGGCTCTACAGAAGGATGCTGAGAATACCATGGACTGAATATATGAGCAAATGAGGAAGTTCTAAGGAAAAATAGGAACAAAAAGAACACTTGAACTTAGAATCAGAAAGAGACAGTTGAAATTTCCAGGACACATAATGAGGAAAGGGGACTTAGGGAAGTTGACACTCAAAGGACATATTAAAGGCAAGAGGTGCAGAAGGAATCAACGAGTAACCTAGCTAACGAGCTTGTGCAACTGGATAGCAGAACAGGGTCTGGGAGAGAGTGTAAGGAGATAAACATTGCTTAGAACGACAAAGGATAGGAAACCGTTGAGAGCCATGATTACCCACGTCCTGAAGGGACAAGGCACATAAAAGTAAAAAATTAATAGTAATAAAAAAATGAATCCATAGCTTAAAATGTAATGAAAATCTAAGCAAAATTATCTTAAACAGATAGGAAAGATCAACAGTAGAAAAGCCCTGATATCTGCAGTGTGAAAACAGCAAATATTTATAAAGTTGTCTAGTATGGCACAAGGCCACAAGAAATACTCATTCTTGTGACCATTTCAAGCTAAGCTAAAATTAGTCAATGAATATAAAACTGTAATGTGTTTATCAAAAGCAACAAAACTATCTTTTTTAGCATGTTGTTAATTCCTTGAAAATTGGAACAACTAAATTATCTAGACATTAAAAAAATATCTTTTCTATACTTTTGCAAAGTTTAACGCTAGCTCAAACTACAGCCAAAATCTGTGTTTACCAAATGAGCCTCAGACCTTGCCTCTTTGTTAAAGCCTTTAGTATTTGGATTGAATAGATAAGGTAAAAATCTAACAAAGCACTTTCACATTACAAGGGCTTCAGTCACCTGCCTCATTTTCCCCATTAATAATTTCTAATAAGCTTGTATTTTTTGTTTGGTGCAATTCTATAGCAAAGGAGGAGGAAACAATGAAAGAGAATCCCTTAAACTTTATCACAGCTTTGTCCCATACACAACTACAGACAATGGATTATGAATAATATTTACAGGTTTATAAGGGAGCAGAGTGGCAAGGCTTTTTAGGGATCAATTTCTACTAGCTCCTTTCGAAGGGAATAGATAGAGGTGTATAAAAATCAACAATCGGCATTGTGTTAGCATGGGAAAAATAAATAAACAAAAATTAAATCTGAGATAATATCCACATTTTCCACACATGCCATAATGAATAGTGATATTGTTTTCATTTTGAAAATGACTGTCTGAAAGAGGTAAATGGGGGCACTTTGTAAATGTACACCTACTTAACGATTTCAAAATGTCTTAAATACAATACTAAGTTTAGCAATTCTTTTAATAAAGGTGTTTTTTTTTGTTGTTTCTTTTGCATAGTTCAAGAAGCAAACAGAGTAGGAGTAAATATGTTTGTCTGTCATCTGGTTCACACTTCTCCCTGGTCTTTTGAACAGGATTAGAGGTTTATAACTTGTTTCTTGTTTAGGGTTAGGTTTCCAGTTTCTTCTAAAGTCTACTTGCACACTGTTATCTTTCCAGTATAACCACAAGAACAGGCCCTTTCTTACACTAATACAGCAACATACAGTATCTCTCTAACTTGAGTGGTTCTTGGGGCTTGTATTGGGTGAACATTGAAAAAAAAAAAAAAAAAAAAAAATATGAAAAAAAAAAAAAAGGAGAGGAAATATATTTATAGAAATTTTTTTTTGCACAGGAGAATTCTTTACACCTTCCTTAGGCCATGACACTTGTCAGAATAAAAATTTGATTTTTTTTACCGATTCAGGAGGGGGTCCTGTTTATTATATCAATACAGTATCAAATCGATCCCTGACATTTACAGATTATTGGACTTAGCTGTTATTTACAAATGTCAAGTTTGAAAGTGTGGTAACATCACTGATATCTGCATGTTTTTTTTTTTTGTTTTCTGAATTACCTTTTAACATTTTAATAAACATTTTCTGTATGGGATTTTTTGGAAGCACATGCACAAACATTTGAGGTTAATTATTTATCTTAAAGAATAAACAGATACATACTTTTATTAGTTTATGTAATTTTTTGTTCTTTAACTAAAAATGTGTATATCCATTTGTTCCTTACTTAAAAGACATCTTTTTGCATACCCCGTTTTAATATCAAAAAAAAAAAAAAAAAAAAAAAAAAAAATCCAATAACTCTGTAAAAGTCAGGGATCGATTTGACATTTTATCAATATTATGAACAGGATCCTCAATTCTAAATCAATAAAAACATCAATATTTTCAGATTATGACAAATGTTGAGGCCAAAGGAAGGTCTAAAGAATGCTAATGCACAAAAATTATTTCCCAAAATATTTTTTACAAGGCGGTCAGTTTGTTTAAGTCAGGATTTGGCAACCTTTTGGAGAGAGCAGAACAGAAAGCCATGCAGTGTCTCAGGGGAGGGCCATGACATCAAATGTATTATTATAATTGTCTCAACCTCAGATTGCTCCATCCAGAAGGCTACTTTGGTCTGTAGGTTTGAAGAAAAACCAATGAAGTTATGTTGTATCATTTAAACATGTTTCCTTATTTTACTGCACGAAAAACAGGATCGCAACTGTATTTCGTTTATAGTAAGAAATTTGCATTTTTTCTTTCTTACTATAAACAAAATACGGTGAGAAATGACAAATTATTGAATAAGACACTTGTTTCTGCTTATTCTTCAATAACTTCTCCACATCAGGTGAAATATTTGTTGTGATAGGAACAAATCACAATCCAGGTAGTCATTACCCAACCTTGTTCTTAAAAGACTTTTAGCATATTTAATTTTCAAAAAAAAGTTGTTCACAAGCGTATGTACTTCCAAATAATGATACCATCATTTTCATATTGCCCAATAGATTTTTATTTTCCATTTGGCAAAACATACTTCCTGTAGAAGTCAGCAGTAGATTCAGAACAAAATTTTGATTTCAAAAATTTGTCACATTGTAAGTTGATTAACTCCAACTGATAGTTTTCTGCCACTTGCTCCACAAATTAATTAGATAATTAATGTCCAGGTATCAAATTAGTGGGCTGGATAAAAAATCTTTTGCATGGCCCTAGTTTAAGTAGTGCCCTATTCTGATATTTTTATGAGAAGTTTAACATTTTTGGTGATTGTAAATACTTTGAAATGACAGATAATAAATGGCTTCCAATTAAATCAGTTCTGACTGTTTTAAAGATTTATTAGCTTTGTTGAGTAGCTCAGAGAGAAATTTTAGACAATGGTCACAACACTTATTTG
Source organism: Acanthosepion esculentum (assembly GCA_964036315.1). Classification (NCBI taxonomy): domain Eukaryota; kingdom Metazoa; phylum Mollusca; class Cephalopoda; order Sepiida; family Sepiidae; genus Acanthosepion; species Acanthosepion esculentum. The sequence continues at coordinate 77,810,648 of OZ038488.1, forward strand.
ACAGACATCACTTATTTTTACCACACACTAAGTGAGAGAGGTGCAGATATAGAGGCTTTCAGAATGGCTACCCGATATCCATTTTTAGCCCTCAAAGCTTAATGCATGAGGTTGCAAATTTCAGGTCCCTTATTTATCGTTTTTCTTACTATTTTAAAAAAAAGACGTAAGGTTTTTTTCTTACCTATCTGAAGCATTCTCCGCTGATCACTCAATTCAAAAAAATTAGAAAGCTAAATATTACAATATTGTTACAATGGACTTTGAGAATCTGAAACCTTTTATCTATCTTCAAAGCTTGCTTTTATGAAAAAAAAAAAAAAAAAAAAAAAAAAGTAAAGAATAACAGTCACATATTTTACTTATAGTATTTGGTATTCTGAATTGGTGACATCCATTCTATTACATATTTAGTGTAATGCTTTTAATTAAAGTTAATTTTTTTTTTTTAAACTTTTACATCTAGCATTAATGATATGAACATTTCTGGCCTATTTCAGTTCTCTTTGACCCAAACCTAACACAAGATAAATTTTTCTCTTTAAATATGGCCAGTGGGGAGGTAAACTCTAGGGCTATAATAATAATTAAATTATTTAGATTAAACTGTAATTTAACAAGCTCCTCAGTAAAGCATCTTTATTTATATATACTATTTCTTTTGGTGTTTATCAGACCATTGTACTTATGGTAGTTACATCATAAGTAGGTGAGACGTGTTTTGCTGAGTTTTTACTTTATAATCTAATCCTGTTACTTCTAATACTTTGACCAAATGGCTAAGTTTACATGGAACCATGGAGATTAAACTACAGAAGTTGGACCTGTACTAACAAAAGGTGTTCCAAAGATATTTATTTACAGAGCAATCAGCACTTTGCATTATTCTGTTCAACCTCATAGTGACACAGACACACACACAAAACGATGTCTCTTCTCATCCACTGATGTTTAATTTCATGACACAATTCCTTAATCTGAGGAATTTGCAAGGGAGAAACCTCAAAGTCTGTAACAATGCCATATGCAAAGCTGAAACTCCAAGCACTTGTTTCACAGATTTCTTCAGAGGAAACAAAGCCTTAGCTGATTAGTGAAGGAAATTGATAGAAGCCCGAGAGAAGGAAGTCTCAAGCGTTTGACAATTCCAAGTCTCTTTCCGTCTCAACAGATCAAACGAAAGTTGTATGTGCTTGTGTGTGTGAGTGTGTGAGAGAGAGAGAGAGAGAGAGATTTAGAAATGGATCAAGTGGAAAAGAAGGTGTATGCAACTTGTATGAAGCAAAAGCTTTATCATATCAGTAGTGACTTATCAGTCAGGAAAGGCCAGCCCCTAACAAATTTTGGATAGCCAGGAGCTATTGAGATGGCAGATAGGAAAGAGCAAGAAGATAATGGCTGACAGCTAGGTAGGAAGGGAGATATCCGACCAATTGCGTTGTTGCCGGTAGTATGGGAGAGGAGCCATTAGCAGTGTGGGGATAGCATAGCCCCAGGGATACTAGTGGCACAATCCTCTTGTAATCACAAGATAAAGAACAGCCTGAATGGCTGGTAGCTAAGTGTGCAAGGGATGGTTGTAGGTGATACTGTGCTTGGGGGGGGGGGGGAAGAGAGAAAAGGACAAACTACAAGTGTGTGTTGGGGAGGAAGATGGCAACTCTGCTGGTGTTTTCCCAAAGATAAAGACTCCACAAACCAATCATGAGAGGGAGAGAGAGAAAGAAAACAGAAAGAAGCCAGAAAAGACTGTAAAATTATTAAGCTGGGCTTCCATAGAAAAACAACAGCCAAAAGGAAGAGAGAACATAGGATGCTGCATGGATTAAGGCACGCCACTGGGGGGGATATATATATATATATATATATATATCTCAATCATATCTTCAGGTCTCCAAACTTAGCTGCTGGTTAAAAGAAAATAAACAGAAGGAGAAATTCATAAATGTGTGTGCATTTCTATTTTGGCATTTGATACATCCTCAAATATATTTTGTCTATCTGGAACTTCATACCTTAGGACGAATTCATATTTTATAGAGAAACATTTCTTCTGTAATAAAAATAACAGAAATTGAAACAGAGTTTTAAGAAAGTAAACAATTTACTTCTTCGTAAGTTTTTCTCAAAAATATAGCAAAAACAAGGAAAAAAAAAAGAAAAAAAAAGTCTTTCTTCAAATATCATTTTAAAAGCTTTTCTGGAAAAATAATTTAAAAATAGAATAAACTGGTTTTGAACACTGAGTTATCCTTATACATTGGTTGCAACCATAGCTAGAGAGCCCAGTCTACCTTGTGATATAACCCACAGCTGGTGGAAGAAGACACGCATTTGTACCTTTCTCAAGAGAGGGTGATAAAATTTTCTGGGTGAGCCACTTCCTAAAATCAGTATTGCAATGAGCAAACATCAAGATACTGTTTTGAGGAAATCAGGTAGGCTGATAAGTTTTCAGCATTACATTTTTTCTTTTTTTTTTTCCTGTATTGGCTTTAAAATTTAAAATGTCATATTTCTATCACTGCCCCAAACACTACCAAGATAAATCTTCTTCACTTACTCATATCCACCCATATGTTTGTTTAGCTGTCCTGCAAATTAAATTGTTTATTATGATAGGATAGAAGTAAAGGATGTTCCAGTAACTTGGACCAATTTTAAATGTGAGTTCAGTTTAAGCGTCTAATGGTTTTTTTTTTTTCTTTTAGATTTAACAACTTAAGACTTTGGCAATTTCAAACCATGGAAAGATTAACAATCAAACAATGCGTTAAAGTTTCAAGAGTGCAATTGGAAAAATTGTTCATAAATTCAAACAAACTGGGTCGGTGGCAGATGTGAAGACACCATTGCGTGCTCGTTTACGCCATTCAGCTGAAAACATTGCTGCAGTGCACGAGAATGTGGCTGAAAATCCAGACAATTCTATTCGTCATCACGCGCAGGAACTGAACCTCTCCACAACAATGTTACATCATTTCCAATTGCGCTCTCGGTTGGTCGATTATGTTGACCAAAAAAATCACAAAGTGCACAAAATGCACTTCTGTTTGAACGTCCATTTTTCATAATAGGCTTTGATAACTTCAGATGCTTAAACTTAATTCGCATTTAAAATTGGTTCAAGTTATTGGAACACCCTTTATAAATCAGTATCCATGACTGGTTTTGAAATACAAAACATTTTCCACTATCCAATAAGAAAATTCATTCCCTAACTGTAATATAATGCTTACTTTTATACTAAAATTATTGCCCTTATATTGTATCAGAAAAAGAAAACTCCTTCCATAAGCAAGTGTTTAATTTTGACTGTGCAGAGTTGTCTCTGTTCCCAGTTGAAATTAATCCAGGGACCATTTCTATGGCAACACCTTCAGTATTCTATACAATACATTAATTGGCAGTAAATGTCCGTTTTCTAAAATCATAGTTAATTAGTTTCCTTTTTTTCTTTCTTTCTGTGACCCACTGTTTTTATTTTTATCTATGACCAATTATTACAAGAACACCACACACAATCAATAAAATCCAATTTTTGGATAATTAGTAAGACTTTCTATTTTTATGTCTTTTGCTGCAAATTATCTTGCAGGATTTCATCACTTTTCATTTCCTCCTCATTGAATAATTTCAACAAAGCCACGACTAAATTTATCACTGGCAGCTAAACCATGTCTTTTTAAATTTCTTTTGACAAAACACTGCTGAAAAAAAATTTGTAAAGAATTGCAGAACCGTTTACTTTGCACTTGGACAAAGAATCATTTCAACTCTTTAAGTTTCTTTTCACTTACCAATAATCCATGTTTTTGGGGGTTTTTCCCCCAAAAATTTTTATCCAGTCATTGAAATTTATTTAAATATGAGGTGGGCACTGAATGTTTTTTTTAACCTGACAAAGAAGGAATTTAAAAAAAAAAGAATATTCATTTTGTCAGATTTTAAGAAGTGGGTTAGGCCAAATAACTTTGTACAGTTGAAATTTTACTGTTGAATAATCAGAAAAGAATTTAAATTTCTCCATCTTCATGAAGAAAAAAATGTTTTTTTTTTCAATGTTTATCCTAACTTATTGAAGCATCTATAAAAAAAAAAATAAAATGCAGGGTGTCAATATCTTTATATCATTAATTTTGACATCTAAAAAATATTGAGGTGTTCTGTGAGTGTTAAATTCTCCAACTCTTCTTTCCTTGTCATATATCTGAAAGATTTTGTCTCTTTCTGATTATTAGCAACAATTTCTTTGCTGATCTTATTTTCTTATCAATGAGTTTTGTTTTTTGTGCAATGTTGGTTCCAATTTTTTTAAATATCGCATTTTCATGCATTGTGGCATTTTTTTAAAAAGTATCATGTAAATGGCATGTTCATCAGCACAATAATGTAGTGGTTATGAAAAAAATGTGTGTGCTGGTTTTATTATTATTATTAGAAATTCTTCAAGTAGGTGAGTCAATTCATAAATGACATTAGTTTGCTGAAATTTGGATTCTGAGTATTTTAAAGATTTAATTCTTCTTTTTCGTAATCATAACAGGTCTTGAGTAGAGAATAGAATGACAAGCAGATATTTTTTTTTTAAGCATTTCACCCCAAGCAAGGCAGGAGTGCCACTAGCACACAAGGGGTTACAGAGAGTGGGAGCAAGAGTAAAGAGATGTGATTGAGGAAAGGATGAAGAGAAGAATGGGGATCAAGATCACGGCATCAGAAGATATCAATTGACATTACATTTAAATTTTTGAAGATTATACGAGGGTCATTCAATAAATAAGTTGAATTTTTCAGTATAAGGACTTCTAATACAGATAGAAGCTTACTCTTTTATTTTTTTTTTGTTTTACTTCTTTTTCACATGGATTTAATTTCTTTTGTAGATTAAAAAAAAAACTTTGAGAGTTTTGCCGATTAACAAAGATGGCCGAACAAGAATCATGCTCCAGGATTGAACAGCGGTCAGTTATCAAATTTTTGGTTGATGAAGGGTGCAAACCAGTTGAAATTCATAGGAGAATGTAACTGTGTATGGTGCCACATGTTTCAGCCAAAAAATGTCTACAAGTGGGCTAAATTGTTTAAAGAAGGACGGAGCAGTGTTGAGGATGAAGAAGTGAGGTCTCCTGAGGTGATCGAATCATTCAGTCTGACAGAAGGGTGACAGTGGATGACATTGCAAGGACTTTGAGCTTATCTGTTGGGACAAACGCAGGGGTCATCAGTCAGTAGGAGTCATCTTGCATCATGACAACGCAAGGCCTCACACAGCTGCCCAAACGGTGCAGACCATCAACGAGCTGGGCTGGGAACTGCTCCCTCATCCCCCTTACAGCCCAAACCTTGCCCCTTCAGACTTTCACCTGTTTGGTCCCTTGAAAGCGTTCACGAGAGGCACAAAGTTTAAAAGTGACGATGAAGTCAAAAGTGTTGTGAGCGACTGGCTGAGACATCAGTCCAAAGATTTTTACGCTGAGGGAATACGGAAGCTTGTGCACAGATGGGAAAAGTGTGTGACAGTGCTGGGAGACTACGTTGAAAAAAAAAAAAAAAAGCTTCTATCTGTATTAGAAGTCCTTATACCGAAAAATTCACCTTATTTATTGAATGGCCCTCGTAGTTATCAGGGAAGCAACTAAGAGGAAGGGAGTTTCACTGTCGAGAAGTACAAGAGAATAAGCCGTTGGAGTAGAAGAGGCAGTTACATTAAACTGTTTTGACAGTAAAAGGGTGGAACCAAGATGCCAACCTAGTAGAATGCTTAAATTCATGCAGTTAGAGCACCAGTGATAATAGCTCATCAGAGCAGTTGCCATGAAAATATTTGTAGAAAAGACAGAGGGAAGCCTCATCACGTCTGTGAGAAAGTGACTGGAGTTGAGATGCCAGATCAGGACCTATCATATTGTATATCCGTCTTTGGATTTTGTCAAGAACCTTGAGATGAACAGCAGGGGCACCAGACCATATATGGCAACAGTGCAAATATTCATGTTTTCTGCATTAAGAATCAAGTTTTCTCTTAATGTCATTAGAATATGGGAGGAGCAGCCCATACTCTTGCCTTTTCCATTTGTATTTTTTTTTATCAATTGTTAGGATTTATTTGATTTAAAATGATTAATAGGATTGGCCATTTTATTGGTTCCTTTTTATTGTGAAACGTATAGGGTTTTCGGGAAGAAAAGTATCCTCATAATGTTTGAAATTGAAGGCATCTACAGAAGAAGAAAAAATCCCTAGGAATTTGGAGGCTCAATTATAAAACCAGACCAATATGAAGACTTTGCAACAGAAAAATTCAGCTGAAGACAGCTGGAGACCAGAGAGGTTTGAAATTTGATAAAAAAAAAAAAATAAAAAAAAAAATCAACCCCAAAAATGAGTGCCAAAATAAAAATTGTCAACCTTTCTTATATAATGCTAAAATACGAAGATCAAAAGTACGTTTATTTTGATGGACAATGTCAGAAGTAGTTAATTTTTTTTTTTCTCTTTTTACTTCATTATAAACAAAAGCTGGGTAGAAATCTGGCAAAATGGCATCTGACATGAAAGTGCATGTAAATCAGAGATGTATCAAATTGTTCATGTGAAAAAAAAAAAAAAATTGCACCCACTAACACTGGTTGATGAAGACCAAGCAGTAACTGCGTAAATATACGGCCAGGCCCCCTACATCAGTTTTTCAGCCCATTTCGATTACCATTTGTATCAGTGGGAACAAAAGCTAGGAAAGGCCCAGTATACATTCGAGAAGGGAATGCAAGTTGAAATATCGCCATGAAAGAAAGTATAAACCTGGTTTTCAATATACAAGGTTCTTTATTCAATAGATTCACTTGGCACATCCCTGACTCTACATCTCTCCCTCATCACTCTAGATGTCAATGCTTATGGCCACATCCTGTACGATCACCAAGTTAAGCAATGTCAATTCTGGTCAGTAAATGGGTAACCGTTTGGGAATACCATTTGGTGTAAGCTTGGATATGTGGGTGTCATAATATATTAATGGCTCAGAATTGTTAATCAGAGAGTAGAGTTCCAATTCCAGTTGTGTTCATTATATTCACTTACACCCAAATGCAATGGGTCACTAAATCATGGCTTTACTGTTGGTTGTCATAAAACTGCTGGTGCTTCAGGCCCAGATAAAACCATTTACCATATGTGGGTGACCTGAGCCAACTGAGCAGGGACCCATTGTGTCACAAATGTAAGCACAGTTAGGCAATGGGTAATTTGTTTCTGCATTTGTGACAAGAGATGTGCGTGACAAGCCATGTTAGAGTGAATGAAACGTAGGTAACATTTTCCTGACAATGTCATTACTAACGTGAAAAAAAGTGGAAAAAAAAAACAAAACAGTATTTTGTTGATGACAACTTGCTCTATCCAAATGTGCTTCCTGTATTTGTTGTAGCTTCCATGGAAATAAACAGGATGTATTATTATTAGCTTGGAACAAGATTCACAATTTCAATGAGAATCATTGATGAGTTACATGAAAAAAAGATGAAGATAATCAATATCATTACCATAATATGCTGCTATAAATCCAAAAAAGAAACAGAATAATTCAGAAACTGGATTTTTAGAATAACCTTAAAGAATAAATAAAACCATCTTTGATGAACTTAAAAATAAAAAAAAACAATCTCTTTAGGGACTTGTTTTGATTTTGTTGCTACATAGCATTTCATCTCCTATTTTCTTTACCAGATTTTGTAGGTCAAATTTTAGGAAACAGAACTGAGAAATTTTCAGCAATATTTTTTTGTATTGGCTTTAAAATTTAAAATGTTATATATATATCATTGCTACCCACGTGAGTTTTTGCTGGCACATGTCCTTCAAATTAACATTGGTTTGTTATACTGGCAGAAGTACAACTCTATAACCAAGACTGATCTTGAAGTTCAAAACACTTTCCACTATCCAATAAGAAAATTTATGTCATGAAACGTAATATCTGACCAAAATAATTGCTCCTTTTAAAAAGTCAGTAAATGAGATTCTAACTCATAGGAATGATGGTCTGCCATGCTATTGGTATGGAAAAGGGAATCGGCAGATTATGGAGAAGGCCTGAATCCACTTTTCTCCCTCTCTCCATGTCCCACTTACCAACAAAATGTTTTGCTAACAACGAAATGAGTACGTATACTAGGGCAAACTACTATAACCACCTTATAATCCCTGGCAGGAGAAAAAAAAAGCTCTTACTCCAATAGCCAACCATGAAAAAAATGAATTCAATCAATGATTGTGACCATTTTGTATACAAAGAAACTAAAACTGTTCAAAATTGAAAGAAAATATGTTCGTTTTTTTTTTTACAGTCATCATGAGAGAAAAATAAATTAGTTGTGGTGGTAATTTCTGAAGAAAAGAAAGAGAAAAGAGAAAAGAAAGAAAGAAAGAAAGAGAGAAAAGAAAGAAAAGAGAGAAAAGAAAGAAAAGAGAGAAAAGAAAGAAAAGAGAGAAAAGAAAGAAAAGAGAGAAAAGAAAGAAAAGAGAGAAAAGAAAGAAAAGAGAGAAAAGAAAGAAAAGAGAGAAAAGAAAGAAAAGAGAGAAAAGAAAGAAAAGAGAGAAAAGAAAGAAAAGAGAGAAAAGAAAGAAAAGAGAGAAAAGAAAGAAAAGAGAGAAAAGAAAGAAAAGAGAGAAAAGAAAGAAAAGAGAGAAAAGAAAGAAAAGAGAGAAAAGAGAGAAAAGAGAGAAAAGAAAGAAAAGAGAGAAAAGAAAGAAAAGAGAGAAAAGAAAGAAAAGAGAGAAAAGAAAGAAAAGAGAGAAAAGAGAGAAAAGAGAGAAAAGAGAGAAAAGAAAGAAAAGAGAGAAAAGAAAGAAAAGAGAGAAAAGAAAGAAAAGAGAAAAGAAAGAAAGAGAAAAGAAAGAAAGAAAAAAGAGAAAAGAAAGAAAGAAAAAAGAGAAAAGAAAGAAAGAAAAAAGAGAAAAGAAAGAAAAAAATAACTTACCCCCATATAACTCTCTGTTTTTCTTTTTGTTGATTGAGCCAACGTGGCCATTTGTACTGGACAAGTTCATATTCAAAGCCATACTCCTGGGCCATGTAGGGAATAAAATCCTGAAACAAAATCAGAACCAATAACAATACAAGATTCAGAATCAGATTGCTTGCTTTTACTTTCTCCTACGATTGTTCCTCGATGCATCATCAGATTTCAACATAAGTGGGGAGGGGAGGAAAATATTAGGACCTGAAAGAAAAATTAATGAAACTGAAAAACATTTCAAAGACTTAATGTTTGCTGGAATTGGAATAGTGAAAGAAGCCTCCCAAAAGCTAAGCAAAGTATTAAGAAACAGGAAAATTTCATTAGAAACAAAGAAAAGTGTACTGAACTGTTATGTAATATTGGTCCTCCTATAAGCAGTGAACGCTGAACAATTGAGGCAACAGAGATGTGGTTCTACAGAAGGATGCTGAGAAGAGCATGGACTGAACATGTAAGCAACAATAAAATTTTAGATTAAGTGGAAACAAAAAGAACACTTATACATATCATCAGAAAGAGTGTTGAAATTTCTAGGGCATATAATGTAGAAAGAAGGCTTGGGGAATTTGGCACTCACAGGACCTGAGTAATTCAATGAATAACCTAATGGGTTTGTACAAAGTTTTGGCAGATCAGGTGTTAGGAGAGAGAGCAAAAACCTTACTAAGAGCTACAAAAGACAGGAAATTGTGAAGAGACACGATCGCCTGTGTCCTGAAAGGATATAACACGTAGAAGAAGTCAAACGATAACATGTTGACAAATTGTCACTTGGATAGAATGTGTAACATTAAACATCCAGGACAACAGAGAGAAGGTACTTTTGATTGTTTACATCAATGTTGCTGCTGCTACATCATTCTCAGAACACACTGGACTTAAAGTCCTGGGGACATCCAGCAGCATAAATATTGAATCTATACTGCAAAAGGCTCACCTCCACGGGAAGACTACATGTCATGAATGAGAGACTACAGTCTTTCAAAGATTTTTCTGCTTAGCAAACTGGCCAGTAGAGTAGAAGGGTACCCCAGAAAAGATACAGGGAATCTTAAAATAAAAAGCAAACTCATGTTCTGTGGAATTGGTTACTGCCAATGGGCAACAGAAGTTGAAGACACAGGTTTTCTAAACAACTCCAACATTTGAAGCAAATCTCAGGGCTAGAACAGAAAATGTCATAGGACCAAAAATCTCTTAGCTACTGTGGAAAAACATGTCTGTCCACAGATTTCAAATAAATGTGGTGTCATAATCTTCTAAATCTATAATTAGTGAAGCCCTGATTATACACTCAAACTTATATCTATACATATAGATATACAAAATTGGACATTATATATAATATCCAGTAATTAAGAATGGCATATGTACATGAGTCACAGTTTAATAAAAAAAAAAAAAAAAATTATATTTAATATTCACTTAAAATTATATTTACATGTATGTATTGTTAAGACATTTTGTGTTTATTATGGTTAATTATCTTGTATCTAAGATACAAATATCATTTCACAAATTGAATTATTGTGTGGATAAACTAGTCAAAATTTATGTTGTGTAGTACCAATCTTTTCACTTATGAGCCATCAACAGATGGGTGTGTGAGAAAATAAAATTAAATGTCTTTGAAGAAGTAAAATGCAGCATTATTTTTGAAAGTGCAATTATTTTTGAAGGCTTAAATCAAATGCAACTTGCCGCAGCATGTAACATCGACATGTAGTAATGCAGTTGGAATATATATATATATATATATAATACAATGAATCATTCATACAAAAGTAAATTAGTAAAGTTAATGAGATAAAATGGCAAATTCACTTTGCTAACTAAATTTTTAAAATGCATCCTTGTTTTTTTTTTTAAATTAGGAAGGAACTGTATTAGGTCTTCCTTAAATATGCAAGTCCTTTTGACAGGTTCTCCGGTCATCATCAGGCATGGAAACTAATTCTTTTTGGTAAAATTCAGGTAGCATCCGTGATGAAAAATAATGTAATCGAAATAATGTTTTTTTGAAATGTTTTATTGATAACAGATACAAACTTATGGAGCATGCAGTCACAATGCTAAAGTTGAATTTTTGAAAATTTAAGTGAAAGCATTTTTTCACTAATATGGGAATTGAAGAATTTTTTTGTTGTAGGAGTTTATCAGTCAACATGGCATGAACTAAAAAGTTCAATAAGTATAGCAATGTCTCAGTGGTTTTCCTGAAAATTTGCATGTCAGATCAGTTCTTTTAAACCAAATATGTGGTGCAGTTCAAATTATATTACAATGAATCATTCATAAGTAAATTAGTAAAGTTAATAATATAATATAAATTTAAAAAATTATAATAAAATAATATACAGTTTATCACAAATTTCTTTTGTTGACCTACTATATCTATCTACATATAAGAAACATACATAGACAATCATTCATATATATATATATATATATATATATATATATATATATATAGGTAAATCAAATAACTAGATAATAGGAACCGTATACACATGTGCTGGTGTGCATATACAAGTAAGCAAATAAATAATAACCAAATTTTGTCATGAGGTGTAAACATAATACCGATGTGGTTAGACAGAGCAAAGAAATACATATTAATAAATATACATATACCTATATTTAGTGTGTGACTTAAGTTTCGTTGGTTACCCAACTCATCGGGCACAAGATGTGTGTGTGTGTGTGTGTATGTATATATATATATATATATATACAATGAGGAAATTCTTAATACTGTTCTTGATATATAAAAATATGTGTTGTTATCTCAAATGAATGATTGCCCACATCTTTCATTTATGCAGATATAGTAGGTCAATGAAAGAAATTTGAGAGATAAAAAACAATAATAATGATAATAAAAATAATATTTATTGTATATTACAGAAGTATGAAGAAGAGAAAAGATGAAGTTCAGAGGATTAATTTAAAATCCAACACCACCAAACAATATGAATAGCTATAGAGAAAAACAAACAGGCACTCTCTTGAGTCCAGACATTGGAGGTGATAAGATATCTAATTTGATTTATGGGGAATACCTATCCTCAGAAATACCAAGGCATATTTCCTCAGATACATTCTTTCATTCATTCTAACCTGTGGAAGCCAAAGAGAGAAGACATTCTCGCTAAAAGGCATATTTAATAAATTTTCACTTTGTCTCTTCATACCACCCATATATATATATATATATATATATATATATATATATATGAATATTCTTAGTTGATGCTTTTTATCCTCATCTCTTTTTCTTCATCTTGTGTCCTCTACATATACTCTATTTGAGAAATATATATATATAACATTTGCACTTGAAGTATATTTGTATAGAACAAAGAAAAAATAAATTTACCTTGAATGTTGGTGAAAGATAATTCTTTAAGAACCAAAACTTTACTTTTGATTTTGTGTTCTTCAGTACACTCAACATCATAATCCTGAAAAGCAGCAAAAAGTCATTCTTTTGAATTAAAGGGTCACAACACTTAGCAAGTAAATATTTAGACAAAAATAATCTGACAGGAATTTGAGATTTGGCTAAATGGATTTACCCACCCGCCCTACATTTTTTTTTTTTTTTAATATTTTTCATTGTCAAAAAAAATTATTCTTAAGTTTCAATTACAAAACTTGAAGAGTTGAGTTACTAAAGGGAAATAACTGAAACAAACATTTCCAGAAAAGATATAGCACATGGAACTAGAAAAATCAATCCCAGTGGACTAAATAAAGGGTTTGGTTCAAAATTCCATCATATATCACTGGAGCATACTATGGCCGAAATGTCAATGACATATGACAATAAAGATAAGAACAACAGTCCAAATAATATAAATAGTGTAAATAGCTTGTCTCAGAAATATAGACAGAAAAATCATTAGGAATAGCATGTTCATTTTATTGTTTCAGTTGCTATATTTCAGCCTGTTGGTTTACCAGCCATCTTAAGGTATATATTACATCTTATAATCTTCAGTTAAAAACAAGCAAAAAAAATCTATATCATCTTTATGTCTATATTTCTAAGATGAGGTATAGTAATTATTTACAACATTTCATATTTATTGCCATATTCACAACGTTTTGGCCGTTGTACAGTCTGGCCTTCTTCGGGTGAGTGGAATTTCAAAAAAATTCATACATGGCCCAGTGGATAGAAGGGTTGGTTGGATCCAGTGACTAGTCCCAAAGAGTTGTGAGTTCAATAACTGGTTAATTGGCTAATGTAGTGGTGAACAAAACTTGGAGAGTTGAGTTAAAGGGACATCTGAAAGAGGCATGGCATGTGGAACTAGAACAATCTACTCCGGTGGATGAAATAAAGGGTTCAGTTCGAAATTCCAATCATCTGAAGAGGACCAGAATGTCCAACAACTGAAACATTGTGAATATGGCAATAAAGATGAAAACGGCAGTCGGAACAATGTAAATAATCATCTTCCTTACTGATGCATTTTGACAATGACTTGCTACAGTCAACTTTTTAAAAACTATTTTAAAAAGATTTTAAATAATGAGTATAAAAATTATCATGGTTAAGAAAAGGAAGCATTATGAAGCCTTTCCATTGATGGCTGACATGGTTTATACACGTTTTGCTGTAGGAAAATGTCTGGCAACTGGAGGTAACTCCAGCTGAGATTTTCTTCAGTAAAGAAGATCTTCTGGAAGCCAGTTTGGGGGTTAACTATTTGCCCATAGCTGAGACCCTAACAGGTACTACCACCCAAGTTAAGGTTGAATCTGGGAACAACAACAATTAAGAGGTGGTTCCATGTTCTTCAAAACCTCCGGTCTCCCGATCAGAGGCTTTGTTTCCGGATGTAGTTTATTGTCATACCCAGAGCAACTGCAAGGTGGGTGGAAGGACATTGTACAACAAATGCTTAAATTTTGGCATTCAAATAGCAAAGACTAACCTGAGGAATCTCTCATAGAGATGTCCTGAAGCTAAAGAGAAAATATTCAGGGTCGAGTCCTTGTCTTCTTTCTTCTCTTTCTTACCACCTCCAAATGAACTGAAAAATAAAGTCAAATTTACAGAAATACTTACAACACAAACAATTTAAATAGAAGAATAAACAGAAATTTACAACATATTCCTTTAAAAATTCAATTAAATATATATATATATATATATATATATATATATATATATATATATATATCTCAATTTAAGCAATTATTATGAAACTAAATAAAATTGATTGATCAGAGGAACATTATAATCCTGCTTGTTCCTTAGTATGTATGCACGTTATGGCATGCCATTACTTAAGCAATGGGCTCTTCCAATTTGATTGCAAAGATAGAGATGGAAGAAAAGATATATAAAAGGTACTGTTTGGTTTTTAGGAAGGGAGAAAGAAAGGAAGAAAAGATAGAAGAGGTGAAAACACCCATGTGTTCAACATCTATTTCACTGAAATAGCAAAGCTTGTAAATTTTGAATTCTTTCATTTGTACCCTCTTACTTCTTTAAATAATAATCTACAATCATATTTATGGTGATTTTCTAAGCATAGCTTAGATGTAGCTGAAAGTATGGGGCACCCAGTGAGGACTGAACTCACTACTCAGTCATAACTGTTCTAGCAAGACAATCTTGCTAGCCATTACGCCATGTCAAGGTGCCCATACATTTGTGTTTATGGTTGTTCTTGTAATATTTTGTTAAAATTGTTAAGCTCAAATATTTGACGAGTCAATAAGGGAGTTTGTAAGGATTTTTTTCAATTGTTAACTTACGAATTAAGATTCATCAAAAAATTCAGATAGGAAAATCATTAAATTTTCACAGGTAGTAAAAATAAATTTTCAATTTAAACTATCAGAAAAAAAAAAGTGTGAGAGAAAAGAAGGCAAACTGCTTTTTTTATATGATGATAGAAATGTAATAATATTTTTATATATAAAAGGCATTTGCTTACAGTCAAACAAGATAAAGACAAAAACTAAATTAAAACACAAGTATTTTGTTTGTATCCCAACAGAATGCAAAATTGTTTCATACATAAATTTCAGAAAAAAAAAAAAAAATGTTGGACTTCTCAGCTCTTGCTGTAGGCATTAGGGTATACCTCTACCTTACAGATCCAAGCCCAATAGTATTGGTGATATTTGGTAATGGATTCCTATTCTGACAGGAATTTAATTTCTTTTGTATGCAAGTCAATGATGACCTCATCAGTAGACCTAGCATAGATATAAATACTCTAAGGAATCGATTAATTAAGAAAGAGAAACAACAGCAGAGAGAACCAAGGTTGAGAGCAGTGCATCAGCAGCAGCAATACAGGGGAGAAGTAGTAACAGAGGGAGTCATGCTTAGCAGAAGCTGCAAGGTAATAAAACCATGAGGTTTAAGGCTCCAAATTGTAGCTTCAGCATGGTACCATGGAATAGTAACCTAGAAGATTAAAGTGTTGATGGCTGAATCACTGAGCCAGGTAGTAGAGACTCAGAAGAAACAGGATTAGAAAAAAAAAAAAAGAGAGATATTCTTAGATATTGGCAGTGGAATGAGAACATTCACCGTATGTAAATTAAATAAAGGGTTCAGTTTGAAATTTTGTAACGGTTACCACAATTGACATCTGAAGAAGGCTGAAAAGCACAATGGCTCATATGTTGTGCTGTTAAGAAAGATGAGGATAATTATTTAACTGTAAATAATGGTAAGTCCTCATCCCAGAAATTCAGTCAGAAACTCTTATATTTCAAATGTGGATGAAGTAAAAAAGCCTTCAACACAGAAACTAAATTTTCACTTATTTTCCCTGAAATATTTCCATCCTATACTTAATTCAAAATAGGGGATGATGTTTTGCTTACAAAAAAATAATGTCTGAGATAATAATATCATTACAATGATGATGAATTAGTTCACTTGAACAAGTTTGCTTGCCTTCGTTTTTAACATGCTTTTACCCCTGTCATGTCTATAGTTTTTGTCAACATTCTCAGACAAACAAATATAACTTTCTTTTTATTTAATTCCTGAAGACATATTGCTCTCATGTCTATAGCTGTCACATGCAGTGTCTTTCCTCAAGAATTTCAGAAATTATGCATGGTATCATAAAGAATGGTTATGAATCAGGAAACTGATTTTCAATATCATGGGATAAAAGTTCTGTGAATTTGTTTCAATCTAAGTTTTTCTGCTCAATTCAAAACCATGAGACCAAGTTTTACTTACTGGAGTTAGAGTGTTTCTAAGTTTGGGTCCTGGTTCTGCATGGGTCTGTTTACATTTTAAAAGGCAATGATTGTCAAGTCACAATGAAACAAGATGTGCTTTCAAAAGTGTTAACGTATTCACTTACCTGGAAATAGAATCCCAGATTCCCATACTTTCATCATCATCGTCTTCATCATCCTTTAATAATTCCTCAGGTAACTTGTCACTCTTTTTACCAACCTAAAGTTAGAAAAGAAAAAAAATGACATATGAACTACAATGTGTATTGAAGCAGTATCTACCTCTACTGACATATGTAACCACCATAGCCTCTTATTTCATTCATTAGTGACTACTTCCAATTCAGAACAAGCAATTCTGTAATCTTATAGTCACAGATACACAATAAAATGAATATAGAAGCAGTAACTATCTACTTATAGTCCCATCTTGTTCTCTACATTGCTTACACCGTAATTCAAGACAAAATGGTTAATGTAGAAGGGAACTTGCAGAATTAAAAGTAAAGAATGGTAATATACTATTCAATACTTCCTCTCATAGTGGAGAATAATAAATAAATAATACACAAAATGGCCAAACTTGGTCCCCAGAAAATCAGTGGATAAAAATATCTACAAAATTTGATGTCATCAGTAAAGTTCACAATAAATAATTTCTGTAGGTGTGTGACAAAGTGATAACTTGTTTCTGAATTTTCTCATTTGCTTGAAGAAATTTAAAAATATGCTTAAGAAGGAATTAAAAAAAGTTGCTTTTTTTATCGTACTTTTGATACTTAGTTATGTGGAAGTTTAAAAGAAAAATCTATGAATAATTTCATTTTGAAATTTTAAGCTCTCAGTGACAGCTAAGCTCAGTTAAAAGAAAATGGGTCACATTTGAGAAGGCAAAGATTTAGAGTCAGGTAAATAAACAAGTATATAAAGTATAGTATTTACATTAGTTGGACTATTGTCCTCATCTTTGTCGCCATTTTTGTCACAACGTTTCGGCCGTTGTACGCTCCGGCCTTCTTCATGTGGTTGGAATTTCGAACCGAACCCTTTATTTCGATCACTGGGGTAGACTGTTCTAGTTCCACGAGCCATGTTTGATGGATGTCAGTTGTCAGTGTGAGTTCAATACCCGGTTCAGGCAGTGGAGAACTTTCAGAGTGAAAATTAGCAGGAGATAACTGATAACTGACATCCATCAAACATGGCTCGTGGAACTAGAACAGTTTACCCCAGTGATCGAAATAAAGGGTTCGGTTCGAAATTCCAACCACCTGAAGAAGGCCGGAGCGTACAACGGCCAAAACGTAATGACAAAAATGGCGACAAAGATGGGGACAATAGTCCGACTAATGTAAATACTGTACATAATACCTCATCTCAGAAATATAGACAGACTATATAAAGTATATAAATAAGTTTATACACTGAAATGTAATTATTAACTGAATTTTTAATTTTCACTACTGCAAGAGTAGACTGAAAACTTGTAATTTTCTGTCCATTCTCGTATTCAGAATTGATGGACCTTTTTAAATTTTGATCCCCCACAACTCACCCACTGTTATTCTATATCTCTTATTTTATTTTCCACTTTTTTTCAAACCTCTTTATTCTAACCTCCACAGTGAGTGAATTTCGGGGACTTATTAACCAAATGGCCCACTTTTTATCAGAGCTCATATTACAATTGTTGTTATTGTTGTTTTTCTCTAGCTCTCTGTATTACTGGTTCCCATATTGTGGTATGCCTGTAATTTCTTCCCATAGAACTGTTGCAATGTGAAACTAACTCTTGAGGAGATGCTTCGCTCATAACTACAATGCTAACCTCTTCTGATATCCTCATAATATGCAACCCTTGCTTCCTTCCTATACACTCTTACAGCATTCCCATTCAGTAACCATCTACCTTGAGTGGCACTTAGGCCTTGCATTGGGTGAACAATAGTATAAAAAAAGAAAATGAGGTATTAGGAAGATTGTGTTGCGTCAATTTTCTAAGTGGGTAAAATCTGCTTGTCTTAAAAATTCATATTTGAAATATTTTCAACTGATGTTGAAAAACAAACATTTTAGCCAAAGACAGTTTTCTTAAGACAATGATTATGATTTACAGTAAAATTGAAGAAACTAAAAAAAAAAAAAACAGAAAAAGGCATGCCTTTCTAATATTAGTGGGAAGAGATAACATGTAGACTTAAATTAAAGAATTTTACACTGGAAAATAATGTTGTTATAACTTGTTCCCGGTATTTAAAAAGATTTAATGCCGACAACCTAAGGGAGGTAACTTGGATTTACGTTTCTTCATTATTGGTATCATAAAAATATGTGCCTAATAAAAAGAGCAGTTCTTGTTGAGAAAATCATAAAATGAATTTATTTGTTACTTATCCGCTTCTGTGAAATAATAATAATAGTAATAATAAACATTATATGTTTAAATCACAAGTTTCAAAATATTATTTACATAAATCAAATAGGTAGTTAAAATTTAATATAACGTGTTCAAGTCCCAGAGGATTGTCCACCCAAGAAATACCTTCTTTCCCAAGAAAGTTTAGGGTCATTACCTGTTACCTGAGGTATCCCCATGAGGGAAAGTCCGGTCAGGGCTTGGGCAATTTTTGTTTCAAGTTTATGTATGCATGGGCTTACACTTTAAACTTGTTGTGACACATTATGTTTGAGTAGGCGTATGAGTAAATATCTACATAAGTTCAAATAATAAAACATTTAAATATAGTACAGGTAGTCTCTTGTCTGATTTATAAGGAAAAGCAACTTTTCATAGAAGTTTTGTATTTTTTTTAATAACCAAAATAAATACCGAGGTAGACACACACACACACACACGTGTGTGTGTGTGCACACTCTGCAACTTCAGATATTTTGTTAGGATTTGACAAGAGAACAAACTAATCACAAATATTATCAGCTGTCATATTCACTCTTGTCTATTGTGATATTTACAGTGATAGCAGTAAAGCAAACACCAGTATAGATTTCAATATAGTTAAATCTCTATTTCATACAAGACGGCTGTTGATTCATTAAACGAGTACTACCATCAATGACAAGTTTGATCAAGGTTTTAGTTCTCATGAGAACAACAATGGTTGTTGAAGCCAGCTAAGTGACTTGCAAAGTTTATTACAGATGTGGCAAACTAAGTTGATTCATAAAGGGCTTGACCAGTTTTGAAAACTCTATTCAGCTTGCTCATAGGATTTCATGTGTTAGGTTAGACCAGAGTGGTTTCTGCAGGTTTTCTGACACACCCAGCATGTTATTTCCAGTATAGTCAGTAGTGTGCAGAAGGTGAGAGGGCATGCGACAACCCCAGGCATCCATATTGGGAGGGCACCCAATCAAAGAGTGAAATAAAAATCTGGTTTTTGAAATTTTAAATTGTTAACTTCATTGCCCTACAGTCCCACAAGCTGGTGTGAATGTGGAACTGTGTTTTGATAAGTGAGACTGGAGTAAGCCCTCCTACTTGAGTCTTAGGGACATAGAATAAAGAAGTTGGCTTGGGCATCACTAAACCTATGCATGTCACTGAATGTAGTACTGATCGTAATTTGTCAAAGGCTTACCAATATAACTCTTCTTGTGGCTAAAGAGGGCTGCACTGGAGAGACATACTCTGCCACATTCATCACATGTAAATTCCTAAAGAATTAATAGATTTTATTTTTTTAATCTAACATTTTTATCAATTCAAATGTTACTTTTAGTGAATAACCATATTTGAGTAGATGCTTTGTTTATTTTAAACAGTATATATTTCATCTACCAGTCTGCACCCTGGAGAAAAACTTATTAAAGCAAAATGTCCCCCAACCTTTTGCAGGAGAAACCACGAGTGTGCTTCAACTGCTTGGCTATGAAGAGTTTCACAATCAAGCAAGGTTCTATTTGCCCTTAAAGCACATTCACTTGTTAAGATTTTCTAGAAAGGTATAACTGCTCAGTTTCATATCTGAAATATAAACAAAGCAATTTCTAAAGAATTAATAGATTTTATTTTTTTTAACCCAACATATTTTTATTACTTTAAATGTTATTTTTAGGGGATACCTGTATATGAGTAGACACGCCATTTTATTTTAAGTTAGTATTTATTTCATCAAATAGCCTGCAAACATACAAATACAAATCATGGACGATGGCACTTGGGCACGTCAACGTGGTGTAATGGTTAACAAGTTTGTCTCACGAAAACAATTACAACTGAGTAGTGAGTTCAAATCTCACTGGATGCTTCATACTTATGGCCTTGTGTCACATCTAAGCTACACTTAGAAAATCACCATAGAGTGTGATACTTTATAATCAAATAAAATATTTGAATATAACTGGTTAGTGCAAAATCATAAACTATCTGTTTTGTTGCAGGAAGGCTCGTTATGTTTATGTAGAAAACACGTGTCTCATAGTATTAGTTTTCCTGTAACAATTATTGCAGACTAGACTGTGAGTCCAAGTAATAAATGAGTAACATGAAAATAATATAAAACAAATGACAATGCATGTATTAATAAAAGTATTACAATTACAATAAAAGAAGAAAACATTTTAAGTTTCATAACTTCATCAAGTTTCATAAAGCATTTAAATTAGAGAATGTGTTTGTCCATGTGAAATGTATATAGGCCTATGTGATAGACATGTGTTTGAAAGAGCACAAAAAGTCATGAGAGAAAAGTAAGACAAAGTTGTAAAAAGGGGAAATAGAATATCATTGCCTATTTATAGGCTTAAGGTTCATTCCCTGCCAACAGTTTTTTTTTTTTTTTTTTTTTTTTTTTAGAAAAGTGGAATAACCCACAGTTTATAACTTCTTCACTTAGAATGTATTCCCCCCTCACACTCCTAATGATTTAAAACTAAGTTATACAAAATTTATGTTTAGGGCTAGATTTACATAAGGTCATTGATAAATCTTTTCAGCTTAACTCCAATTGAAGGTTTAGTGAATATGTTTGCTACATTTTGGTCAGATAGAATTTATACCAGTTGTACAATATACATCAATGCTTTGATCTTTGACACTGTGCAGGATTTTACACAATAGCTTAAGCAAGTTGATAATATCAATATATAGTGACACAGTTGAATGAATCAGAATTTGTCATACATCTCAGTAATTGGATTAAGAAGTGAACTCTTGTGTTCTGGCTGCTGAAGCCTCACAAGTATATAGTGCAGTAGTATGGTATCTTTCACTTTTCTTAGATATTTGACAAGAGTTTAAAAACACAACCAATTAGATGATGAGAGTCTTTAGAATTACCTCAGTATGTCTATCATAGAAACCAATTAAACACTGTTATTTGACTGAGTTTCTGAAATTAAGATTTTAATCCTTTGTATGTTTTAGATAATGTAAACCCTGTTTTGCCATGCTTTCTGATAACTTTGTTACAATACAACATAAATCTGAGTAGCTATCACAATGAAGATTAAAATTACAAACATTTGTCTGTATAAATTATGATTTCAGCACCAATCTATTTTTCTTCATAATTTAGATGTTACCTGTTTTTTCAATTTTGCTTTCCAATGTTGGTTATGGAATTTTCTACATAATCTGAACTGGATGATTGTAATTATACCATATTCACATGTGAACTGTATACCAAACAACAAAACAATTTCTCTAATATCTTATTTTGATCTTATGATTCAAGTGCTTTTTGGAAATCTGTTGTAACCTAGAAAGGGTTACTGAAAGAGGAATAACCAAAATGGAAGTTGGAAATGAAATGGTAATTCTTATAATATCAAGAAAATACAATACTGGCCAGTGGCATGAAGCAGGTAAACCACTGCTAGTGATAGACTACTTAGCATATTACCCCAACTTACGCTAGTGTCCTATGTAAGTATGAGGATTGGGATATACCCATTAGTGTTCATAGGTATGGTATATAACAAAATCAATGATTGCAGAATTATAGTTTTAGTGCAATAATATTATCAACACAAAATTAGCATTTTATCTATAACATGATTACTTTACATACAAGAGTTTGCAAATAATTGGATGAAGTCTTGATTAGTCCTTGAGCAGTGTAATATAGTATTCTAGTTCAGTCTGTTTTGTTTCAAACAATATAAGGACTTTTTTAGTTGACATACTATTTTTTCACTATTTTTGCCATGAACTACAAAACTAGGTTGTTCAAAATACAATTCCCAATTGATTGAAGTGTCCAAATAGACAATTTTAACATATACTAGCAGCATGGCCTAGCGTTGCCCGTGCTTGATTCAAAAATCGTACGACTCATGCAGCAATCGCTATCACTTGACTTAAAATATTTTTGCACTTTCTTGCCATTAAAGGAGTGCCCTTTGCCGTGCTGATGTTGCTACATGCCTTACTTCTTGCCTATCTCAAACTGCAAATTTTTTCTAAGCTCTATACTAAACATTAAATCTGTTACGAAAAAAGAACTAAACAAAATGAACACAAAACGATCAGCTTTAAAAAAGGACACATAGCTGGAAAAAACGAATGAAAAAGGAATGTTAACAACAAATACTTTTTCACACCCAACCCAGTTCTGCGGAATCAGAATCAATGTTGAGTTTAAGCAAGCAAATGAGCCAATTGGAGTAAAGTGCCATGCAGATTTAATTTTTTCCCACTTGTGACGAATGCAGCTATCGATTTTTTTGCATGCTAGCATGCTAGTTAACATTTGTGTCAGTCAGCTGTTGGCTCTCATGCTGGCCAATAGAATCTTCCTGCCTATTCGTGGCAGCCAACTATAGGCTCTCACTCTGGCCAGTAGAAAATGGCTGCAAACTAAAAAACTGTCGTAGAAGCATGAAAAAAATCGATTATTTCCACTATCGATGGGAGTTGGGAAATGCAAAGTCAGTCTTGGCCTTCTCGCTAACTTGGAACATGTGCCTGTAAATTTTGGTGCAAATCCGTCGAAAATTGCGGCTGTGCATTCGTTACACACACACACACACACATCCTGCCTTTTATAGATAGTAACCTAGTGAATAATCAATAGCTAACTACATTAATACTTGGATAGATGTAGTATACTGGAAAATATCTCAGAATAATAAATCCCAGGAAGTTGTATTAATTCCTTCACAACAAAACTTGTCTTATATTTCTTCCTTACAATTTTTGTCTGATTTATAGAACTCACTAACCTGCTTGTTACCATCAATTGATGTTTTTTTGTAAAAACAAATTTATTACTTTACCGTAGAGTAGTGGTTCACAACCAATCTTGCCTGGAGCACTCTTTTCAGGATGTCATTCTCCATCTTTCCAAGATTGTCCAAGGTGCATTCCAAATAATATGCATATATTATTGAAAATCCTTTCCCTATTAGTGCATATACATTTACATGGATTATTTTTGTAGTGGCAAAAAACACAAGAGCTAGAAAACCCAGTGTGACCTCTCAGTTACGCAGACGATGCACATTGCGGGTTGTGCCACCATGGGAAGTTTGAAAGTTAACATTTTGAATCTATCAATCTATGACCCCTATTCCCCCACTGAAATGGTGAAATTCCGTCCCTAGGGAGGAATTCGCCACTGCTCGAGAACCCCCTGCCTTAGAGCATTCATCTCATTTTGAATAGTTTCTTGTCAATGGTTTTAACAGGAATGATGGCTTCTTCATATGTGCTGGGTATACTAACAATAGCCTGAAGTATATTCACCATTAAAACACAATATTTTGCTTCCAACAAAAATATTCTAGATGATTTGTTTTATGATGATCCCTATTTGTTTATCAATCAACGATGATTTCTTCCGTAGAATTATTTCCAGTACAAGCAAATCTGGCATCCTGATCAACAATTTCACATTCTTTTTTTCCTAGATCCTGCAGAGTACAATGCATCATCACAGTGATTTTCTTGATTTTATCTATTTTCTTGTTCAAATGGCACAATTTCAATAAACCCTAGTCTTTTTGCAATTATTTCATATTCAGATGGCACAGGTGATGGATTCATATCTTAACTCCCACCATCCACAGGTTCAAAGAGATTGGTGAAATTTATAAAGAACTTACATTTTTTTTTTTAAATTTATGTTTCCTTTTTGAAGATATACCATTTCATGAAATACACCTGTTTAATGCTCTAGCACACATCATAAGGGATGTTTTTAGCTGAGGTTTATTAGGGGTTTCAGGTCTTTTAACTTCATAACTCCTCTCCATGGTGACCCAGCCGATACTGTATAGACCCGTGTGCAATCTGTCAGCTACAACTTTCCTCAATTTTTAATCACACTGTGACTCTTTTTGGCAATTTATAGTCCAATCATCGGCAACATCCAGTTCACTATCAAACTATGCTCTCGCATAAAAAAAGGAAGCAAACGCAGTAACAGTTTTGCTCTTCTAAGGAATATAGCACTCAGCTTGAAGTGGTAAGTAACAATCTTTGTTTCCCCTCACTGAGATATATACAACCAAATACATACATGAAACTGATTCTACTCACTCTACAAGGTATCCTGGACTGCTTTTATCATGGCCCACAAAAATAACTTTTTTTGCTTCCAGCATCAAATCTTTTAACCATTCATTTGGATAACAAATTGTACCAAAAGTATATATATTAATAATTTTTAGTTTAATACCAAAAGATGTTTTTCCTGCTCTGGGATTGTTAGTTTTTGTTTAGCAGCATATCAACACCTCTATGGGTTATTTAATGCTGATATCTATATATCTTTATGCAATTTTATTTATTTATTTTTTTTAAGATAATAATGGTTTTAGTGATACAAGTTCTACTAATAAACCCATAACTGAGGGGGCAGAATTGGTGGATTCATACCTTTCCCAAGGGTATTTGTGCATATGTGAAAATAAATTCAAAGGGAATTGGAACCCAGCTCTCCAATTAACAATTCTGAGCCATTATCTATTACACCAACCATACAACCAAATTTACAGCAAAAAGCACACCTGGTATTCCCAAAGCAGTCATCTATCTAGGCTTGATGTGCTTTATAACAATATTTCAACCATTATTAACTCCACTCTTCATCAGGTGCTTCTCAATCTAGGTAACCTCCATGGAATTTCAAACTGAACCTTTAATTTCAGCTATGGAAATAGATTGCTCTCATTCCACAATGTCTAGAGAGCAAAGAACTATAGATATCACCAGGCATGGTCACCAGAACGAAAATAATCTACCCCCATAGATTATATAAAGGGTTCAATTTGAAATTTCTTCAAGGTTATCCAGATTGACATGCACCTGATGAAAGCCGTAGAACACAACAGCTGAAATGTGATGACAACAACAAAGATGAGGACAATAGTCTGCAAATAAATAATGTAAATAAAGTTAAGAATGCTAGTCCAAAAGAATCACAAAATAATCTGAATAATGACAAGGCCTTATCTCAAAATTTGAGAGAGAGACAGAGAGAGAGAGAGAAAGAAAAAAACATTATGTGACCCCAATCTAAAATCCGAGGTAAACAAATGCAGTCACTTACTTTAATGCGGATAGTTTTGCTCTTGAAGCTGCTGATAGCCACAATTACATCTTTGGAATTTTCTGGGGTATCTGTCATTTCATGGCTGTCAAATACAGAAAAAAAAAAAATTGACATTAAAAAAGTAAAATAATGAATAATAAATATTTGGCAAAACTTGGACCTTTGTGCCTGGGAAAAAAAAAAAAATGGTGTGTCTAAAGAACGGTTTTCCCCTTGACACTGCTATTATTTTAACTAACTTTACTCCTTGGCAATGTTTTCTTTTTTTTTTACAAAGCGATGATAAGAACTGTAATAAAACCTAAACATATGATGAAACTGAATTTGCATATTTTTTTTTGTTCTTGAGAATTTACAACAAAAATATTAAACACTATTAAGATTATTTACAAGAATAATTTTATATTTACAATATTCTAAAAACTAAGTCAGCTATATTAAAACTAATGCAATATCATTTACCAATTTATAAAATATGAACATTTTTTTTATTCATAAATTTACAAACATTTACTAAATTAAAATATGCAAACCAACTATAAGGAAATCCTTATAATTCAAAATAAAAAGCCAAAAAATATCTGCCTGAAAGAAACCATCAGGCATAATCAGAAATTTTCAATCATCTGTTAACTTTCAGCAATCTGCATTGTTCAGTAATATTACTTTGCTTCCAATCAACTGCAGCAACCTTATTCTTGATTTGTAGATAGGGTCACACCTATCATACAGTTCACACCCTTCCCTCGGTCTTTTGAATAGGTGTAGAGGTTTAGCCCTTGCTTCCAGCTTACGATTGGGGTTCCAGTTCCTTCTAATGTTTTCTAATTCTCTTTCACTACGAGTAGCCACTTATGCCTTTAGTGACATTATTGCCTTGCTTGGGGTAAATTGATTTAAAAAAAAAAAAAAAAAAAGATCATCTCTGCTGTTGCCATAGGAGGACAACAACACAATTATTAAATTCTAATACAGTAATATCTGGTGATAGGATGTACAGGCATTGTAATGTTTCTCAGTGCTGAAAGTGGAATTAGTGAGCAGAGTTCAAATTCTGGGGATTTTGCATTTACTTTTGTACAAAAGGCATGAATCTGTCTTCTCCCAGCTAGAGTTATATTGCAGAAGAGACTGGGCTCGCTAATCTTGGGAGGTAATCAAGATTTAGGAGAGGAGAAACACAGAATCTCAAACTGTCGATAAAGTAGTGGAAAAACCACTTCACTATGTTTCCCAAGAGTGCATGATAATTCACAGATAATGAAAAAAATCTGGGGAGAGTTATGATCACTTTTGTCCTCAAGGGAAATGGCATTTAAAAAAAAAAAGTCCCTGTTGATATGTCACCTACAGTGGCGAGAGAAACTTTCTACTTGGTGAATGAAGTCACCTACACAGTACTAAAGGTTACACAGAAAAACAAAAGGCAGAGAGGATATTTAGTCAAAGGAAAGTGTCTTCCTCATGAATCAAGCAAAAATTTTAAGTAACAAGAGTAAAGACTTACCTCAAAATTTCATAAATATCTCGTGAGCGTCCTTCTCTCAAACGCAAGAGCCATACACCAGGGTAAGCTTTCAGCTGGAAATAGCCCTATAAAAAGAACAGAAACAATGAAAAATTTTACTTGAATGGATTGTGTCCAGTGTTTATAGACTTGAGTCCATAAATCTTCTTAGAAGTTTTCCAGTTGTCCACATAACAGACAGAGGGAGGTATGCACAGGTGGAAAATTCAAAATGACAACAAAGAAACCAATGCAGAATTACTCACAAGATTAGCCATGACAATTGTGTCCACAAGGACAGGTGTACTGTTTGTGCCAAGAGTGAATTGTAAGCCGCGAGGAGGCTGACCAGAACTGGAATCATGACAATGACCTAAAAACAGATGACAAAACCATTAAGTATATGAAAGCAATTTTTTATTTTATGAATGGATTTGTAGGGATACTAAAAGCTATTATCTCCCTTTGATGGTTGAGATGAAGTCATGTGATGGTAGCTTAGTAACATCTTTCTGAAGGTGAATTATTTCATTTATTCCAAAATGAATGAAATAATTTATTTGTCAATGAGACAAATAAATATGCTCGTCAAATGAAAGAAAAGTAAAAATATGGGTGTAAACACATGGAATGAAGTCACTTTCGCCAAAATGAAGGCTTCCTTAGACATTTTACTTCTTGTTGGACTCACAAAGCAGCCTTCATTTCACTTATACTGGTCAATGGATGTGTTTATCCAAATTTCAGGTTTTAGAAATATTATGCCACAAGACCATTTTTTTTGAGAATTTTGTTCTTTTTTTGTCTTTCTGATAATACACATTCAAAACCGAGGAACCACCCTGAACACGACAGAGCATACAAGATTCGACCATTTTCTGATAAACTCGTGTCACTTTGGCAGAAATGTTTTTATATTGGAAAGGAACTTTCAGTGGATGAAAATATGACACCTTTCAAAGGCAGGACAAGCTTGTTCATGTATATGCCAGCAAAACCAACTAAGTGGGGCCTGAAAGCCTGGGAACTAGCAGACTCGAAAACTGGGTACATTTATAATTGGCAGCTATACTTGGGCCGCAAAACAACTCGGGTACCAAGGACAGTTGGTGTTACCCACAAAATTGTATCTTCCCTGTCAGAGAATATACAAAACAGGGGACATGTAATTTACATGGACAATTTTTTTTTTATCCTCTGCATTGTTTCACTACCTAGCCCAACATGGCATATTACGTGTGAACTAAAAGGAGGTACCTAGTGAAATAAAAATAACAAAACCATGACCAGGCAAGCCCCCACCCCATCATACACAGAGACAGATACATTTTATATTTCCTGGTATGACAGAATGCCAGTAAATTTGATAACAACTGCCCACACTGCTGAGACATTTAGAAAAGAAGTAAGGTCAAAACAACATGAAAATAATACCAGGATTGTGTACAAGCCTACAGACCTACTCTCAGCATATGGGTGGAGTTGACAGAGCTTACAAGCAGCTAACATACTACATGGTGCTGCACCGATCAAGTGGTGAAAAAAAATTTTTTATTTTTTTATTTACTTGCACTCTGCTTCTGCAATGCCCTGGTCATCTGGAAAGCAAAGTCAGCTCGCCGAGTCAATACTGAAAAGTTTAGGCTGAGCATTATTCATTC
Source organism: Acanthosepion esculentum (assembly GCA_964036315.1). Lineage (NCBI taxonomy): Eukaryota > Metazoa > Mollusca > Cephalopoda > Sepiida > Sepiidae > Acanthosepion > Acanthosepion esculentum. The sequence continues at coordinate 77,839,587 of OZ038488.1, forward strand.
TCTGATGGAAGGCCATGACTCAGGTGTGCCTCACAGGAGAGGTAGGAGGACTGAAGACCTCCCCGGAAAGGCTGGTGTTAACAAAACACAACCTTGTTATCAAACCCAAGCGCCTGAAATGTGGAAGGCCATCTCACCCAGATCGTGTTGTCAGTTCAGAGAAGTGCCACTAGACCCAGTTTGTGTGCAGAAAGTGTAACGCAGCATTCTGCCCATACCCCTGCTTCCAGAGGTCCCACAATCTAATAGACTACAAGGTTATCTGTATCCCAGAACTCCACAAGCAGTAATAAAAGTTAAAGTCTGTGAAATTATTAAATCTATACATACAATACAAAGAAAATTATAACAATAGGTGCTCATGTTTTTTGTGACATCAAAAAGAATTCAGTGGCAGGGGGAACAATTCTACAGGGAATTTGGTGTGGTAAAGGTTAAGGTGCTATTATATCATGGCTATAATAATGACCCTAATGGGGGAAATGCAAACTGAGAGAATATTCCTTTCTTCCATAGCTACCCATTAAAGAAACACACTCAAATAAAAAATGCAATTTGATACTGTTTCATTTATGACACTACAGATGTAACCCAAATTTTATCTCTTGATTCTAAATCTCAGAAATCCAACACACTGCAATTGGTTTAGACATTGGAAAAGTTAACCTCTAATTATAGATGACAGATTTGGGATTTTTCTATTAGGTTGAGTCATAAATAATTTACATTTTTTTTCACAACTTTATTCTTAAATGAAGTATATTTTATTCAATTACATTTTCACCATTATTTGAAATGACTTCTTGTCACTTATCAAGTGATTCTTTGATACCTTTTGAGTAAGATTCCACAGGATTTGATGTGAAAATGTTTTGGAAGAATTCTTGAACCTGGTTTTCATTAAAGGAAGTTTTCCACCAGCAAAATGTTTTGCAGCAATCACAAAAGTTAATAATTTGTTGATGCAAAGTCAGGTGAATATGGCAGGTGAGATACCACAAACCAATCAAGTTCAAAAATGTTTCCCTGTGATATTCTTTCTATATGTGGCCTTGTTTTGTCATGAAGGAGAACAACATTATTCCTTTAATCCACAATGTATGCTGCCATTACCATGCAAAATCTAAGGTATATTAGTGCACTCCAAATTTATTTTTAACTGCCATGTACTATTAATAGTTAAGATAATATATCCATCATTACAATTCGTTTCCAAAAATGAAAATTATTTATGACTCAACTTAATAAATTCCAAATTTACAATTTGTACATGATAAAGTTTTATTGAAAGAATGAATATCTGATAAAATATAGTTCTGAAGCTATGCTCTGTGAAAATATCAAGAGCTTATAGAGCATATGTAAATATAAGCAGTACAGACATGGGTATCAACACTGGATAACAACAGTTTCATGCTTAAACACAATTATCAGGCCATATATATATATATATATATATATATATATATATGGTATAAACAACTTAAACAGAGGCATTCATGTTTATATACTTGATACAAATCATTAAGTAATTACCTTCCAGCAAGAGGTATTCCAATTCAAAATCAGCAGAAACTCCATTTTTGGCCTGTCAGAAATTTAAAGTAACACGGTCAATAAAACAAGACATACAGAGATTGTAGATTAACATCAAGACCAATTTTTTTGTTTTTTCGGGGGGGGGGGGGTTGTTTTGTTGTTGGTGTGGGATTTATACTAAATTTGGATTTATGGTTCAGTGGTATTTTTTTTCATTTGTTTTTCCACATTTAGCATGTTGGTTGGTTTGAGTAAAAATGGTTTATAGAGTTGTTAAAGATTTTTTGCTTTCTAAATTGTAATTATTTATATTACATGCAGATTACAGATTTCGGCTGTTGTGCCCTCTTCTTTTCATCAGATACTTATCAATCTGGGTAACCTTCACAGAATTTCAAACTGAACCCTTTATTTAATCTAAGGAAGTAGGTGATCTTGTTCAGTTGACCATGTCTAGAGATATCTCTTTATAATTTTTTTTACATTGTATGAAGGCAAATCACAAAGTAAAAGGCAATCTCAAAATTACACAGTAAAAATAAAAAAAGGTAGGTTGTGACACATAACAATGCACATAGAGTGACAGGGAACAAGGTGGTCAGACATATAGATGCTCTCCATTCAGTGATTACGACATTGAGGAACAACATGCCATAGTGTGCGCTGTGAGTAGAGGGTGTGAAACCTGCAGAAATCTATCACCAAATATTAGCACAGTATGGAGAATACAATATGAATAAAAAAAAATAAAAAAAATTAATGAATGGATAGAACATTTTAATGTGGGAAGAAAAATTGTAATGGACACAAAGTAATCTAGTCACCCATTAACATTTTGCACAGAACACATCCAGAGGGTTGATGCCTTGACCAGGAAAGACTGACATATCACATTAGCACAAGTGTTAGCAATCATGGATATCTGTTATGGATGTGCACATGCCAGTGTTTTTTGGGGTTTTTTCACCCTACATAAAGCAATAATGCCACTAAGATGCAAAGGGTTAAAGGGTGTGAAAGAGAACGAGAAGACTTTAGTGTGGAGAAAGGATAATAAAAGAACAGAATTCAGGAAGACAGAAAATGGCAGTTGATGTTGCATTTAAATTTTTGAAGAGTGTAGGTGGCAGGGAAGAAAGAAACCGGAAGAGAGATCCACAGGCGAGTAGTATGAGAAAAGAAACTATTAGAATAGAAATTACAGTTACATCTAGTTTCTAAAACAATAAAACAATGAGACCTAGTTGCCAATATGATGACTTGGGGTGCCACAAAGTGTGTGCGCGTTGGGTGCCCAAACAAGCAACCAGTACAGACGTGACTTTGTGAGGAAACTGAAAAGCTTCTTTTGCAAAAGATTGCTGAATGATACCGGAAGTGCATCACTGTACAGAGTGGCATATGCATTTGTCCATCAACGGAAATAAAAGTGTATTATGGAAATTGGCTTTACTTTTTGATTCACCCCCATATTTAGATTTGCATGTATAATTTTGTTTATTTCTTTTTAAGTATTGTTTGAGTGGGTGTTGTTGAATAGGTCTTTTTTTTCAGTTATTTCTCTGCTAATAATTTGATCACTTTGAAATGAAGCCACAGCAATATGTTTTATGGTGTAGCCACAGTGTATGTTTAATAGGAATTAAATGGAAGAGTAGAATTGAATAATAGTCATTAAAATGTACAGTTATTAGATGTTTTTTTAAAAATTTAACAAAAAATCATTTATGAAAAAAAAAAAAACCAAAACAACTGTTACTTTTAACGTTTTACTTTCCAAGTGCTGAAAAATAAAAAAGCTGCAAGCCAACTGACCTCTTCAAGCATGATATTGTCCAAGTCGTACAGTGATTTCACAGATTCCACCAACCAACTTTCTGGTGGATGCATATTCAGTGTGAGTAAGGACTTCTGAGGCAAGTTTTCAAACCGAGCCAAGGGTCCAGGGCTTGCACTGCCATCAGCATTGAAGTTGAGATCAGGTTCTAACACATACCGATAAAAGCTGAAATAAAACCGTGATATTAGAGAAAAATATGTAAACATGAATTTTGAGTTTTTGAATGTACGTTTAGCAATGAACACAAAAGCTATAAAATAATTTATGACAAAAAAAACAAAAATCATCTTCTGAATACTGTAATAAACACGAATGTTGACTGCTAGGAAATAAAGAAAAACAATGTATGCACTTATTGTTTAACATTAAGCTAAAAATGTTTAACTTTTAAGGAACAAAGGAAAGCTGAAAGTTATTTGGTGAAAAATGATGCAGGAAGAGAGATTATATGAGAGAAAACATGCGACTTTCATTGTACATGAAACCAAACCTGTTAAATTCAGTCAATGTGAAATGTTGTCAAAATTGTAAAAATGGGGATTAAAAAAACGAAAAAAAAACACAGCAGCTCAGAGATGAGGATATTTAAACCTGGATTAATTGATGTGCCAAAGGGTGAAATTATAACAATAAGCAATAAATAAGAATTTTGGATGAAGAGAGAAACAGAAACATTAAATAATGAAAATAAGAATGTATTTACTGTAAGTGTCAATACAATAAATACAGGTAAAATTCTAATCACTATACAAATATCACATTCCTAAAAGAAAAAAAAAAGAAAAAAAAAAGAAAAAAAAAGAAAAAAGAAAAAAAAAAGAAAAAAAAAGAAAAAAAAAGAAAAAAGAAAAAAAAAAGAAAAAAAAAGAAAAAAAGAAAAAAAAAGAAAAAAAAAGAAAAAAAAAGAAAAAAAGAAAAAAAAAGAAGAAAAAAAAGAAAAAAAAAAGAAAAAAAAAGAAAAAAAAGAAAAAAAAAAGAAAAAAAAGAAAAAAAAAGAAAAAAAAAGAAAAAAAAAAGAAAAAAAAAAGAAAAAAAAAAGAAAAAAAAAAGAAAAAAAAAAGAAAAAAAAAGAAAAAAAAAGAAAAAAAAAGAAAAAAAAGAAAAAAGAAAAAAGAAAAAAAAGAAAAAAAGAAAAAAAAAGAAAAAGAAAAAAAGAACTTAGAATGAAAAAAAAAAACATTTTTTTTCTGAGTATGAAGAGGAATACATTACTTACTTGGTCAGTGGCAACTCGGACAGTTTATCTTTGCAATTCATAAATATCTTAATATTTATATTGGCAACTTCTTTAAGAGTCTGAAATACAAATGAAAATTAATGGTAATGAGGATTTAGGTGAACCTCTAAGTGTATAAGTTTTGTTAAATTCAATTGCCAAGTGTGTTTAATTTTTTATTGTATGTTTCTAATATAAATATTGTATAAATGACATGTGCAGGATGGCTTCAAAGTTAGAGTTCACTGAGAAAAGAATCTATCAAATAATCTATTATTTTATACAATTTTAAAAGACTTTTGCCTGTGGTGAAAGATATTTTATTTAATGTCATTATTTTTCTTTTGTATTATAATAGCTTCAATTATTTGAAGTATTTCCTTGTGAGTAATGTTTTATTTTGTTATTATCTACTAATATCTGTTTTATGATAATACTTGTATTATGGTTGTTTGTGATATGAGTAACATGTGCATGAATTGCCCTTAGTTTTGATAAGTGACAAGTTAACACACACACACACACACACAAATGTGTTTTGATTAATTAAAAATTGACAAGGTATGTTTAATCTTTTTATTGTAGTTTTCTAATTTTTGAATAAGCCTGGGATACAATAATAAAGAGTAAAGAAATATTTGTTGAGAAAGAGGTTTGATTAATGTGGGCTGTTCCTTTTGTATAAAAATAGCTTCCATTAATTTGGTTCTTTCCTTGCAATGAATGCTATATAATATTTTGGCATTATCTACTAATGACTGATTGAGGTTGAGAGCTCTATTTTGTTAGTTTGTGATATGAAAATCTATATGTAAATGAATGGCACTTGGTTTCAATAAGTGATAAGTCAACGTACATATCATAAATTTAAAATGTATCGCTTTTATTTAAGTTTCATCAGAAACTTTTGGAAATAAACCATATAAGAGAAAGTTCCAATACTCCTAGTTATGTTTAGTTTGTATTTCATTGGATTGGTAGACCTCATTTGTCATTGTCTTGAGGTGTTGACATATGTGTGCATTCATGTGTACAGCTAGATTCTAGTGGACATTTTTGTCAGTTTGGTAGTGCCCGTGTGTATAATGCCTTGTGGTGTCAAATGTGTGTGTGTGTGCACGCAAAGTTTTGGATTCTAGTGGGTACTTTTTGTTGGTCTGTAATGTCAGTTTGTATAATTCCAGAAGATGAGATGGTAATAAAATATTGGTGTGTTTGTGTATCATAATTCTAGTTGGTCGAGGGGGCAGTAGGGGGATTACAGGGAGTTAAAGACTAAAGTTACATCAATTTGTTAATTTTTATATATATATATATATATATATATATATATATATATATATATATATATAAATAAATAGTGTGTATTTCATGATAGACGCATACATGCCTGAGCTAGCTTGACTGAATGTATATAAGGTGGAACCAATGGACAACATACCAAAAGACCTAAATACCCCTAAACTAAAGAAAATCTCGAACAAGGACAGCAATAAGAAAAAAGAAAAGACCTTAAAGCAAGCACCTACCTACTCAGTAAAGGTGCTCAATGCCCAAATTACCTAGACAGAGTAAAAAACACTTGAATACGTTAATTCCTATGACATGATAACCCTAGGCATAACCAAAGTTTCACACTCATGTGATCAGTGTGTGTGTTATGATGGGAAGAGCGAGATAATTTTTTGTTTTTACATTCTTTCAACATAACTTTTAAATGAAAACTACCTAACAACATGTTTTTTGCAAAAACTGACACAATTTTAATATCTTCAGAATTCAAAAAGTACTATAAAAATTATAGTAATTTGCTATGATAGCTTCGTCTGGCACAAGGCCACAATCATAGGTCACTAAGAGTGAAATAATGAGCAAAAATAAAAAAAAATGATTAAAATTTTCCTTATTTTCTTTTAACAGTTTATAATGCCAAATTTAAATAATAATGAAGCGCAAAGAACAGCACTTACAATCAAGATGGGCACAAGTTTTTGTGCCTCTCGTGAAGCTGGGTCCATTATGATCTCCATTTCAAATGAAGGTGCAAGGGGGTTGGCTGGGATTTTCACCACGCTGAAATAAGGACACTAAAATTAGTAGATATTAATGTGACACTGAGGTTGTGAGGCGGTTAAACATTGATTCTAAGCAGAAAAAGGGTTAAGCCCAAAATAAAATATAAACTGAAAGATAGGAAGAGAGAATGGAAGACATTTTCCCTGGGTTGCCTCACTCCTACAAATTGAAATGATGCACCAAGAATTTACTTTTTTTTTTTCTCTATCAAAAATCTGGCATGTGAGTAAAGTAAATTTGGAAATGGTTTTATCTGTTTTTTTGGGAAATTAAAAAAACATGTCACTGGCGAAAAGGGAAACTAAGTGGGAATTATATTTTTGTTAGCGAAAACAAATTGAGAAATGAAAACAGAGAATGTACCTTCTCTGAGTGTTAAGATTATGAAAATCAATCTGTCATAACAGGCAGGTCTTATGGTTTATGTTTTCGCTAAGACAGCAACTGGCCCAAGGATGGAAAATATCGTCTCTTTGTGGAGAATTTAGGTAAACAAATATATTTTCCTTAATGAAAACAAATTGGGAAATAATCTTTATCTATCGCTTGGAAGGTTAAAATAAGGTGATCTGGTTTGTGTTTTTCTAGACACATGGGTCCAGGAAAGGAGCCAGAGAAATTAAATTAATGAGGAGAATAAGCCATGCCCTTTCTCCTAAACATTTTAAAAATTTGATTTGTCACAAAGACAGTGATGCCAGCCCTGAGAAGTGGGCAGAGTTAGAATACAGAGAAAGAGAAGGAAGGTGAAAGGAGCAGAATTTAGCCCTGCCAGTGCAGAGTAGTGGTGTGAGATGTGAAGTGAAGCAGGTTGGAGTTAAGGGAGGAGCAATCCCTGTGATTATTCTCAAGGAAGGTGGATAATTCTCCAAACTTGGAAAGTCGATTAAGAAAGCAGAAATAGTGAACAAAGAAAATCTTTATTGAAATTAATGAAAATTGGGGAATCTCTGAATCCCCAGAACCCTTTGACTTCATGCCAATTTTGGGCTAAAGTGCATATAAGCAGATGACTTTGGAGAGCTCAGAGACTTTGGGCTGAGAACCTGCATTGAGTGCTTATGAAATCCATGTCACCTGCCACCAGATTTCCTGATTCCAAGACTTTGAATCCACCTCCTACAGAAGTTTAAACAAGACCCAGTCTCACTATAGAGATTGATGTGGGAAGAGTTAATTTTTGTTGTACCAAGAGCTATATAAACCAGTTGACATCATGTCCCAAGCAGGAAATGAACTTTTATTGTTCTGCAATGAAATCAGTTGCAGAAGACAGAGCAGAGGAAGATTTTCTTTCTCCAATGTATTTGTTTTGTTAATACTTTCACTGTTGCATTGGTATAACATTGTTACCTGGTTGTGTTGGCACATTTTGGGAAAAAATAGGAAATTGCCATTTACTGGAAATATATGATTATAAAAATGCTGATGTTAATTTCTTATGAGTGTTGTCATTTTAGTTTTGATCAGATACTGTCAGCACTCTCCCAAACACAATATAATAAAGAAATATATTACAAAAAAGGTCATATTATATGCTACTGTATGTCTATGCTAGTTTAGAAGTAGCACAGAGAATTAGTTTATAACAGACATTAGAGGCTTAAATTTCATAGTGTCTTGAAAATATATATATATGTCAGCAGCAGGCAACATAAGTTTTGTAAAGGTGTATAACTAAGTATACAGCAGCAGCAGGATTTAGCAGCTTGCTAGACAAAGATGTTTTGACCTTTTCTCCTTCATCCACTCATGGTATTTCTTGGCTTTTAACCATAGATTAGATGTTTATATATATTTAGTTATAATCCTTCACTTCTTAAAAACAAGTAACAAATACAGTATACTGAAAAAAAAAGGAAATATATTTTTGTGAGTCTTAGAAAGAAGTAATCTTCCTCAGTTCATTTGAAATCCTATTTCCAGGGTATGAAGTCAGATGTAGGTCACTTGCAATTTCCCTGTTGGTTTCAATGTCCTGTGTCTCAAATTCTCTAAACCTTCCTTCCTCATGAAGTCTTAGAAATTTCAACTGTTCTTTTTTATTTTTTGTTTTCCATTTTTCTTAAAATTTCCTCATTAATCACATGTTCAGTCCTTGGTATTCTCAGTATCTACCTGTAGAACTGTATTTCTGTTGCCTCAAGTCAATAGTAGGATGAATATTACATAATTCAGCAATCATTGTTTCTAACAAAATTTTCCAGTTTCTTAATACATTGTTTAGCTTTTGGAAGGTATCTTTTGCTATTCCAATGCTTCTTTAGATTTCGGTATCACATTCTCTATCCTTTGTTAAAACACTTCCCAAGTCTCTCAGAATAAAGTTTAAATGTATTTTTTTTTATTTAAAGATTGGAGTAGTTGCATATTTTCCACTGGTGCTAGAGCAGAGATCAGTGTTCCAACCCAGCTAAAAGCAGGAAAACAAAATGCTGATTTTCAAAGCAAGACCTTTAGAAGTTCAGTATAACAAAAATTTTCTCCACCTACTTGGTATTTCATTTCTGTGTGGAACAAATTTGTAATAAGTATGTATATATCAATTTAAAAAAAATTTTTTCCCAGACTAAGTAAATATTAAAAAATTTGGTTATTTTTCAAACTGCAAAATGTGCAGGTCTCTTACTTACCTGTGAGTATCTGAATGATAATTGATCTCTTTTCTGCTCTTGGATAAAGATTTGGCCGACAGAAGTGAAGAAATCTTCATTACCAAATCACTGGCTCTGTAATATGAAGTGAACCAAATTACAGAATAATTTTTAAAAAGTTGAAATCAGCAAGGAAAAAAATACAAAGGTTTGTTGATAGGATTCTATATATATATATATATATATATTAATGCCCCTGACAAAAAATTGTAAGTGTTGAAGAATTAAAGCAAAATTTTACTATTATAGACATGCAAAAAATGATTATCACCCTTTGGTTGAGAAGAGGTAGTATGATGAGCAGTGAGTTATGTCAGTTCATAAAGTGATGTAAGCTAGTTTTTAGTTAGCACTCCTACAATCAACACATGCCTGCCCACACCAGTTGCTATGTAGTCTGCAGAGAAGATGGCCATCACAAACTCAGAACAGTAGGGCATACAGATGAACTGAAATGGTTTCATCAGAAAAGACATCGGCAACATGTCCTTTTTCCTGTTAGGAAATATTACAAGTAAGACCCTATCTCTTTTTGCCTTTTCACACTGCCTGTTGTATATACATGTGTTATAATTTCTCTGTATGGGACAAATTTGTAATAAGTATGTATATATCATAAAAAATTTCTCAGAACCATGCATGTTTGTCATTCCATGTCATTTATCACAGATATAACAATGCTTATAATGGGGAAATACAAACTGGGAATATTCTTTTTTGCATAGAACCCAATTACTATTATTGTTATAACATTTCTTTTTAAGGAATATAGATTAAATTTTATTCTAATCTACAGAATGAGTATTATTTTTTTCTGAAATACTTTCACTAATTCTTACAAAGCATTTTATACACTTGTGTAATTTTCAAATTTATATAAACAAATTTATTTTATCAGAGACTCTTATCTTTGATCAACTAAACTTTGAGCATTTTCCAAAATATTTTAAATATATTTGAATTTCTAACAGACTGGGATGATTATTCTTTTTTGGAGAAAAATCCACCCTGGACATCCTTATTCGAACCAGCTGTTTTATTAAATATTAAAGAAATTTCCAACTATCTCTTAATTTATGCTGGAAGCATACTAGGACAAAGTGTTTCATCTGAATATTTATTTTTTAAAAAAAAAGAAAAAAAAAGGTGTGCAGAATAAGGATGCCTCAGGTGGATTTACCTAAAAATTGTCCGAGACTACCTATCTGAAATACAAAGATAATCATATTTGTAATTAAAACAGAAATCTCAGTTGTAACTTCGTCAAGAAATTTGATTCTACATAGTGCATAAAATCCGGTATTAAGGAAAGACTATTCAAATTGTCTTCTGGAACTACTTTTCTCAAATTCATTATGTAAATTAAAAACTTTTTGATATAAAGGAGCATATAAATGGTTTGTAAAACCAACACTTTTAAAATTAATTTCATGTTGACAAAGGTTTATATGAGAATCATTAAAGAGCATTCTACAAGTAATTACCCAAAGGTAAGGACCCAAAGAGTGTGAGTTCAGTACCTGGTTAAGGCAGTGAAGAACTTGGAGAGGGGAATTACCAGGAGATAACTGATAACTGACATCCATTAGACATGGCACGTAGGACTAGAACAGTCTACCTCAGCGAGCGAAATAAAGGGTTTAGCTTGACATTCCAACCTCCTTAAGAAGGCCGGAGCGTACAACAGCCGAAACGTTGTGATAAATATGGCAACAAAGATGAGGACAATAGTCCGAATAATGTAAATAGTGTACACAATACCTCATCTCAGAAATATAGACAGATAATAAAAGTCTGGTATTATAAAAGTTAAAATAGTAATCAGGGATTAATTACAGATTCCTTAAAAAGAAAAAAGTATTATAGGTTTATAAATAATCCAGTATTAGTTATAAGTTTTTTAACTCAGTAATGTCCACTGTCCTATTTTGGTAATGGTAGGAATTTAATGGGTTAAAGGCATTGCTTTAAAATCATTCATCATTTCTCAGCTAGTCAATGCTGCCCAAATTCGCAGTGAGAAGCCATTACTATTCAGATTTTAATTTCCAATCAGAAATGTTTAACTCCAGTCATTCTTTTAATAGTTTGTATAAAAACAGTTGAAAAATCAAGCTGGACAAAGTGATACTTACGGGTGGCTTTGGAATTTCATAGTTTCAACATGGGCCTGGATTTTCTTGGCAGCTGTCTGCATCAAGTGTTTTTCCAGGAGAGAAAAATCTTCTTGAATAAACTGCTCGTCTGTGCCCAATGGTCCAATGACCTGTAGAAACAAATGAAAAAAACTCTTCAGCCTCTGACAGACTAACTACCTGAAAAATAAGTTTCAAAGACACGGGAAACAAATAGAGGAAACATTGGAAATTACTAAGAAAGAACTAGTCGAAATATCCCTAGACATGAATAGTGGAACAAGAACAATCTACCCTAGTATATTTAGTTATGGATTCAGTTTGAAATTCCTTGTAGGTTACCAGTTGAAGGAAGCCAAGGATCATAATAACTGAAACATTGTAATAATAAGCTTGAATGTAAATAATGGTAACTCATCATCACAGAAAGTCGCACACAAACTTTCATTTTACAAGGTAACCAAAAAAGTTATGTCCGTTTTTGATTAGTCATTGAATGAAGTTGAAATATATATGAAATGCGTGTAGCAATTGTTTTCAAATTTGGACAGCTGGAAGTAGGAACATCAGACGTTATAAAAAACATGCGCACCGTGCCCGGCCATCAGTTATAAGCCGGACAGCTGTGAGAAGGATGGAAGTGTCTAGAGATCTCGTTCGGGGCTGTTTGCTTTACAACTTCAAAATGGGCTTATCAGCAGCTGCATCAAGTCGCCACATATGTCAAGCGTTTGGAGATAGTGGTGTGGATGAACGTACTGCAAGGCGTTGGTTTCGAAAATTCAAGTCGGGATATTTGTCTCTCCATGATGAGACTTGAAGTGGACGACCACCGGTCTTGAATGATGGAGTCCTGAAGGCGGCCATTGAAGAGGACAGTGGTCTAACATGTGGTGAACTTGCAAGACAGTTCAACGTTTCCGATGAAACAGTTAGACTTCACCTGCACCGCCTAGGTAAGATGTACAAACTGAGCAAATGGGTTCCGCAAACGCTGTTGGAGGTCCACAAGGGGCAACGAGTGGCAGCCTGCGTATCGCCGCTTTCTCGCCACCGTACCATATCCCTATTCAATCGAGTGCTTACCAGTGATGAAAAGTGGGTTCTGTATGAAACTCCCAAGCGTTCCAGACATTGATACTGACATGCAATACTAGCACCAAGAAAATACAATCAAAGGTTGACAATACATTGTGAAGGTGGGTATTAGGGCTGGGTTTTGGCACGCAAAGAGACAGCAACCCCAAAAGTTTGTGAATCACTGGTCAACAAAATCTCTGAATAATGCATTGTAAATAATGATATCTAGGAGGGCTGAGTGAATTCATTGAATCAAAGTTAGGGTGATACCTGCAGCCTCTGCTGCATTATAAAAAATAAATAAATAAAAAATAAATAAATATGAAAACAGCAAACCTTCCCATTGCCAATCACGGCTTGCACACCAGGACTCAACTGTAAGACACGGCTGACAAAGGAAGAATGAGATTTCAAGAAACTGCCATCTTCTTTGTCCAGAGTGGCTATGTACTGGTCAATATCCATCCCCTATAGATGAAGAAACAAAAATATGATAACATTGTAAAGGTCTACATCAATTTTTTTCACACTTACCATGAACAGCATTTATTAAGTTTATTTGACATCATCTTTATATCAACCATCAACTTGGAGGATGCATATTTGAAAGAACATGCATTGAACAAGTCAACCAACAACTTTAAAAAGAATATTAATAATTATTCTATATCTAAATAACCAAGAACACTGCGCATGTGCCCACTAAAAAACACCCAATCATAAGTGGCAAGAAAATGTTTGAAACAAATGATTGTTTAGTCCTACTTATTGGGACATTGAAAAATTCATCTTTATTGGCATAACAAAAATAAATATATCAGGCCTCCTCAAAGACATATTCATATAAATACATACACACGCTCATGTTTATGGGTGCTCAACTTGACTCAATTTCCAAAATCTAAATCAAATGACTAAACATTGTAATTTTTACAGGGAATTGCTTTTTAGTTGGGTCAAGTATGTCTTAGTAGATTCCTTTGTGTGTGTGTGTGTGTATATATATATATATATATATATATATATATTTTTCAAATTAATTGATTTAAAATGTTTTTTTTTCGCTACACAGTGATAACCATGTTTCAAAAATGGAAGCCAAAGCCTTTGAATTCAATTTTGTTACCAAATTAAAGACATTAGTTCCATTTCCTCGTCAAGCGAATTTTGGAGTAACTTATTTTTTTAAATCTATGGTTTTAAAGGCACAGCAAAGATTCATAATAAGGGTTTCCAAGGATACCGAGAAATCCATTCATCTCGACAAGGGGTGGTAGGGTGTTCAATTTTTTAATTTTCATTGTATCAGTTAATAGTTACATTCGAAAGCGGAGTTATGTTTAGGGATGTATTTTTCAACACATTCTGACATCCGCTAACTGTATGTCGTCTGGGTTTTTTTTGTAAAATTTTTTTTATATTTTTAACGGCAAAGATTCTTACGGTATTTTTTCTATTTGTATACTTAAAGATTTTGTGGAGCTGTTTAGGCTAGAATATGTTTTAACTACATTTCTAAAAAAATTTAATTTTAATATTTAATATACTATATTCCTTTTTAAAACCAAGCAAATGTATTAGAATTACTTACAGTATGTAAAATTATTTTTTCTTATCGAGTATAAGTATGTATATTACCAGGTTATTATTTTTTTTTTTTTTATATTTTTTTTTTTATGTAAACTTTATGACAATGACGGCAAAGATAGCTAAATTATTTCACTAATTCAGTAAACTTTTATTCTTATAAATTTATTAATATAAATTTTCCCATGTATGTACAAAGGACATGGGTCATTTAATGTCCTATATATTCTAACATCATATTAATTTCATTTAACTTTAGGTGTTCTATTTGATTCTTTTAAGTGTTTGAATTGCTTTGAGAGAGGTGTTAAGTTTAGAGTACGTTTTATTTAATTATAATTTTAAGATGTTTAGGTTAGAATCCGTTTTATTTAATTACAATTTTAAAACCAATTTTTAAAAAATTCTACTTTTAAATTTAATCGGTTATACTTTTTTATAAAACAAGTAAATGTAATAGAATTACTTACAGTATTTAAAATTATTTGTTCACATCAAATATGAGTACGCATATTATCAGGTCAAATTTTTTTATTTATTTTTTATTTTTTATTTTTAAATGTTATTTAAAGAAAGTTTTTTTATTTTTATCTGAATGTATGGATATATTATGTATGTATGTATGTATGTATGTAGAGTTATAGGAATGTTTTTATATATATATATATATATAAAAATCCTTGCACTTAGAACATCTGCTAGTGATTGATGAACAGCAAGCTAGTACTGAATGCTATTGTTGTTGTAGTAGGTTTGATCTATTATACATTTTGTGTTAGATTAAACTATGCTTAGTAAATTTAGACACAATCATTGTGTGTGTGTGTGTGTGTGTGTGTGTGAGTGTGTGTGTGTGTGTGTGTGTGTGTGAGTGTGAGTGTGAGTGTGTGTGTGTGTGTGTGTGGGTGTGTGTGTGTGTGTGTGTGTGTGTGTGTGTGTGTGTGTGTGTGTGTGTGTGTGTGTGTGTCTAAAAAACAAATTTAGGCAGTAAGAATTCAATCAAACAAGTTTTATGGAACTTCAGACAGTTTATCGTCATTTTTTTTTTTAAATACAATAAAAAATTAGGCAGACAGGCCTTGTCAACTGAATTTAATAAAACTTGTTTGAGACTTATGTAAAAACAAGCATTTTCTTTTAATCATTTCACCCTAAATGATAAATCCACTAAAACACAAGGGGTTATTGATAGTGAAAGAATCTGAGAAAGAAAAAAGAAACTTTGAAGAGAGTGGACAATGAAAGAACACGAGTCAAGGAGACATAAGATGACGACTGATGTTGCACTTAAATTTTTTAAGATGATAATTAACAGGAAAACAAACCAGAAGAGACAGTTAAGAAATGTAAGAGAAGAACCCATTACAATAGAACTTGCAATTAGCAACAGATGTGACCTTGCTACCAATCTAGTACTATGTTTAAATTTATAAAGCCAAGGTACCAAAGAGGAAAGCTTGTTAGAATAATTATCAGGAAAGTATTTATTAAAAAAGCTATGTTACAGCAGCAAGAAACTGACTTATGTCAAGTTTGTATTTAAGTGTAAAAAAAAAAAAAAAAAAAAAAAAAAAGTGATAACTTTAAATTTATGAAGGAAAAAATCGGAGTAAGAGAACTAAAGACGTAACACAAAAATTAATGAAAATAAAATTCATA
This sequence comes from Acanthosepion esculentum, assembly GCA_964036315.1. Taxonomy (NCBI): domain Eukaryota; kingdom Metazoa; phylum Mollusca; class Cephalopoda; order Sepiida; family Sepiidae; genus Acanthosepion; species Acanthosepion esculentum. The sequence continues at coordinate 77,855,373 of OZ038488.1, forward strand.
TTTTACTTACATTGACTTCCAAATCCTTTAATGTTTTAGTACCAGCTTTTAAACCTTTGACATATTCTTCTTTGACAAGTTTAGTTACAAAATTCTTTGCCATATTTCCTGTAAGGGTTGACATGGCAATGTATACAGCTCGACTGATGAAGTTATCTTTGTCCAAGTGGAGTGGATTGAAAATTATACCAACACGCATATGATTGGAAAATCTCTGGGAAACAGAAGACAAGAAACATTGTAATACATCATCAATTAGACATATATAGATTTCTGGAATAAGGTAGTTTCTTAATAAGGGCCTTTATTTTTTTATTAGTATAGGTGACACTGACATACAAGAAGGCTGTTCTCTATGATGATAAAGCAGAAAAAAAAACATTTGCCTCAGGAAACCACAAGTAGCAAACACCATTTTCAGTTTCACAGTCAAACTCTTAGTCTTGTGACATGTTTGCACCGATGGTTATGGTTCATTAGTTTCTTAAACATTAAAGTATTGAATTTAGATATGCAATCATTGTGTGTGTGTACATATATATACACAATGATTGCATATCTGAATTATATATATATATATATATATATATATATATATAATTTTTATTATAAGAGATTAATTTTAATAAAAACATGTTGAAATCGCTACACAAAGTTTTCATGCTTCAATACTTTGATTGTACTTCTTCAGGTGATGGTAAGTAACTGGTGATAAATGATTTTTATGAAAATTTAAAAACAAAGTATTACCTCTTTTCCAAAAATTAAAGTTGGTGTTGGGGACATAAGGTCAGAATTAAAAATAGACTTGTGGGTATGTCTTGATTAACCAAGTGAATGTCAGATCTGCACTAAATAGAAAAGTAAGCTCAGAGGGTAGAGGTGGGTGAGTTATTTTTTCATGTCATGAAAATCGGAATATAAACTGGCCAGCATTGACAATAACAGAAAATATGTCTGCAACAAATGTATCTTGATTGCAGACAAATATGACATGTTCAATTTTTTGAAAGGACGTTGAATATGTAAAGTTAACTGAAAAATTTTTTGGGGTTCAGGAAGTTTCTTAAAAAGGGGCCTGTAGATATAATTAAAAATGTGGAACATCTATATACAAGATATTAATAATACTAACTGGATGGCAATACATAGCAATATTAAAGCTGAATAAACAAAATAAGGTAATTACCCATAGAGAGTGGACCAATATATACTAATAAATTATGACTATAAGAAATGGTAATATGTAATTTTTTAAATTTAACTATATTTTAAAGGTAAAAGATAAACTGTGTTGCCAATTTACAATTAATTCCCTCCTTTGGTTTAATAGGGAACTTTTTGTCAGCAAATTTGATAATTTCTAATTTTTCATGTAAACATAACAAGCACAGGTCATTTAAAGATTTACAAGTTCTAATATGTTTTAGTATTTTCCATTTTACTGTAGGGGTTTTATTAACTTCTTTTAAGTTCCAAAAATATTTAGAAAGGAATATCCTATTTCCGTACGCATTATTGGAGAGAGATAATACATGTTGGTACCATATAGTTTTAAAGGAATTCTTGGTACTTCCGATATAAAATTTTTAACTGTTGGATTTTCTATAGTAGATCTAGTGCTTTAGGTAAACAAGAGAGTCTGTTTGACATCAATTTTGCAATGGACATTCGTTGGAATTTTTACAATAACACTTGTTGGTATTATCAATTTTTGTTACTTTGGAATGGTAATTATTACTCAGGTTTTTGTATTGATTTAAAATTTTATTATGTTTTTTAATAATTTTTTTTCAAGATTATCGGTACAGCGATAGCTTAGTTTAGTGTATTTCTGTTAAAAATTTTACTAGGTGGATTATTTCTGGGGAAGTGTTTCTCAATTAAATGGAAACTTCTTCCCTAACCTAGTACTAACCATTTGATTAAATGGGGAAGAGTGGGTATCAAATGATTTTTCAGTTTTATTTTTATTTCTATGTTTTATATATTTAATGTCAGGGCAGTTATAGCCACTATTTTTTAAGGCAGTGTTATAAACTTTACTATGTTTGTAAAAGACATCTTCACTGGAAGAGCTATTGCTAATCCTATATTCTATCGAGGAGGGTACGTGTTTGATCCTGGATGGAGGGGGGTTAGAATTTGGGTATGTATATACCGGACTGGCATTTGTTTTCATGTAGGGTTGGAATACATTATTAACTAGGTCTAATGTAACATCAAGGAAATCTTTTTTAAATTAATGTTGATCTTAACTTTAAGGTTGATATTTTTAAATTCTCAATGTATTAATTTCCTGATTATGTCAGCCTTAATTTTTGTGAAATTTTTTACCAACATAAGGCCATCATCTCTATATAACCCTATATTAATGTTGATATCTTGGGGGGGCACTAAGAGTATATAAGATAAATAAACCAACAAAGTTGGAAGACTCAGCAGAGTCTCTTTGGAAATATCAAATTGGTCAACAGAGGGGGAAGAATAAATCAAGAAGTTCATATTATGAGGATATGTAGGACAGATAATGACTGGACCTGAAGAGGTTAAAATTGTAGTGGTCATGGAAAGTATACTCTCGGGAGTCTTTTCAAAAAAGTATTGAGATTTATGTAAAAAGAAGCATGGATAAAATGTTTTACCATTGTCACATCATTGCTCTATCATATTTTATTCTTGTAATATGGTGTCAAATGACAGGGTCAAATGCATACAAATTTACATACAAAGAAAATAAAATTACAATCCAGTTTGTGTAGAAGAGAAGCAGGTTGACATATACACAAAATAAAAGATTGTGTCAAGAGTGTATCTGGCACAGAGTTGTATTCCCCTGAATAATTGGCTGTTTGGAGAAGACATTCTCTCAATAGGACATTGATAAATTTGCATGGCTGATGTACTAATTTGTATGAGAATGATTATGCTTGTTTTTCAACAAATCACAGCCTCTCTATGGTTGTATCTACTGGTAGATAACAACATTTTTCAATGTTAGGAGGTAGATCAGTTGGGGTTGACAGTTGGGAGATCATTTCTTGGATTATTTTTGACTGTTCATTTTACTGCCACTTGGATTCATAGCCGTTCATTTTGCAACAATTTGCAAGGCTTAGCTGTTATTTTATAATTCTACAACTTCTTTATTTTCCTGACATTAAAAATCTATTTCTAGTGCTGGTACTATGGATGCCAAAGGCAAAATGTTATTATGGAACTTAACACTGATAGACAGTTTTCCTAAAAATATTTTAGGCTTTTTTTCTTTTAAGAATTTATTAGTATATATTATTACTGCAAAAAGATTTTTTTTTTGTGTAATGGGTAAATATTTTTCATATCCGTTGGTAACAATTTCTTCTGTCAAAGATAAATTTTAACCTCACAATTATCATTTATCAGTCTTAGTCTTAAAAATTTTACTTCTTCACGAGCGTCCCTAACTGACACTTTATGTTCAAGGGCAGACAATCGTTACTTTAATCAAATACTTTAGATACTATTAGGCACGAAACAAGTAAAGATCAAATTCTAGATTTAATTCAAATATAAAGGAAAATATACACAATCATGTTTACATGATGAAATATAAAAAAAATTAACTGCACGCAAAAATAAAGCAAAACATTTGTGAGCCAGGTTGTATTTTAAAGATTAAAAAATACAGCTCAAGAACTTAAAGGGAAATGACTGTAAAACAGAAGAGTAGTTTCCCCTTGATAAATGTGTGTGAGTGTTTTTTTTTTTTTTAATGATCTTTTAAAAGAGTTTGGAGCGATTTTATAAAATTATCCTTTATGTAAACATTTCAATATCCTTATATTCAAAATTAAAACTTACCAAATTTTTAATGGCAGTGTAAACTAATTCTCTTCCTTTTGGAGATTCAACATCAGCAACAATCCAAATGGAAACAGCACGAAGAGAAGAATCGTCTAGGGAAGAAATATGGGAAAGTCATCAAAATATTCTATATTTTTCCAAGTAACAATTATATACAAAGGAACTTAAATTTTATAATAAATTTAATCAGAATTTGAGACATTTTAAGAGTTGCAATGTTTTCGACAAACAAACTATAAACTTTTTCTTTTTATTGTAATTAATAATTTTCTTTTTTTTTTAAAATGCTAAGTCCTTTCATCCTTTCTGGGATGTAGTGTGGTGGGATCAATAATGGCTTAGAATGAGAAATTGGAGACCAGAGTTCAAATTCCAGTCAGATTCATTACATTCCCTTACATGCAAATACCTTGAGGATATCTTTTCTCCACTCAGCTATGTTTGGGTTGAATAGCAGGACATACTGGGTTCTATAGTCTTGTTTGGCAACCAGTTGACTGCAGAAAGAAATGGCAACCTATTGCAAAAAAAATCTTCTGACTAGTCAAGTCAGGAATCAAAAGAGATGATTGCCCAAGCATGTATCATGTATGGCACTTAACTGACCAATTGATTGATGTTCTTTCAAGATATAGATAAACATGGATCTCCACAGATTTGTATTCTTTATTATCTGTGAATTGCCATGACTTCTTGAGAAAAATAGTGGAGTGGTTTCCTCATTACCTTCTCCACAGTTTAGAATTTTAAATTTACTTTCTTCTAGACTAATTGCCAGATAAGACTTGAGATCCCTGTCTACCTTGCTATTTAACCTGTAATTGAGAGAAGAGATGGAGTCATGCCTTTCCCAAGAGTATTAGTGCAAAAGTTAATGTAACAGACTAGGCTAGAATTTTAAACTTGGCTGAACAATTCTACTTTCTGAACAGACAGATATATTACACTACCCACGCATCCTAATGAAGAGTTGTTAATTCAGTTTCGAAGACAAAATTTAAAAGATTCCTTGTGCTGCACACATTGCTGGTAACTGAATGTTAACAGTTCCTCCAGACTTTTACAAATTTCTAAGAGTTCCATGTCTTAATGTGGCAAACCAGTAACATACTGAGGGGAAAAAAGCCAATTTACAGAAAAATGGCTAAATAAATAATCAAGTAAAAACAAATTTCTCTTTTTAGTGAATTTTCTTGGAATGAAAAAAGTCAGAGAAAAAAAAAAGGTAAGAAAATGTTTGTAGCAATTATTTTACAAAGATTTTACAGCCATTCTTGTAAGTAAATTCAACGTAAGTCACTTTTCCACTGCCATAATGTAGCTTCCCTGTTCCTTTTCTATAAATATTTTCATGGTAATTGTTTTAATGAACTTTCCTCTATAGTACGTAGACTTTATGGATTTAAGTATGACGATAAACTACATCCAGCTGCAAGGATCAGGAGATTGGAGATTTTGAGGAGCATAGAACCACCTCAATTGCTGTTGTTTCCAGGTTCACCCTGATCTGGGGTGGTAGCACCTATTAGGGTCCCAGCTATGGGCAAATAGTGACATCCCCCACCAAAAAAAAAAAACACTATGAATGTATAAAAATATGTTTTTATATAAAAAAAATTATCAACAATACTTATTTATAGTATATATAGTTGAAGCTATAAAATTGTATTCAAAATATTTAGTTTTTGGAATTAAATAACCCATAGAGGTTGATATGCCACTAAACAAATTTGATCAAATAATTTTCTCTGCAGTAAATTTTTTTGCTTCATGTTTAATAAATTTATAGAAAAATGACTAGTGGATCATATATTTGAACTGGTAGACTCTAAAAGGCAGCAACTTGGCAAGAGGATTTCATTTGCCTTAAATATAAATAGAACTATGAATGAATGTGAAAATAAAGAAATTATTATTGATTTCCAGCTCTCTATACCAAGAAACTCCTGAATACAACAGTTGATATATAATATGAATGTGTCCATGTGAGTGAGTATGTATGTATGTATATACTGTTTAATAAATAAATGGAACACTGACTCAAATACAAGTATCCAATAAAAATAACATTTAAAATGATAAAAATATGTTGGATTAATAAAAATTTATCTATTCTAAAACTTCTTTGTTTACATTTAAATATGAAACTGTGCTGATATGAAAAGTTTTGAAAGATCTATGATGAGAGATGTTTCACTAAAAGGTACAATTTGGGTCTTGCCTGACTAACAGATTCTTTGTATAGTTGGTCAGAGCATATCAAATTTAATGATTACCCAGAGAGATCCAGGTTTAAATCCTGCTAGTGAGTAAATTTTTCTTTAATAAGACTTCTTGAATATTCAGGCCGTAGATGAAAATAAATATACTGTGCATCTACTTAGTTATCTACTAAAAATAACATTTAAAGTGATAAAAATGTATATCATATGTAAATTCTGCAAGTGTACAATTTTTCCAAGGCTAAAACAAAATAAATAAAAATAGCTCTGTTTATGTAATAATAATCAAACCATATAATAATTATCAATGTGTATTTATTTATATATTTCCTGTCCCATCTACAGTAGAAAGGGAAGTAAATCAACTTTGTCGTCACCATCTTTGTCATTCGGTTGCTAATCTTTTCCTTCTGAGATGTATTTCCATTTCACTGTTATATTAAACACATGAAATTTTTAACAAGATATTGAGCAAAAAGCAATTTATATAATACCAGGAGCCATCACTAAATCAGATACCATTGAGCATCTATAAATATAAAGGGAACAAATTAAGTAAATGGTTCATTGGCCTCTATTTTAGTTATGAATTTTTTATCTCCATTTTATTGAATCTCAGTAAATTGTGTCAAGACTTGTTTCATTGCATCTCACTATTAAAACTTTCTAACAACTGCTGTCATATTTTACATGCACAGGTACACCAGTAATAATAAAAAAAAAATATGATAATGTGCTAAAAATCAGGTTAACTTGTTATTTTTTCTATACAATCCACAAAAAGAAAAAAAAGATGCCTACCTTTTCGTGCCAAATAGTGCATATTTTGAGCCATCACAGATGACATGGCTTTTACACTAAGGGATGAAAAAGCCTCTGAATCAGAGTAGACTTCTTTATCTACAAAGAAAAAAATTTATATCAGTTTTTAATGTAAGATTATAATAAACATTAATTTGGAAAAAATCCAAAGATATTTTATAATGAGAAAAATAATCAGACATGATAAATATTCAGAAAAACAGCAATATTAATTACATCTACAAATTCAGAAGATTCTTTTAGACGACATTTATTTTATTTACTTTCAGACTATTGTCATCATCTTCGTTGCTATCACACCATTTCAGCCATTGTACCCTTCGACCTTCATCATGGGTATATCAATCTACAGAGATATACTGTTCTTGTTCCACCACCCATGTTTAGAGATATCTAGTCTAGTTCTTATTTTTTGCATGGCTCAGTTATGGCTCACCCATTTGTGGAAATGGGTGAGCCATAACTGAGCCGTACAACAAAGAGTTCATATACACACTACCTGGCCCAGGGATTGAACTCACAATTACTTTATCACAATTCACAAACCAACACTTTAACTCACTAGCCTTAATGGATTAAAGTATATTTATTTTGTATACTTAAAGAGAAGTTGGGCTCAAATATAGATCAAATGTGGATCGGAATCTGACAGAAAAAGATAAAGAACAAATAGGAAACGTTTATTGATATAACGTTTCATTTTTATTAAGCTTCATCAGAAGATAAACAATTAATAGAAGCGAAATATGTTAGATTGATAAACGTTTCCTATTTGTTCTTTATCAAATTTAAAAGATGCAAACTACAGAACAAATTTCATACTAATAGTTGCAAATAAAATTACCTGGGTTACTGTTGCAGACATTAGGTCAAACCCCAGACCTAACCTAACCTATCTTGCAAGAGTTAATGTTGGATTTTCAGTTCAAAGGTATTTGTACCCATGAATAATTCATTCAGACTAGAAAGACTTTTCAAGCCATAAAATTTCTACTCACCAACATTTTCGGTCAGATCCAGGTACATTAGAGGGGAAGAAAGGATCCGAGAATTGATCCGTGGCAATACATTTTCCTTCTCCATCAGCCAATCCAACATATTCATATTATCAGTCAGTTCACCCTGAAGGAACAAATGAAAGAAAACATTACTATCAACAAAGGAAAAATACACTTATTAACACTAAATTGTTTGAGAATTATTCCATTGATCATTCTGATGAGTATCCCTGTCTTTACTGTTTTGATTATTTCATTCTTGTTGTTTCTTCTAGTCTTTTTGTAATATGTTAATTACACTGCTTGTGTTATTAATGTGAAATTTTATAACAAGTTGCCATCCACTAAATGAAAAGATTCATATATCGCAAAAGAAAAAAAAAAACATTAAAAGGCCTTTTTTATGTCAGATTAACATTAGTAATTTTGTTATTATATACAAAAAGCAACAAAATTCTTCCTTGTACAATTCTAAGTCATGAATAATAATGGCAATAAGCATGTGCCCACTTATTGCTGTACTTTGCACTTTCATGGAGTCGGCCTTTTCACTGGCTGGCTTTGTAAACATCTTGGAACAGTTTGCAATTGTCATATCAAAGACAATGCAAGGAAGATAACTTTATACCAGCAATAGTTTTCCAATTATTATTGTAGTACTTGGTTCTTTCATGAAGTCAGTGTTTTCACTTCCTGGCTTTGGAACAATCCAACATTTTCATAAAGATACTGACATCTAGTGCAACACACTAACAGAGCAAAAAGATAGAAATACCAGACAAAAATAAAGTTAGCATATTATATACAGAATTAAACTGTACTCTGTGAATGGAAGTTTTTAAAAGAGAAAATATGTGAAAAATTTCATAAAATTCGCTGTGAACTAAGTGTTTTAATACAAATGAGTAAAGGTGGAAACACTTCAGATTTACTGAATAAACAGAGGAGTAAGTAAGGTTCATATTCAAAAGGATAACTAACCAACAACAAAAATTTCACCTAAACAAGTTGAGAAAATAAGCCTAATAAAATCTAGTTGCAATGGTGGTGTTGTCAAAGTAGTAGGAGAAGTAAAAAAAAAAAAAAAAAAAATATAAAGTAAAGGAATAGTAGAAGAAGAAAAAAGAGGAACAGTAGTAGTAGTAGAAGAAAAAAAAAGAGGAACAGTAGTAGTAGTAGAAGAAAAAAAAAGAGGAACAGTAGTAGTAGTAGAAGAAAAAAAAAGAGGAACAGTAGTAGTAGTAGAAGAAAAAAAAAGAGGAACAGTAGTAGTAGTAGAAGAAAAAAAAAGAGGAACAGTAGTAGTAGCAGAAGAAAAAAAAAGAGGAACAGTAGTAGTAGCAGAAGAAAAAAGAGGAACAGTAGTAGTAGTAGAAGAAAAAGGAGGAACAGTAGTAGAAGTAGAAGAAAAAGGAGGAACAGTAGTAGAAGTAGAAGAAAAAAGAGGAACAGTAGTAGAAGTAGAAGAAAAAAGAGGAACAGTAGTAGAAGTAGAAGAAAAAAGAGGAACAGTAGTAGTAGAAGAAGAAAAAAGAGGAACAGTAGTAGTAGAAGAAAAAGAGGAACAGTAGTAGTAGAAGAAAAAAGAGGAACAGTAGTAGTAGAAGAAAAAAGAGGAACAGTAGTAGTAGTAGAAGAAAAAAGAGGAACAGTAGTAGTAGTAGAAGAAAAAAGAGGAACAGTAGTAGTAGTAGAAGAAAAAAGAGGAACAGTAGTAGTAGTAGAAGAAAAAAGAGGAACAGTAGTAGTAGTAGAAGAAAAAAGAGGAACAGTAGTAGTAGTAGAAGAAAAAAGAGGAACAGTAGTAGTAGAAGAAAAAAGAGGAACAGTAGTAGTAGAAGAAGAAAAAAGAGGAACAGTAGTAGTAGAAGAAAAAAGAGGAACAGTAGTAGTAGTAGAAGAAGAAAAAAGAGGAACAGTAGTAGTAGAAGAAGAAAAAAGAGGAACAGTAGTAGTAGAAGAAAAAAGAGGAACAGTAGTAGTAGAAGAAAAAGAGGAACAGTAGTAGTAGTAGAAGAAAAAAGAGGAACAGTAGTAGTAGTAGAAGAAAAAAGAGGAACAGTAGTAGTAGTAGAAGAAAAAAGAGGAACAGTAGTAGTAGTAGAAGAAAAAAGAGGAACAGTAGTAGTAGAAGAAAAAGAGGAACAGTAGTAGTAGAAGAAGAAAAAAGAGGAACAGTAGTAGAAGAAAAAAAAAGAGGAACAGTAGTAGAAGTAGAAGAAAAAAGAGGAACAGTAGTAGTAGAAGAAAAAAGAGGAACAGTAGTAGTAGTAGTAGAAGAAAAAAGAGGAACAGTAGTAGAAGTAGAAGAAAAAAGAGGAACAGTAGTAGTAGAAGAAAAAGAGGAACAGTAGTAGTAGAAGAAGAAAAAAGAGGAACAGTAGTAGAAGAAAAAAAAAGAGGAACAGTAGTAGAAGTAGAAGAAAAAAGAGGAACAGTAGTAGTAGAAGAAAAAAGAGGAACAGTAGTAGTAGTAGAAGAAAAAAGAGGAACAGTAGTAGTAGAAGAAAAAGAGGAACAGTAGTAGTAGTAGAAGAAAAAAGAGGAACAGTAGTAGTAGTAGAAGAAAAAAGAGGAACAGTAGTAGTAGTAGAAGAAAAAAGAGGAACAGTAGTAGAAGTAGAAGAAAAAAGAGGAACAGTAGTAGTAGAAGAAAAAGAGGAACAGTAGTAGAAGAAAAAAAAAGAGGAACAGTAGTAGAAGTAGAAGAAAAAAGAGGAACAGTAGTAGTAGAAGAAAAAAGAGGAACAGTAGTAGAAGAAAAAAAAAGAGGAACAGTAGTAGAAGAAAAAAAAAGAGGAACAGTAATAGTAGTAGAAGAAAAAAGAGGAACAGTAGTAGTAGAAGAAAAAGGAGGAACAGTAGAAGAAAAAAGAGGAACAGTAGTAGAAGTAGAAGAAAAAAGAGGAACAGTAGTAGTAGTAGTAGAAGAAAAAAGAGGAACAGTAGTAGTAGTAGAAGAAAAAAGAGGAACAGTAGTAGTAGTAGAAGAAAAAAGAGGAACAGTAGTAGCAGAAGAAAAAAGAGGAACAGTAGTAGCAGAAGAAAAAAGAGGAACAGTAGTAGTAGTAGAAGAAAAAAGAGGAACAGTAGTAGTAGTAGAAGAAAAAAGAGGAACAGTAGTAGTAGTAGAAGAAAAAAGAGGAACAGTAGTAGTAGTAGAAGAAAAAAGAGGAACAGTAGTAGTAGTAGAAGAAAAAAGAGGAACAGTAGTAGTAGTAGAAGAAAAAAGAGGAACAGTAGTAGTAGTAGAAGAAAAAAGAGGAACAGTAATAGTAGAAGAAAAAAGAGGAACAGTAGTAGTAGAAGAAAAAAGAGGAACAGTAGTAGTAGAAGAAGAAGAAAAGAGGAACAGTAGTAGTAGTAGAAGAAAAAAGAGGAACAGTAGTAGTAGAAGAAGAAAAAAGAGGAACAGTAGTAGTAGAAGAAGAAGAAAAAAGAGGAACAGTAGTAGTAGAAGAAAAAAGAGGAACAGTAGTAGTAGAAGAAGAAAAAAGAGGAACAGTAGTAGTAGAAGAAGAAAAAAGAGGAACAGTAGTAGTAGAAGAAGAAAAAAGAGGAACAGTAGTAGTAGTAGAAGAAAAAAGAGGAACAGTAGTAGTAGTAGAAGAAAAAAGAGGAACAGTAGTAGTAGTAGAAGAAAAAAGAGGAACAGTAGTAGTAGAAGAAGAAAAAAGAGGAACAGTAGTAGTAGAAGAAGAAAAAAGAGGAACAGTAGTAGCAGAAGAAAAAAGAGGAACAGTAGTAGTAGAAGAAGAAAAAAGAGGAACAGTAGTAGCAGAAGAAAAAAGAGGAACAGTAGTAGCAGAAGAAAAAAGAGGAACAGTAGTAGCAGAAGAAAAAAGAGGAACAGTAGTAGAAGTAGAAGAAAAAAGAGGAACAGTAGTAGTAGTAGTAGAAGAAAAAAGAGGAACAGTAGTAGTAGTAGAAGAAAAAGTAGAAAAAAGGATTTGTAGTCAAAGAAAAAAAAATTAGTAGTAATAATAGAAAAGAAGGATTAGTTGTAGAAGAAAAAGTAAATGATGTAGTGTAAGTAGTAAAAAAACAACAAAAAAATTGTGGACAGAAAGAAAAATATAGCAACTTCAATCTAAAAAGGAAAATGTTAAAAGCAAATATATTTTTCTCCCAACTTACATGATAGACAGCTCTCTGAATTTCATGTGTGCCATGTAATATTTCTGAGACAATAGCTTCTTCCAGCATATCAGCATTTAGATATTTTTTCTTGAGAGGTACACCATTAACTAATACCTGGGGAAAATCACTTAGGCCAGATCTTTTCACAAAATCTGCAGCAAACTGAAATGCAAAACAAAATTCCAATAAAGTAAAAACAAAGCAAAACCGGTTTTGTAATTCAGTTAGCCATCACTATACTGAAAAGTGAACCCTGGTGCCACTTGGAAAACCTAAGGCTGAAGGTTAGGGTTAGTTAGAAATCATGAAGACTAGCAACAAATTATATCTACACTACAAATTTTCCAGCAACTTTTAGCTTAACAGAACTTTCTAACAGTCAATTATTCTGTAAAGATGCAAGTGATTTATTAATTAGATTTATTACTGAATTGAGATTACAGGAATTCTGATTGTCTGGCAAAATGGATGAGCAGACAAGGTTTGGGAAACGAGGGTGCTGGAAAATTGGTGGTGCAACTGTGCTTAGTGTTAACTGCTATAAAGAAAAAATATATAACTTTTTCCTTGAATTCCTGCATGAATTTAAATGTGCTACTAGATTAGCAGCTAGGTAGATGTAAGCACATGGTCTATTCTAATAGTTTCTTTTCTTGCCTTCTGATGTTTTTTGCTTCCCTGCACTTATTTAAATGCAATGTCAATCGCCATCTTCTGTCTTCCTGAATTATGTTCCTTTATTGTCCTCTCCTCACTAAAGTTTTCTCTTTCGCTTTCACTCCCTGTAACCCCTTGGGTCCTAGTGACATTATTGCTTTGGTTGGGGTGAAATGATTAAAAAGAAAATCTATATGTAAACATAAACATGCATGTAGAAGAGAAAAACTCTTGGTGGTCATGTGTTTTTAAATCAGGTAAATTGATACAATCTTGCATCAAATCAAATGATTCTAGAAAGGCTTGCTTTTCTAATGACTTTACAGCAAAATTTTAAAAGCAATTTTATATGACATGGCTGCGATGTACTTAAATAAATAAAAAAAAAATATATTTTTCTACTGAGTTTAACAAGCTCTCCCTTGTTACACCTGTCCTCCAGAAATCCAAATGTTTAATCAGAGCTAAAGGACTGCTTCTCTTCTCTAATGTAGATACTCTGCATTATATTCCACATTGCTGGGATGAACAAAAACTTAATACATAATAAAACTTTTATTCATTTACTGCCGGAGAAGAGCAAGGATTAGTTTGGATTTAAACCATGAATTCAACATGTGTATCAGCATGTCATATTCAGAATTGTCGCACTGACTGGCGGACAAGGGAAGCAACTCAATTGTACTTTGAGTTATTATCCTTTATAAGGCGAGTAAATTAGCATCCCCTAACACTCTGCAAAAGACTAATTACATTCAGCATATATAATGGGGCAACTAATCCTAAAATGACAAGAATATTCATGGACTGATATTTTAACTGGTATTTAACAAATACAGCATTTTAGATGAAAAGAGGTGAGAGTCAGTATTGGAGACAAGAGCAAGGTAAACACAAACCTGTCTGAATTAATAGATTGTTAATTTTAATTATCAAAATGGTGTTTGGGGTGCAGAGAAGATGCAGAGAAGGAAAATGCCTCTTACCTTCCTTAAATCATCATAGTCGTCATCATCACCAAATAGCTTGTCAATGTCTTCATCTGTGAAACGAGAACTAAACTCGCGTATTATAAATTCTGAAGTAATTTCTTCGGTCTTTCCTTTTTCATACAGCTGTCAAAAGAAATTTTAAAGAGTTGAAATAAGAGAATAGTTTTATTTTAAAGTATAGGCTGAGTATTGGCAAATTGAAGATAGTATGCTTAACTTCTCATATATATGTTTCATTAAAGATGACAAAAAGGTACTGCAATTAAGCTTTTTATTCAATTTTTCTTGTGTTAATATAACATTATATATAGTACTTTTGGCTACTATCAAGGATATTTTTTTAAATTTTTAACTGGATATGTACGTTTTATATATGTGTATCAATAGTGATGGCAATTTTTTTTATTTTCTAAAGAGGGCCAGCACATTGTGGCCGTGTACATAGTTGGTATTAGTGAGTGTTGGGTTTTTCTTTTTTTATTATTAATGCGTGTATTATTTTTAGTCTCGTTTTCCCCTTTTTACATGTGGATGTAGTTATTATAGTTCTATTTTCTATGAGCATGTTATAGATGGGATTTGGTAGGTTTATGTGTGTGTTTAAATGAGTCCTAATCGAGGAAAACACTTATACAGACACAAAAAAATTTGAAGAAAATACTTAATCGCAGTAACTTGTCTTTAATGAAACTTGTATAAAAGAGGGATTGCTACCCAAATACACAATATATATATATATATATATATATATATATATGGATAAAATAACTAAAAAAAAATTGGTGTTTTTTTATGAAAGTATTTATTTCTGTGTTTTTATATATAAACACAGAAATAAATACTTTCATAAAAAAAACACCCAATTTTTTTTCAGTTATTTTATCCATATATTATATACATATCAAGAAAGTATACGTGGCCTCTCATCATGCTATATATATATATATATATATACGTGTGTGTGTGTGTGTATATATATATATATATATATATATATATATATATATGCAGGTATGCAGAAAAATAGGAAAGAACACGTTAGGTAAATAATCCGGTGTTCCTTAGTATTTTTGCTTTTATTTTCAAAAAGACAGTGCTCCATACAGAAGTAGAGCTTATATTATAATATTTTTTGTTTTAAAAATATGATTCCTTCGCTACATAAGAGTTCTCATGTTTCAAAAGCAAGAGCCGAGACCCCTAATATAATTTTTGAAATTATGTTGAATTAAGGTGTCTGGTCACGCTTCCTCGTCAAGCGAGGGATTCCCAAATTCTCGCTTGACAAGGAAGCATGACCAGACACCTTAACTCAACATAATTTCAAAAATTATATTAGGGGTCTCGGCTCTCGCTTTTGAAACATGAGAACTTTTATGTAGCGAAGGAATCATTTTTAAAACAAAAAATATTATAATATATATATATATATATATATATATATATATATATATATATATATATACACACACACACACATAAAAGATTTTAGCTAAATCAATTTATAGTCAACATTGTCTTGTTGAAGTTTAGATTTTTGGTTGGTTTGTTGCTGGTGATTATGTTACAAGTTTTTTTTAAATTTTTGTAATAAGTGATGAGTTTAATTTGTTTTTGCCAACAGGTGGCATGTACCTGTGCATTTGGTTACTTTCATTTTATTTGTGCAACTTGTTTTTGTCGAATAGTTTAATGCATGTTTTTTTATGTTATTATTATTTGCATTGCTGCTTTTGTTTTGTTTTTTGTTTTTTATGTTGATTTGTTTGTCTATAACGTGATTACAAAAATTGTTAATTTGTGACACAATGGAACCCAGCCATGGCTCAGGACACTGACAAAGTGGACTGTGAATGTTTTCATCTGAGACAAAAGTGTCTAGTTTTTTATGACCAGCAGTAAAGCCTAAAAGTAAGATCTTTAATGCAACCACTCACTGTCCAGAAGTAAAAGAAAGGAAATAGAGTAAATGAATTAGCAATTCCGAATCATTATCTATTACATCACCTGCAAATCCAAGCTTACATTATTTGGTATTTCCAAGCAGTCACCCATCTAAGTACTGACTAGGCTCGACATTGCTTAACTTCAGTGATCATATGGGAAATAATGTTTTAACATGATATGGCTGTGAGGTAAACCTGTAAAATTGTTGGTCTTTTGTAAAGAGAAAGTGGGAGGAATTCTTAACTATCTGAATATTTAATAATGAAATGTTTAAGAACATACATTGGGTTAAATAGAGTTTATTTTTTATCTTTTCCCATGTAACAGTAAGGATTAACTGAAATCTGAAGGCAAATTAGAATAGTGGAAGACCCCTTGCGAGAGCCAAGCAAAGTATTAAGAAACAGGAAGAGTTTGTTAGAAAGGAGTGCTGAACTGCTATGTAATATCAGTCCGTCCTCCTATCATGCTGCACAGGTGAAGGGACTTGATGTAACAAAGATGTGGTTCTACATAAGGATGATGAGAATACCATGGATGGAGCATGTGCATAACAAGGAAGTTTTAAGGAAAATGGAAACAAAAAAGACGGTCTTAGAATCAGAAAGAGGAAGATGAACTTTCTAGGACAGATAATAAGGGAAGAGGGATTGGCACATTGGCGGCAAGGAGGAGCAGAGAGAAACAGCAAGTGACCAGGAAGTTGGGGAGAACCATGATCGCCCAAGTCCTGAATAGAACATACATTGGGGAAGTAAAGTTCATTTTCATACTTTCTCATGAGGAGAATCTGTAGCCATAAGGATAAACTTCCTTTGATTTAAGTGGGTCTTTCTTGGCATCTGAACCAAAGTGAAAAGAATTTCAAAACTGTACTTACATCAGTGATAAAAGACAGAGCTGATGCTGGATCTTGATCAGCCTTAATGTACTGGAAAGTCCTGGCCATGGCCACTCCAGGATCCATTCGCCCATCCAATTCTTTACTAGCATTAACAGCAAATACAATTCCAATCCTGTAAGCAAAACAACAAAAGACGTAAATATTCTGTTCTTCATATTACAACTTACTTAGATACTGGAAGGAGCATCAGAGATTTTACATGAACACAAAATGACAGGGAATAGGAAAGCTTTCTCTAGTAGAGATGCTTACTGAGAAGTTCAAATCTAAACAAGCTGGAGAAAGAATACTTGAAAAAACTGAGTTTCCATTTTTAATTTAATAAATTTAACATTGGTGAAGTTGTACAGAGTGTGGCAGAAATACCTCCCACATTGCTAGTGGCAATGGTGTCTCCATCGAGCTAATGTATTACCATTTTTTTTTTTCAGATACTATCAACTACCATCATGGCTTGAACTAGTGCACATCATGTGTTTGCCCTTGAAACATTTTTTAAGACTGGTGAATCTGTAATTGCAACACAGAGCTTTTCATGTTGGAATGATGATGTGCTGGGTAGAAGAGACACTTCGATGGGTGGAAAATTTCAGGGCCACAGGTTCAGTGCTTAAAAGAAAGTCACCTGGAAGTTCTTGAAGTGTTCAAACTGTAGAAAATGTCCAGGTTGTAAAGCTCACTTTTATCTCTCTGCTTGCATCAATAACTAGAATTTTCTCTACTGGGTGGAAAATAACCTGTGTTAGGTTCATGAAAGACCTCTGCACAGCAAGTAAGTGGCTATGTGGTGCACAGTGGTGAAATTTTACTTTTTTGATGGGGAGAGACTACTCAGTTAAAGTAACATCTGACTGGTATATGGAGATGCTGTGGACCTTTCTGGAACCAAAACTCAGAGACCTTGGGAATCTGGATGTGTGGTTTCAACAAGATGGAGCTACTGCAAACACAGCGAGAAGATCAATGGAAGCTTTGAGAGAAATGTTTCCAGGACATTTGATTTCCTTATGCTGTGACATTCGTTGGCCTGCATGCTTGCCTAGTCTTTCCCCCTGTGAGTATTTTCTCTGGGTTTACTTGAAAGCTGGGGCCTATAAACATCGACCAGCAACCATTGAAGTATTAAAGGATGCTATTCACCAAAAAGTGGCAGAAATACTGCCAGAAATGACTCTTCGGATGATGGAAAACTTTAGAAATCATCTTCAATAGTATATAGCAAATAGGCCACCATTTGTTTGGAGGTGCCATTTTTAAAACCAAATGATTAAAAACTGTAGCCCTTTGTTTAAACAGTGAAATAATTTGTTTAATAGAAGTTACCTTGGTCTTTTTTCAACTTTTAAAATGTTGAAGGTTATTTCTGCCATACCCAGTACAATAAGTCCTATGACTAGAAATATTTTTTCCATATCCCACTTCCCATGGAAATAGCAATAGAGTAGGAGAGTCTGGTAACATTTGGTCTGTGGAAAGGGAGTTGTAGGAAGGAAAATAATTCATCAACCACAAGGCCGCGGAGACGCTTTTGAACTCTATCGAAACTGGAAAGTTAAGATATGGGCAGCTCCTGACCATTCATAGCAGCAGTACTTCATTTTCTGGCACTTGCAAAGGTAGAGGATAGCAGGAGGATTAAGGTACTCAGGTTTTTCTAAAAATTAGTTTATATGCTAGTGTTTCAAGCATTTTCCATTTGGAGCTTTTCAGAACTGCTGAGTAATTTCAGTGAAAAATATTCATCAACTGTAGTCAACTAAACAGAGATTGATTCCAAATTTAAGGGAAACATGCAAAGTGAAAGGAATGTAACCTTTTTTTGGTCACTTCTAGAAAAGATCCAAGCCAAATAGCAGTAAGATTGTCTTACCTGACAGGGGCACTATGAACATAAAATGCCTCGGCTATTTTTAATAGATCCCTGCTTTGGGGATGTGCAGGATCTAATACAAATACCTGGAAATAAAAATAAAAAATGTAGTGATTAAATAGATAACAGTATTTACATTAGTCGGACTATTGTCCTCATCTTTGTCGCCATATTATCCACTGTACCATGTGTCCTCAAGGACACATGGTACAGTGGATAAAGGCATTGGTTAGATCCAGTGACAGGACCCAAAGAGTCTGAGTTCAATACCCGGTTAAGGCAGTGGAGAACTTTCAGAGGGAAAATTACCAGGAGATAACTGATAACTGACATCCATCAAACATGGCTCATGGAACTAGAACAGTCTACCCCAGTGATCGAAATAAAGGGTTCGGTTCGAAATTCCAACCACCTGAAGAAGGCCGGAGCGTACAACGGCCGAAACGTTGTGACAAATATGGCGACAAAGATGAGGACAATAGTCCGACTAATGTAAATACTGTATGGACATCTTTTTCTATTTTTTTTATAAATAAAAAGGACCAAATGACTTTTGAGAAAAAAGAAAGACTTCATTTAGTATTAATATCATTATAATCATTGAAGCTATAAAAACAGAATAGAAATACTTAAATTAGTTTAAAAGATTTTTCTGGGTTTATTAAACATCTCAGCATGTGAGAAAGAATAAATCCATGTCAAAATTAATGACTTCTGCAAAGTCCATAGCTTTGAAACCAATTAAAATAGGAAAGAAACATAACATACCATATGGAAAATATTTTTGCCTATATGTCTCAGCATCCCTGGAAAAGTGGGTCGAAGCATTTCCTGGACACTGCTGGGCCATCTTCTGTACTTTGCATCTTTTTCCAAATCATTAATATACTGTAATTGAAAAATAAAATGAGGAATTGTGATGCAGTATAACTTTAAACTATCAGAAAAATATTTGACTTAAATTGGGAAAGGTGAAGATGTGAGTTTTTATTAAGTATAACCTTATGTGAAATATAGGTGATGAGATAATTTTAGTTTATACCATGTTTGACTGCTTCTGAGTAATGAGTAGCATATGTTAGTCCATTACTAGCCAAATGGAATAACCTTTAGAAACTAGCAAAAATATCCAACATTGAAAAATACCCTCATTAAAATCCATAAAGAAGAAATCCATTTTACACATGATGCACACAGTAACATCATAGAGAACAGAGTTGATTCAGTACTTTTTAAACACCTTTCATCATCAACCAGTTGTGATTCTTGCATTACAAGGGTTAATTCACACAGCCATCTCTGATTGCATAATGGAATATAGAAAGTATTGGATAGTCTAATCATCGTAACAGAGAATACACTGAAAGTTGATGACAAGGAGAAAAAAAGATGTGAAACAGTAAGAAATTAAAACTCTGGAATCAGTACCTCCCACGATTATCGAGTGTATGCAAGTTTGTTGTTTTATTTTTGTTTTGTTTTTTGAACCAGTGACTAAAAAAGAAGTTCCTTTATCCAGTGTTGAGAAAGAAAGTAAAATGTTGGCAGACAAGACACACACACACAACACTGCATGTTGTTTCTTTCCAAGTTGGACAACAGCAGAAAAGATGAAGACTATGAAGATGTTTTTTGGTTAGAAGCAGTATGTGCTGTGAATGGTTTATGAAATTCAAGAAAGGTGAAATTGATCTGCAGAAAAAAAAAAACAACCAACAAAGTGGTGCACCAAAAAGAATTTGAAATAAAACATGTAAAGCATAGGCAAATTTCAAAAGTAGGAAAACAGGTTTAACAAATTGTCAAAGTGAAGACATTCTCTCACTGCCTACATTTCATTGTTGTCAGAAGCCTTTTCCTCAATAGACTGACATCTGTGATGAAATGTAGGTTCCCAACAATAACCTGGAATGTTGAAAAGTCACTGGCCAATCCAAGCAACTTGCAGCATCAACAGCAAAATCCAACTTTAGGAAAATAGGTCTATACTTGGTGGGATATGAAATATGTATTGTAAACTGCTGAGGTCTGGAGAAATTGTTACTTTAAAGAATTATAGTCATAACCATTGAAATTTGAGAACTATAAACAGAGGGAAAAAAGCATTTATGGGACAGGAAAGTTGGAGAATCCTATTGTGTACATATTGGCTTACTGAAAAACAAACATAATAATAGCTGAGGTGTGAAATACTTCTTCAGACAGTCTATTCACTAAAACAGAAGTCACCTGTATCGACTCAAAAACCAAGAGTGACACAAATATAATAAATAATCATTTGCAAATAGAAGTAGAAAAGAAAGATGAAAGATTTCCTTATGAAATGAGACACTCACCTCAATAGCAGAATGACGGAAATCAAGAACATAGTCTTCCACATTATTTTTGAGGTCCATCTTCACTAATTTATTTAGGCTTTCTTCCTGCAAATAATCATAAAAAATGATAGAATTTACAAGGCAATGTCATGAATGTTTTAACAAATTGGGGATGCACAGGGTGTTCACTGGATAGATGGGAGTACAATACTGGGCATTCCACTGGGCAGACGGAGAGAGTAGCAATGGGTGTTTCCGCAGGTAATCGAGAAGTACAGCATTGGGCATTCACCTGGGTAGACAAGGTGCTCAGTAGATATATGGTTCCTTAGGATTAAATTTTATTTAGATTGAAAGAAGGCGGGACTGGAGGACTTGTATTGCTCTATGAATCACAACATTAATGAATGTTTCCAGAAAGCACCACCATTTAATTTGTAATATTAAATAACTAATAATTTGGTTCCTATTCAGGCAAGTGAGCCCGAAAATTAATGTTCAAATGAATCCCAATGTTAGCCATTGTATGTGAGATGCAATGTCTTATCTGTAAGTTATGTGTATCTCTTTAGTGAAATCAACATGAGAATATTGAATAATATACTGACACATTTGCAGTATAATTGTGCCTTTATTTTGTATCAGTTTATTGCCAAAGAGCTATGAAAAAATCCCTTTTAAAAGAACACTCATGTGAAGATATTTGTTAATGGAAAGACTAATAAAAAAATGTCAAAGTACAAATGAATGTATTGGAATTATTAATTATGGATGATGGGAATTTCTGGCTCAGTTAATTTGTTGATCATCTACCGACCTTTTTCTTTTCATTTTTAATCTTCAAACTAGATACAGAGACGAATTTGAAAAATGCTGGAAAAAACAAACAAAACATCACACACACACACACAGGACATGCATGAATCAGGCTGTTATGAAGCTGATACCCACACAACAGTAGTAGTCATCACAAGAGATACTCTCCCAGTTTATCTCATGTTCTTTCTATATAGTGGTATGGTTATGCTAATTAGTATTAGCCCAACCAATCCCTCTACGCAGACCATATTTTAACTGGATGATCATAGCAAACAAGTAAATTATTTGTAGATCACCAAGCTGTTTTGAATGTGACCTTACTTAGGAATCTTCTAACATCTAAATACTAAAACTCTAATCTTGTAGGTATGAATGTTTGTTGTTGCTTCCAGTCTTCAGTAGGAATGACTGCAAAACATTTTCCCCCTCCCCAACTGATAGGCAGAAGCACACAAATAAAAAAAAAGGCCAGATCTTGGTTTCATATGACTCAGTCCTGGTTAGTCTTGTCTTGAAGTCAGAATGTTACATTTGCTTATCCAAATTTGCTCGTGTGTGTAAATCCCAATTCTTACTTTGTGAACACTTTGCCATATTACTGTTGCTTTGCCGTATACTATTTTTTGCTCTTTTCTTTTTCTTGTTTATTACAAACTTTATCAATTTTGTTTGTTGGGCGGTTCTGTTATTTAACCATGGTCACTGACTCTAGATTTGTTCTTGAGATACAGCTTAAATGATACATAATACACTAACCAATTTAGGAGCATATTATAACCTTTGAACCCCCTGCCAAGTACATTGCCAAATTTCATTACAATTATACAAGGGGTTCTTGAGCTATGGCCGTTTTTCTGTTTTTATAGCATTTTAATAGGAAAATTAAGGAAGTTTTTTGATACACATTTTTATATCAGTCTGCATATATAAACAAACACTTGCATATAATATTCCAACTATTACGTGTGGGGAAAAAATAGTAAACATTCATAATACATTATAACAACAAAATAAATTTAAACATACAAAACACAACATATATTTATACAATTCACCACACAACATTAGAACTTTTTTTATAATCAAATACCTTGGATGTTTGGCAACTACTTGATAGATGCAGAGGCTATGTGGGTAAGTGATTGCAAAATGTAATCTGTATGGCTGGAAAATTGCATCACATGACTTGATAAATAAATAGATGCATGCTGATTTGCTGCTGTTATGTATTTTGAAATAAGTGCGAGGAAGAAACATGTATAATAAAAAATATAATTATTTTGAAAAAAAAAATGCAACTAAGTGCATAGAAAGGAGGCATTCATACTTTGTTATTTCTATAAATATGAATCTCCCTAAGGAGACAATTGCTTTGTTTTGGGAGTTTTTTTGAATGACCTTCACCTTTGAAAATTATAATATGGTAAATACTAAAAGTGTCACCTGCTACTATCACTTGAATGGAAAGACCATTAGTGTGGTATCAGTTTGTAGTGTCATTCTAAAAAAAGGTAAACATTTTTTAATAATTTCTTATTGTGTCTAATCTAAGTAATATTGTATAATGTGAGTAATAATAATTATTACAATAATTTGTATTGCAAATACAAGTTAAAATATGTGTAATTAATAATAAAACTGATATTACCACCTCATCATTTTCTATGAACATCTTTTAAAAGGACCCAACAGGTTTATGGGTAGTCTAGTATTTAATAAAAGACTATTTTTCATTAAGATGAGTTTCCTTGTATGAGAAATACTAAAACTAGTTTTTATAAAAACAATGAATGTTGTACCATAAGTTTACATTTTCAATCAAGATCTTTTCTGCCAATATAGTGGCTTGTGTAAAAAGTAAAGCTATATTTCTCAACTTTGGCAAAACAAAAATTATGTCCACTACACATTTATTGAAACCCAACTCAGACATTCAAATGTCCTCAAAGTTGTAGATGGGGGTGACTAGAAAGAACATGAGACAGTCTTTCAAACAAATGTCACACAGCTGCTTTTCAGAAAAAAAGTTCAATTTTCACAACACCTATTTACAAATACAGATTAAGGATGTTTGTTTTAAAAGGAGATTATTTTTCTTATATTCATTTAATTATCTAAATAGCTTAATTTGTGTTTAACCAAATTGTTTATTATTTAAATGACAATAAAAAAAAATTTATTAATCTAATTGTACACAATATCTAACATCAATGAAAGTAACAAAATACTTACCTTAACCCCCAGGGAGAAGAGCCCTTCCATGACAGCAGCCTCTGATTTCATCGTGTCCAATAAAGTATAGACATCATAAACCTCAATATCAATGGGAATGCCGTTCAAGTACATGGCACATTCTCCAGGTGACAAGTTGTGGTAATTCTCAAAGTGCTGAAGAGAAATGGAGCAAAAAAAAAAAAAAAAGAAAAGCAAAGTATGATAAAATGGCAGTTAATAGTGTTGCAGGAATGCTTGTTGTGTTTATGTAGAAAACGTGTCTCCCCCTGGTATTATTTTTGAGTATTTATTTGAGTCCAGGTAATAAATAAATAAATAACACAAAACAATAGAAAACAAATGACAATGCATGTATTAACAAAAGTATGAAGATTACAAGAAAACATTTACAGACTAGTTTCATAAAGCATTTAAATTAGAGAATGTGTCTATATGTGTGTGAAATGTCTGTAGGCCTATGTGATAGACGTGTGTGAAAGAGTACAAAAAAAATCACGAGAAAAAAGTAAGACATTGAGAATGAACATGCCCCAATAAGGGGCACTTTTTCCACCCCCCCACATGCAACTACATTTTATAACCAGAGATGTAAAAGAGGAAAAAGAATGAGTGAGAATATCATTGCCTATTTATAGGCTTAAGTCATATCCCCTAGCAATGTTTCTTTTTAGGAAAGTATTGTAGCATACCTACGGATGATAATGGGTATGTCCCCATTAACATAAATACAGTAGTAAATACTGTATGTTGTTCTGCAGTTGGAGATTCATTGTGGAATTCACTTGACTCACTGCTAGCAGTTCACTACTACTTCTACGCACCGCTGGCGAATCTTATATGTGTTGTTCTTGTCCTAAGTATTATCATGCATTACCAACCTTCGTTTGATTATTCTATTCAGTAACCTTCCCTAGGTTACAACATGTATAACATTTTTCATGTGCACTCTAATTGTAAGTAGCAGTGCTGGGGAAGCAACACTTTCAAGTTAGATACTCTGATCCTTGGTAGATGTACTGATACATAAATAACCCTGGGTATTATGCTATTGAATATAACACCTTTGCAAGTATACATCTTTCACAATATCATATATATATATATGGATACATAAATGCAAATGCAACACATTTAATTGTCAATATTAAACATTATACAATGAAAATTTAAGACCAAAATTCAGTTCATTACTATGCGTCAATTTATGGATTTATTGATCCTCTCTTGTATACCCACATGTAAATAAGTGTGGGGCAATAATAATAATAATATTACTGTGCATTACCAATTGTTGTTTGATTATTCTATTCAGTAACCTTCTCTAGGTTACAACAGAAAGTCAAGTGGGATAACCCACAATAGCAAACAATCTATTTCTTTTTTTCTCATTCATGATTAACAGATGAATGACAGAAATTGACTTCATTTTTATGCATTCAAAATATTGCTGAAATTCAAAGTGATTGATTGATTTGTTTTTTAAGGTTTATCAATGTTTCGCAGGTTATTTAAAGCTAGAAAATAATTTTAGATTGTAAGAATTTTTTTTGAGATAATGATTTACTGATACAAGACTTACTAATTAACTTATAGCTGGGAGGGGAAAAGAAGTGGATTCCATGGTTATTTGCATATAAGTGAATATAACGAACCCGACTGAAATTGGAACTCGTTTCTTCAATTTCCAATTCCAAGCCGTTAACCATAACACAGCTTGCACATTCAAGATTACAGCACCTGGTATTCTCAAACAGTCACCCATCTACGTACTGACCAAGCTTGACATTGCTTAACTTCAATGATGTATGAGAACCAGTGTTTTAATGAGATATGGCTGTAATCCCTTGCTAAATTCAAAGTCATTCAATTAAAATACAAAGCAATGTACAATGTATACAATAAGTACATAAAATATGCAGGTTAAAGTACCTTCTGGTTTTTCACAATTTCTTTTCGGATTTCTTCTGGTACTGTTGTTCTTACAAGAGACCTGACAAAATATTTTAAAAAATGTTTAATAAAAAGTTTTTTTTGCAAAACAATAAAAAGTAAATGAAAACAAAATGGTTTCAAACTAAGTTTATTGGCAGAAACATATACAATCTGTTGTAATCACAACTGACAATTTAGAATTGGGCATGTGTAGGAAATGTAAAAAAAAAACAAATGTGTGAGTATGAATTTAAAAAGTTCATTTCAGTTTATTTTCTTATATAAGAGAAAATGAAAAATTAATAAATTACTACTTAATGGTATCTACATGTTATAAGGGAGGCACAGTGGAGTAATGGATAGGGGCTTGGAATGAGGAATCAGAAAGCAGAGTTCAAATTCTAGTCAAATTCATTGTATTCACTTATATAATAACACTCTTGAGAAAAGTATGACTCCAGCTCTTCTTCCTAGCTGTGGGTAAATAGCAGGACAGACTGAGCCCTAGAACTTTGTTTAGCAACCAGTCTAGGAGAAGGAAAACTCTGAACTCTAACTAACCTTGTAGGTCCTGCCTCTTTAGGTAACTTAAAAACAAATCAACCTCACAAGTTGTCTCAAAGAAAGGAACTGTCTGCCCTAATTCTAGCTGTGACAGAAAATAAGTGACTCCTTGGGTTTAGTGCAATGGTTTGAACAAATGCAACACTGGGACACAGCATGACACCGTGGACCCCTCCGATTTTGGACTATTCGGGCAAGGGATTTATCACCCACAGCACTTACCACCACAGACAACATGTTATAAAATTTTCAAATTAATTTTTTTTTTAATACCAAATCATGTTTTAAAGTTAGATTTGTAAAAAAATAAATAAATAAAAAATAGGTATTGAAATATAAAATTTTACTAAATCTTGTTAAACAGATGAATTTGTTGGAGTCATTTGGAACAAATATTGTTAAAAAAAAACTACAAATAATGTCTACACTTGAAAAGACCTAACTCCCATGTTAAAATCTTTTTTATGACATCTTTTTGCTGACAGAAATAATGTCAAATATATCAAAAACTTTTGTGTGTGGAATACATGAAAATAAAAATATGATAGCATATATTTCTAAGATTTCTTTTCTAAAGTATCATGTCCATTCAGGGTGTAGACAATTATGACTCTCCATAGATTTTTTTTCTTTATTTTCTGTGAACTGCCATACGTTCCCATTGATTTTTCCTATGGGATTAGTGCAAAAGTCAATAGATTAGAACTTGAACTTGGCTTGCTCAACTCACTTCCCCATGCCGATATCCATTACATGAGCAGCAGGTCCTACTCTAAGATGTTACAAACTAATAAATAAAACACAAAAACTGTATTTAAAGCTGTCAAATAAAAATGTTGAATGTAATATTATACAAGTACATCATCATAATGAGTAAACATAATTTGTCCTAATGTTTTGCTGTAGATAAAATGTAGATACAGTCTTCTTAATTCAGCAGACGAGTCTTGTTATATGGTCTTCATTCCAGCCTCCATCTGGATCAGGAGTCAAAAAGAGACAACAAAAATGGTGGCAAACAAAATAACAAACAAAACTACAAAATTAACAGATATTTTAATATTAGGTGTTAAACAGTAAATCTGACAAATAACAAATTCACCTTTAAAAATGAAACATTTATAAAAACAGGTAAATAGCTGAAGAAACATGCTTTTTTCAACACTGGAACCAGTCACATGATTCTTCAGGTGAGACCCAAGAATCTTGTAGTCATCAACAAATTGACAAAGTTGCAATAAAGTAATCCAAAGACAATGTAACTGAATATTTGCATGTGCAGGTAGAGTAACAGTTATCAAAGTAGAAAATGGAATCGGCAAACTAAGTTCAAATAGCCACCTAGTTTACTGCATTCACTTTGCCCTTATGTTCTTGGAAAAGTGTGAATCCTTCCTTCTCTCTCGCTCCTGTTAAGAGTTAAAAAGCATGGTAAACAGAGCTCTTTAGCTTCGGATGGAAGCCAGTTTAGAAGGCCAGCTATGAATGCAAATACATGGAAAGGCAATCGGAAACCACTCCACCATCTTTCCCAAGATGTTATGGCAATTCACAGATAAAGAAAAGGAATCTGGAGTGCTATTAGTGCCTGTCTCTTTTTTATTTCTTCTACTGTATATTTACCATTTCCTTTAAAGAAATTCATCTCAACTTTTTTTTTTTTTGTAGTTATTTTGTATTTGCAAAACTATATATGTAACAAAATCTTAGATTATAAAATTTTTCTTTTTCTTATGTCTTTAACATCCTGTAAAAGATTATATTTCAACTTCTGTTACAAAGTGGTTTTATTCTTGTTCTATACTTATTTCTTATTTGCAAAGATATATATATAATGTAAAAAGTCTTACATTATAGCATTTTTATTTTTATTGTTATTTCTTCTATATTGAAAAATGAATAGATAGGATATAAAAGTGATATCTTTATTCTTTGGTATAAACAAGTTTTAATGTTGTAGGCCAACTCAAGTTAGGAGCATATGCATAGGCTTTGAGATTTGTAGGCCTTAATCACTTAATTACATAAAGAGGAGATGGAGGTGTCAAAAATAGAATCAGGGTCCTGATCAGCTGAAAGCTCTTCACAGTGATAGGACAAAACATGTGAGATATGAAAGGCCTATGGATATATGTGTATTTTCTAACCTGGCTTGGACTGGGAAATTTTGACTGATAGTCTCCAGGACATTTAGGGCTTCATCTGGAGGAGCAGAAAGTGCTTTTGTAGCAGCTTGCAAACTCAAATCTGAAATTAAAGTGAGAAAAAAAAAATTAATAAAAATCTAAAATTGCATTAATAATTAAGGGATAAAAATAACTGATAAAATATATTTGTATGTTGTCAACATTTGACTAACAAATAAGTTATAATAATTATTTACAGTTGGACTAATATCCTCAACATTATTGGTTATCATAATGTTTCGGCCATTATTCCTTCCAGCTTTCTTCAGGTGTATATTAATTCAGTTAATCTTCAGGGAATTTTCAATTGAACTCTAAATGGGGAAGATTGTCCTTGTTTTTTTTCCATGGGCAGGGATAGCTTACAGCCCATATATATATATATATATATATATATATATATATTTTTAAGTACTGCCCAGTTATTGCTAGAGTGAATCTGGACTTCTTGGCCCATGGACTGAACTCACAATTACTATGCCACCAAATTATACTCAGGATATTTTCAGAAGATAACATTCTCATGATGGTGTGAATAAATATGGAAATATTAGCAAGATTCCCCCTGACTCAATACTTATTCAGTTTAGATAATGCCATTTACATATCTGAAATATCAGAACTAAGGAAGTTATAGACACTTGTACATAACAAGTAATGCATTAACTCAGGGGTCACTCATAGAAGATTATCAAATAAAAACTTGAAATTTGTACTTTACCTTGTAACTGCCAGACTTTTAAAGGTGTAAGTTCAGTGGCTGTATCCATGAGGTAATTGTGAAATTCACGTAATTGTGGTTTCAGTTGAGGATGAAGTTCCCTGGATAATAAAGGAAAAGAACAAATTGAAATTAGAGAATTTTATTTTTAAATACTACCCACATAATGGTAAGAAATTAGCCAAATGAAGACACTATTGCTATTAATGTTTTACAGGTATTTCTGTCACACCCTGTATCTAAAAAGAAAAAAAGAAAGAGCCACCAATGTAAATATGAATAAGAAAACATAAATGAATAAAATTTCCTGATTGAAATTTTGAGTCATTTCTTTTTCTATGTGCCTTGTCCCTTCAGGACATTGGCAGTCATGGCTCTCAACAACTTTGTCCTTTGTATGCTATTAATAAGTCTTCTCTTTTCACTATCTTCCCAACCTCAGCTCAGCAATCCATTCACTCAAGCTTGCTAAGTAGGTTATGTGTTGTTTTTGTCTGTCCCTGTTACCTAGAAATTCAAAGTGTCTCTTCCTGATATTAAGTACAATTAGTGATTTCTTTCTGAATCATCATAAAGAAAAAAAAAAACAAAAAAAAATTAGAAAAAAAAAAAAAAAAAAGAAAGAAATCCTTGCAGAAAATCCAGTGTGATAATAAGTCATATAAAGGAACCAGCATTCTAGAGACTGCAAAAATGAATAACATACGGATCATTTATTTAAAATGGAAATAAATTGTATAAAGGAAGACTGCAAAATGTGGAGGAGGGGAAGCATTGCTGATGCATCAAATAAAGAAAGTTCGAAATTATTCACCAGATAATGAATTTGCCAAACACTATGCAAGTGGAATCGAGGATAATTAAAGAAAATTATCAAGAAACAAGACATCCTAGAAGTAAGTCCAGTGTGGAAATGAGTGCTATAAAAGATATGATGTAATGGAATAACCAGTCACCCCCATGAATGATTACACTATAGGTAGTAAGTACCTATAAAGTCAACTGTCTACGAGAGACTCAAGGAAGAGTGAGAGCGAGAAAATGCAAGCATGTCCGACCTTCCAATTAATGGCACTCACTACTAGATTGACCTGTGTGTATAATTGTACCGTATTTCATATTGTACTAGTTGTGTACAATAAACCTTTCTTCTATTATCCACCTGGGGTTAAGTATGTATTCCCTTAGCACAGAGTATAACAAGATGACTGCAAGATATGTGTGTGTGGAACTGAAATTCACCTCTTAAAGTGAAACTATGTATTTTTATTAAAATATTTCTATTTACAGCAAAGAAACAAATATATAACATAAGAAGCATTTATTAAGACAAAAAAAAGTATTGCTGATGCATCAAACAAAAAAGTTTATTTTTATTTACCTGAGAATGAATATGCCAAACAGTGTACAAGTGAAGATGAGAATAATTTAAAGAAAACGTTTTTTTTTCTTCATTTATTTTTTAAAAAATTGAAACGATACAAATTGCTTGAAGCAGAAACCACTACTGAAAAATGCATGAATTACTTTTGTTTTATTACTAAATTGAAAGTATTCACACAGAAATTTTTTGGGTCCTTTTGTGCACTAGAACAGCCATGAATGGATTGTGAGAGATGTTTCAGTACATTAGAATAAAAAAAATTGTGAAGATAGAGCAAGCAAAAATGCAGGGCAAATCAGAGAAATATACTAAGCAACAACTGAAGTTGTTCCTTTTGTGGTTGACACACTTGAGACTATTTCCAGGTATCCTTCTGCCTTTCAAGACGCTTTTTTATTCATAGAGCTAGGGGGGAACTTGGTAATATAATAAGAATAGATAGGTTTGTCTATTGTCCAATTCACACTCCTCCCTGATCTTTCGAACAAGAGTAGAGGTTTATCACTTGTTTCCAGTTTCTGGTTCCTTTTATAGTCTACTTCCACACTATATTTCTAACATCTCCACTTGAACTCTGAAATTTTATTCACTAATTAAATCTTGACCTATTCAAGTCTAGAATTAACTGTTATCTTTTCTGCATACCCCCAAGAACTTCACTTCTTGCTCTTTCTTATGCTGATACAATACCACACAGTAACCATCTACATTGAGTGGCTCTTGGGCCTTCTATTACGTGAACATTACTATATAAAAAAATATAGACACTTAAAATTACTCTGGAAAGATGATATAATAATAATAATGATAACAACAGATCAGGCCATGACAAAATAGCCGCCCTCAGAACACATTGGGAACTATGCAAGAAGAATGGCCTCAAATGCAGAGACGTGGTGCAAGCACTGACCACTGTCTCTTGCTGAGAATGTGCAAGTGAAGTTCACATGGGATATGACCATGTTGACAGACAAGCACCTGGAAAGTAATCACCCTGATGTCCAACATGTGCACAAGATCAGTGATGAATGAATCCTGATAGGCGTTGTGGTATATCCGGGTTTGGCCTATTATATATACATTAACACAGGCTCTAATTTGGGACCAGAGAAAATTTCTCTTATATCCGGGTTATACTATATATATATATATATATATATATATATATTGTCAGTAATTTTACTATAAAAATGTATTTTTATACTTTCATAATATTGTTTTTGTTTTGGGGGTTCACTATTTGCCCATAGCTGGGGCCTTAACAGGTGCTACCACCTCAGGTCAGGCTGGGCCTGGGAACAGCAGCAATTAAGAGGTGGTTCCATGCTCCTGAAAACCTCCAATCTCCTGATCAGAGGCTTTGCTGCTGGATATAGTTTATTGCCATATGAAGGACTGCCCAAGAAAGAAAGACTGAAAATATCAATACCGAAAATCTTGTTCCTATGACTGACTTACTTTAGCTTATGGAAATCAAATCCCTGAATTTCTTTCTCCCAATGTTCATCTTCGTCAGAAGATTGGGCTTTATCACCTGGAAAATAAATTTGAAAAGTTGCAAAATAAAAGAAACTGGAAATTCTTTGAAGCTGGGAGACTCACAGGATTACATTTTATATATATATATATATATATATACATACATACATACATATGTGTGTGTGTGTGTGTGTGTGTGTGTGTGCCCGTGTGGGGGTTGTGACAGAGACAGTTTGGGAAACACACAAACACACATATTTTTTAATTTTTTATTGAAATTGGAGTAGATTTGAACAGCAAAATTAGATCAGAACAATTTTGTTTACTGATGGAAACCTGATCTTGGCCATTTGGAATTGGGTCATTAGAAAAGACAATGAAAATGAACAAAATAACTTTTGTCGGTTAAAATTATAAATAGGGCTGAGTAAGCAAGAAAAGACTTTTGAAATTCCCATGGTTTTGGGTTGACAGCCACACTCGTGATAATCGCATGCGGACCAAGGGTCGATTTGTGATCAGCCAGGCTTATCTATATAAACACGCACAGAAATCTGTTGAAGGAGTGGTTGGCTGGTCTGCCGTCGAGTGCAGTTGAGCTGGAGAGAGAGGTCGAAGATTGGAGTGACGTCAGAGGTTGGAGACAGGCACCTGCTTACATATTTTGTTGATATACGTACGAAGAAGCGAATTACTCCAACGTCTAAGACTACTACTGCTGCTGCTACTATTATTACTACCACTGGAAATGGAAACGTCGAACAAGCTACAACAATCAAGAGTTGCATATCATTCTGAGACGATTTCACAACAAACTAATCACAACCCACTCTCTCTCTGTCTAGTAGCTAGTGTATGAGTTTTTACATCAATTATTTTCATTTCTGTAACCCGTTTCTTTTCTATACTATTCTTTTCTGCTATATAAAAGACATTAACAATTCAACCATTGAATAGTTGTATGTTTAGCTTACTGCAGATATATATTTTTTTGGTGCATTCTAAATTTCTTAGCACAGACTCTCCAGCCATGTCTCCATCTTCAGTTGACTGTGAATGAATGAACATCACTTCTGCTTTCTGGGTCAAACCAAACACAACGTGGGCAGGAAGCAGAATTAAACCAGTGGACCAGTTGAATGATCTACGGTTGCTCAGGGGACCTACGGTCACTCCCTTAAGTTCGGTTAAGACCGAGTAGACACCTCAACCCAGAGAGTAAGACATTGGAGGTTGAGGAGCTGGGGCGAAAGTGGTTAGAGGGTTATCTCACTTGACTTTGCTAAAAAACCATCATTAGGGGGCACTCCTTAAGCCTATAAAATGGTGTGTATTTCTCTCCCTAGCCTCTTTTGACTGCTTTTCAACTCTAGTTTTAAGATGTAGTCATATGCGAGTAAAGTGTCTCCGACTAGGGCATGTTCATTTTCATGATTTTCTCTCTTGATTTTTGTACCCTCTCACACACATTTGTTACACACACACACACACACACACATTCTTATTATAGCTAGTCTCATGTTTGTTTCCTTCATCATATGTAATTCCTTGTGTTAATACATGCATTGTTGTTTGTTTTATAGTTATAATTTTGTGTTATCATTTTTTGCTTGGACTCACATTGAGTCCACCAATATTGTTTGTGGGAAGAAATTTTCCAGGAGCCCATAAATATTTGCTATCCAAAGTGTTAATTCCTCCAACCTAATGGTGACGAAATATTTACCCAAACATACTACTATCCCACAACATACAAGTTTCCCAAACTGAGTGCTTGCACACATCAGAGAATAAAACAAGAAACCTCATATGTTAACCAAAAATTGCTTAAAAATAAATTTATAACTATTCATGGCATTGTTGTTCTTTTACATTAGCATGAAGGTTATAAGCATTACAATGCTCAGATTGGTGAAAAAAATTAAGCATATACAGGGGACGATGGATACATGGTCACCATTTTATATTTTTAATTTTGTGCATGCACATTGTTTTTGATTTTGTTGACTGCACATTATAGTAGGGTCAGTTGGGCACCATCTGTGAAAAAAAAGAACACCATGATGCAGTTCACTCCACCAGGAATTTGGAAACAGCATGATGTACTGCTTGGCATTTGTGCCGGAAGCTTCAGTACAAACATTTCAGAGTGTTTTGGTGTTAATCCGTGGACAGTGCAGAGTATTTGGAAAAAGTTGGATGATATATCCAACCTACATCATGGTGTTTGGAGTGATCACCAGTGATGCCATCATTCATCTTGCCACAGGGCCTCAGACTCAACAGGGAGGCCTACATCAAGTAGTTTGAGAAGGTAGTGTTGCCCTGGATCAAGTGGGGTGGCTACTGGAAGACCCTGTGTCTGGCAACAGGACTCTGCACCACACCACACAAAATGAAGAACCCAGTCATGGCTGCCAGACAATTTCTGTGACCACATCATCCCTTACATCTGGCCACCTAACTCCCCAGACTTCAACTCCCTTGATTACTATGTGTGGGGTGCAGTTGAGAGAGAGAGAGAGAGAGACCAACAACACTCCTTGTAACATCAAAGATGAAGGCAAGGATTATGTTAGCATTCACCAATTTAAACAAGGAGATCATCCAGAGGAGTTGCAGGAGATTATGAAATCATCTGGAGGCTGTTGTTGAAGCCAATAGCAATTTTATCGAATAAATTTACTCTTTAGTATTTCCAGATATTTCTGTGTAATTTTGGTAAATATATCTGTTAAAATGAGATGTTAGTGTTATTTTCATTTTTGTGTAATTTAAACGACAATTTATCCATCGCAACCTGTATTAAGCATAATGCGAGGCTTAGATCTTTTTTTATTGCAACATTATTAAGCATCATTACCTGATATTTCTCTCATTAGAGTTATATTTTAAGCATGAAATAAACATGAAATAAGGCTTAAACCTGAGAATTTGCCAAGCATGATTAAGGCTCAGCTAAGATTATTATAAATGATGCAAAAAAAAAAGAAAAAGTATTCCAGAAGTGTTTAGACAATTGAACTTTTTTTCATGTTGAGTTTGGTTGTCATCATAACATTTTAGCTAACCCATTCTGTAGCCTTTTCAAGTGTACAATCAGTAAGGAAAGAAAGTGGAACTCTTTTTCTAGAAAATAATGACAAATATACTGATTGGCCGACTCCTTCCAGCAATGAGTGCTACCCAGTGTGGAGACACTAATTCCTTATTCAAATATTGAAACAACATTAAAAAAAAAAAAAAAGAAATCCAAATGGATTCTAAAACTTACAGAAGGAATTTAAATCAATTTTCTGATTTTGTATGTTCACTTATTTTCAAATAAATTAGATACAGATTACCTACCTTCAACCTTGGTGTCATCTTTGGCTTTGTACTCGGTGCTTTTAATAGCTAATTCTACACCATAGCCAGATAAACGCACTTGCTGAGGAGCAGGATTCTATTAAATATTATTAAAAGAAGAAAAAAATGTAATATATTCATTTCTATTAGACAAAAAGAAATAAAAATGTACAATAACTTTCATAGCCTAATTTCTATTACTGAAATTATTTAATTCTTTAATATTTAAAGACAGCTACTAAATTAGCAAGTAGGTCTCATCATTACAATTAAAATGGCTAGATACAAGATGTGACAGAAATATCTCCCACAGCTAGATGAAATGTTATCATTATGTGGGAGGTATTTCTGTATAACCCTAAGTTCTATACTAATAGTTGTTTCCTCTCGCACTTCTTACTTGAGGAACTCTCTTCTGATTCTTGTTTTCCAATCAACTTTAATATTCAAAAATTTAAATGCAATGTTTATTGTTATCTTCCGTTTTCTTAATTACTGTTCCTTTATTGTTCTCTCACCGTAATGTTTTTTTTCTCTCATATTCTTTCACAATCAGTAACCCCTTGCATCTCAGTGGCTTCATTGCTAGGTCTACTGGTAAGAAATTTAGTTCACTGTGTCATGAACAATCTTTCTTGTCAGAATCCATCTTGCACATTTAGAAATCTACCATTCGTCCGTGCTTTGAATACTGTTGCCGTATCTGGCTTGGTGTTCCTACTATATATCTCAAGATTCTTGCCAAAATTCAAAGAAGAGTCTTTAATGTCAGTAATTAATCCATCCTGTTGTCATATCCTTCCCAATGCAGTTGCGGCTTCAACAGCATGACCTTACCTTATGTTACAGTGGAAGCATTGAAGGAACTGGTGAATAGGTGACCCAAGACTCAGAACTGTACAAGAGGGTGGTCAGTACAATAATGCTATACACACTGTGTGCCATGTTACTTCTATGGAGTCGAACCACCCTCATTTCCTCCGTATTTCAACTGTCATGTGAAAGTTCCACTCAGACATCTTTTTTCCAAGGAACTGCTAATTTGTAGAACAGACTTCCACTTGGATGCTTTCCTGAACACTACAATTTTAACATCTTTAAATAAAGGGTCAATAAATAGGTACCCTCCTTATGCTCATAATATTTACATCCTACACCTTCCTCTTTCATTCACTTTTTGCAGGTCATTCACCAAAACCAATTTAACAGTATCCCTCTACCCTGAGTGGTTCTCTAGTCTTGCATATGGTGAACTTTAGTAGGGGACAGAAAAAAAATAAGGAAGTGTATGAATTGTTGCTATTAATCCCTTTATAAACATGACATATCAGAAAATTCAATCATCTATCACACTTTTTCAACTGATTCCTCAAGGCCATAGCCCAACATATTATTTTGGAATCAGGCTGACTGTGAGCAAATTAAAAACATTCTGGGCTGGATCCGGACCCACAATCCTGAAATTTTGGATTCCCAAGTTTTCATTACTGCGATTGATTTTGCGGATTTTTTTTTTTGTGATTTTTTGCAACAAATTTTTTTGTATGACAACAATTTTTGTAACTTTGAAATAAATTTGGGAATAACTAAAATTAATTGCAAAATCCAGTCACCAATGAAATAAAATTGTTTGTACAGTAAGGACCTATGTACATCAAATTGTTTTTACATTAAGTGGTGGCAGAATTATCTGTAGAAAAAAAAAGATGTTGATGGGAGGGGGATCAAAAAGTGCAGTGCGGTGCTCGCCGGAAGGCCAGCTAATTTTTCTTCTTTGATCGCCTCAAAGAAATGGATTGCGTGGCTCCCTTTCTCAGACGTTACACTGGGCAGTTGTGAAAGAGACACCAGTTCAGCCGCGCCTACTTTGATTTCCTCTTTGCCCGTCAGTCAATCCGCACGTCCAACTCTATTGCATGCTGTCCGCCAAATGACTTCCCTGCTCCTGTGTTGCTGGCACCCCGCTTTTTATGCTACGGCCAAAATTTGCATGTGTGCAAATATCGTCTCGTTTTGGACGAGATAGGCATGCATAAATTGCGTCTTCAATCGTGGCCATATTTCTTTTTATCATCACTTTGCAGGCAAGACACGTTTGCGCTCGTTTCGAATTCTGAGGTAAGTCATGTCTTTCGTCACAAACTTTTAAAAGGTAAGCTTAAATATTAATGCAATACTTAAATGCAGCAATCAA
This sequence comes from Acanthosepion esculentum, assembly GCA_964036315.1. Lineage (NCBI taxonomy): Eukaryota > Metazoa > Mollusca > Cephalopoda > Sepiida > Sepiidae > Acanthosepion > Acanthosepion esculentum. The sequence continues at coordinate 77,892,951 of OZ038488.1, forward strand.
TTTTGAGTTACTTTGTAGTTTATTGTTGCCTATCACATCTACTCCTCCCTACCTATTGTGATGAAGGCCCAATCAAGAGGTCTCTGCAGGAGCTAGCTTAAATGCTGCCCGATAGGACGGCTTTTTAACTAGTATTAAAATATGTTTGAATGGATTTTTGTCACCTGATTTTAACAATGCTTTTCATTTGGTAAGATTGAAATGGCTTCTTCCGAAATAAATATATTTTTAAATCATTTCACCCTAAGCAAGACAATAAAGCCAGGGGTTACTGAGTGTGAGAGAATATGAGAAAAAGAAAGTTATTAAGGAGAAAGAACAATAAAAGCACAGGAATTAAGGAGAGGGAAGATAACGATTGACACTGCATTTAAATATTTGAAGTCAAATTTGACTGGAAAGCAAGAAGAGTTTCACAAGTAAGAAGTGTGAGAAAAGAAAATATTAGCATAGAACTTATGGTTACATCTAGTCATTTCAACTGTAAAAATTGGAATTTGCAAACAATATAATTAACTAGAATAAGCACACACTTCCAAATTTTATCAAGTAACATATTTGATGGCATATATAAAAACTTAAAGACTATCCATCACTGTCAGGATTTCATGGCCATGGCATTCAAACCCCCTTCACACAGTTTGGGGGTCACCAAAATTCTGACCAGTATGGTATAGTCTGTAATTACATTCCCTACAATTATGATTTTGCCATTTTTGTTTAATGTAAACATTCTGCAACAAAATATAGTATAAAGCCTGAACTTACTGGAATAAAATGCCGGAAAACATAATCAATTTCTTTATTCATGGTCAACTGCTTGAGTTTTTTATGGAATGTTTGTGATGCAGCTGTTCCAAGTCTGGCATAGAGAATGACCAACACATCAGTTTGTGCACTGCTAGGAAATCTGTGGTCAAATGTGTATGTTGGAGCTTTGGATCTGTAAAACAAAAATCATAATTTGAAGGCCAGGAAGTACATTTTGAGCAAATGAAACTGTCCTTTTGTTGCCTGAAAGGAATATGAATTAGTCACTTTTAAAAGCAGGTAACCTCTTGACACAGAGCAGTATGACCTCCACAAGGTACTTGATGTAGGCCTCCATATTGAATCTGAGGCCCTGTGGCAGGATGAATGGAGGCATAACATCACCCTCACTAGTGATCACTCCAAACAACTTCGTAATTACCATTAGATTCATCCAACTCTTTCCAAATCCTCTGCACTGTGAATTGCATCATGGTGCTCACTTTCTCTCAGATGGTGCCTATTATCAGTGCCTAAACAATGTATTAGCAACAAAATAAGAGTTCCTGTTATAGTAATACAAGGCATGTTTGCTTACTGGTGCCAAGTCATGCCTCTTGCTACCATAATAATGGAATACCTCATTACTAAGTAGGGGAGATCAGGCTATGTAACTGATGAATATATAAAGTTGCATTGTTTTTTTTTCTATTATAGATTAAATTACCAGTAAGAGTTTTGTTTTCAATTTGATAATACGTGATGTTTTTTATAAGTAAACTATTTATAAGCAACTGTATTTAAATTTGACTAAATTTTAAGCAACTCCACTGTTGATGTTGGTAGGGCTTAGGCAACTCAAAAATATATGACAAAAAAAGAAAGAAAAAAATGTAAAAATTAAACAAAAAGACTTATTAAATACATTCTTTTATACAGTATTCAAGAATTCTAACAATTCTAATTTAGTTACATTCAAATATCTATTTTTTCGACCCAAGCATAAAAAATTTAAGCAAGTGAGTATTTAAGCAGCTTTAGCAAATTCATGTGTAAAAATTAAACAATTCAGTACTGGCCAAAATCCTAACATTGCTTATTACCCCTCCCCACAAAAAAAAAGAAAAAAAAAAAGGAAGAAAAAAAAAAAAGGCATACCAAAACTGACAAATATTCTAAGTGCTACTCACCTTGTAGAAGCAGATTTGATGAGTGTGTCAATTTCTTTGTCGTCACAGGTCATAGCTCCATGAATATTCACAAAGGCTTCACAATTTGCCCACTTTTCTTCACCAGATGACATTGCTAACTTATCCTCCTTGGCCATCTACAACACAAAAATTGTTTTTTCACCAAAGAGAAATATTAAAATGTTTATTATGCTTCGCAAATGTCTTATTGATGAATGTGTGATATATACTCAAAAATACAGCACAAATACATATTGGCATAATGTTGCTTTGTGCATCATCTTTGGATTCTGGTAGTCTGTCAGCAGTTCCTCAGTTGGGGACCAATACTGCATCAATAGGCTAAATCAATGATATAATTTTCCTTAGCTTTATCTCATGGGGAGACACACTAAGCACTGTTTCTTGGAGAGAGAGTGGATGTCAACAAGTTGGTCAGCTACTATCCCCTCCATGTTTGTGAGATACTCCCTGCTGAAACCATGAGTACACAAAGAAATCGGGAGAAAAGCTGAGATGAGCATTAGAGCTTCTGTGACTTCTCTACTAATGCAAGCATACTTCCATTTCCATGCAGTTTTCTGTCTTATATCAAAAATCAAAGACAATCCATCATTGTCAGGATTCCATGCCAATAGGTTTCAAACCTCCCCCATTCAGTCTGGGTCATTTCAGACCAACGTTCAGACCAATAAGGTAGGATTTGAAATTATATTCATTACAATTCTCATTTTTATCAAGCTTACTTATAACAATAGTCAGTTGTTAAATACATTCAAAAGTTTGGGTGTTTTAATTTTATGATAAGGACTTCAAAAATCTCTAATCATTTTTACAGTTAATACAGTATACAATATACATACAATATATAATATACAGTATACATATCATTAACATTTACGTGGCATATACTAGTTGAAACACCAGTAGTATTTTTATTAAACTATTATCTTCATTTTTTTTGTTTTGTTTCTAACATTGTTTCCATTGATACATTCTTCTTGGGTGTTGTATTTGGTAATCTCTACAAGTCCTTTAGACCTGATTCAATGTACATGTGACAAAGAATAAAGTAGCACAAAAAAATGTTTAAAAAACAACAATGGAATAAATATTTGTTTTATAATGTCAAATTGACTGACTGATTTGCTTTTTATGGCTTATCAACCTTTTAAAGGTTATTTAGACTGTAAGAATTTTACAGAAATAATGATTTTACTGATGCAAGTCCTACTAATTAACCTATAACTGGGGAGAGAAGTGGCAGTTTTATACCTTTCCCAAGGGTATTTGTGCATAATAAATATAATGAACCTGACTGGAATTGGAACTCAGCTCTTCAATTTCCAATCTCGAGTTGTTATTCATTATACACATCAAGCTTACAGCACCTGGTATTCCCAAGTGGTCACCCATCTAGGCACTGTCCAGAGTTGAAGTTGCTTAACTTCCGTGATCATAAGAGAATCAGTGTTTTAATGCGATATGACTGTAAGCATTATATCAAAAAATTTAAAAAAAATAACCATGTACACAGGCAGCATTGTCATTATAGATTTCTTTCACAATTTCTTTTTCTTTAATCTGAAATGAAAATTTTGATGAGAATAAAAGATGAAAAACACAATCAATACAGACCTGGTCGTGCATTTCCACCTCTGGCGAGTGAACACGAAGGGACAAGGATAATTTGAGCATGTTAAGTTGCAAAGTTGACAGGTATTTGGCTGCCAATTCCAGTAGAAGATTGTATAAGGATTGATCAGATTCTGTTTGATGGAAAACAAAGCAGAATTATTAAAGAGAAAAAGAAAAATGAAAACCAACAATTCTTCTTTAATGTTAGGGAAATACAAAGGAGAAAAGGAATTTTAGGTTTTTCTCCAGTCTATACTAAATTTTATTTTGACCCTGTAAATTGAAGTTACCCAATTTGGCAAACTCGAACCTTCATGCAAAAGAAAAGAAAAAATGATGTTTCAAAAGGACATTTTTTTCATTGACACCACTATTATTTTAACTAGGTTCACGTTCTTGCCAATGTCTATTTACAAGATTATAAAAAATTATTTACCTTTTATAAAGATTTATTCCACTAACTCGGTATATGTAAGATTTAAAATGAGTTTTTCAAAATGGAAAGCTTTCATATTAGCTTTAATTGAAAGCTAACAGATTTAAAATTTACTATTTCCAATAAGCAAAATACTGTGGTGTATTTCAAACAGAAATTATATTGACCAGAATTGATTTTTTTTTTCCATTAAAATTGATCAAAACGGCCATTTTTGACACTTTTGTAAACAAAAGTTAATTCTCAGTTTTAAAAATCATGCAAAAATAAAATATATATTTTTGAAACATTATTTGAGGAAAATTAGCAAAATTAAAGTTAAATTAACCTGATTTGAAACAAATACTTATAGCATAAAATGTTGCATACAAACATTTAACTACAGGGTCTTGTTTTCCTGACATGTTAATCGATTTATTTACTGCCAATTGACAGCGGAACGTGTATGGTGAAGCACACGATAGAGTTTTTTTTTTTTTTTTTGCGATAACGGTGGTGGTGGGGGAACAACCCTTAAAACATGTGACCTTTAAATACTAGATTTATTGGTTTGTAAATACACACTTCAGAAATTCTGCACATAACCATACATACAAAAACAAATCAAAATTCTTACAAAGATATTCAGGGTCATCTGATTGACAATATATGACTAGTAAATATAGTTTTACTTAATATTTCCTAAGAATTATCTCATTGAAAATGAATTTTAAAAGATTTAAAAACTTGTAAAAATATGAAAACCAATGTTGAAAAAATGTTTTCTTCAGACAATAATGTCTTTAATTCATATTATTCATAAAAGCAATTAAAAGCTTCTCTAACTAATAATATCTTAGTTTTATTGCTTTTATTATTTTTCAATTCAGAACAGATTTTTGGTAAGACCAGACCCAATTTTGCAAAAGAAATTTGGTGATTTAAATTCTTCAAAGAATTCTGCTTTTAACTGATATAGTCACTAAAAATTACTTTGTTGAATTTCTCAAAATTAAGTAAGGGGCTGAAACACATGTAAAAAAATAAGTAAAATAAATAATATATATAAACATATATATATATATATATATACATATATATATATTTTTACCAAGATTCTCTAATAAAAATAATTTCATTCATTTGTGAATAAGTCCTGAAAATTTCATTAAAACCATACAATTATTTGATTTTTGCAAGAATTTCCAAATTAATATATGTCACTTTAAAAATTTGCTTTTAGTTATTACAACTGCTGATGCAAGAGAAAAGCTTTTTAATCAAAATTTCGAATGTTCTAAAAAGGAGTAAAACATTTAGTTAAATAATCGAAAATAATAATCCTTGCTCTTAATAATAACAACAATTTTGACAATAAAACTATATTTTGATTCCATTTGGAGCATATTTTCATCATGGCAAACTGATTTTTTAGTGTTTTCATGGAGGCACCTATAAATAAACATTGCTAAGGGAATGAAAGTAGTCAAAATAATAGTAGTGTTAATGAAAAAAAAAAAAAACATCCTTTTGAAAGACCTTTTTTTGTTTTTGGCAGGCATGAAGGGTCCAGGTTTGCCCACAATTTATTCAAGAGTGCTGCAGTTGAGAAGAGTCTCCATAAAAATTTACACAACAAATGGGTTATGTTTTTGGCTTTTCAATATAAAGAGTTTTGGTTGTTCCTTTTTTAGACTAAATAAATTTATATTGTTAGTCTGAAGCTTTCATACTTGAATATATCAGAATTGTTCAAATAGGTGAGGTAGAAAAGTGATGAGGATAGATTGAATTGTTTTTTTTTACAACATATCAAACCTTTTATGTGCTGAACCATAATAAAAATAGGTGATTTTGTGTTCTGAACCTTATTTTCTGTATAATATTTTTTTGTGCTCTGAACCATATTTTGAACTGTATAATAATCTTTTTTGCTGGTGAATATAGCATTATTAATTTTTTTGAGAATAACAAGTTTTCTTCCAGATACATATTTTATTATTTACGCACGGTTGTGAGAAGGAAATGGATTCATATCTTTCGCAAGAGTATTTACACGCAAGTGTATGTAATAAACAAGACTGGAATTTGAACTCTGCTCTGATTTCTCATTCTGAGCCAGTATCTATTACAAAGATGAGTGGAAAGAATATATTTAATGCTACTCAAATATTACAGGATGCAACATTCACTTAAATAAGACAGAAAACAAATCCATTAAAATTTGGTGATGGCTTTATTGGAGGAGGAGGAGGAGTTGTCCTAGTGGTCATTGTATGAATTTATATTTTATAAAAGTTAAAATATTCCAAAACATATATGAAACCAAAGAAATAAAAAACAATCTATTTGCGACCTAACTTTCTGACAATCTAATAAAATATTCTGTTGTTATGGTAATAGGGGGCATATTCATTTATTGGTCCAAAGCAATACCTTCTTACCATAACAATAGAAAAATCAATCTGTATAACAAATAAATATATAAAGTTACCTTGTGTGTTTTTATATTTTATATTATAGAAATTATCTCATTAACAAAATAATGGCCTCAGATTACATGTAATTTTAAAATAGTACAATTAAAATTCAACATTGTTCTGTCAGTTATTACTCTCAGTTGATTAAAATCTCAAATCATCTTACCAGAGACAGCCATGGAAGCAATTTATTACAAATCTCAAATTGATCTGTATGCAGCCACTATACATTACACCTTTCAACATAAATTTGGTATTATGTTTCTCTAAAATATGTAGAAATTCAGCAGAATATGGAGACATGATCACATCATGAGTCCCATAACTCATTAGTGTCAGATGGGGGGGGGGCATATAGACTGCTGCAACAGTGATGTGCCTAGGGCAGTATAGCTTGACAGAACCCATCCCTCTTCAGGCTGGTTTTGAGTACAGAGTTTTCCTTCTCCCAGACGGTTTGCCACCTTAAGGCAAGAGATCCCAGTCGGCCGTGCTACTTAACCAATAGCTAGAGGAAAATGAGATGGATTCATACCTTTACCAAGGGTATTTGTGTGAAAGTTAATGTAACAAACTTGGTCAGAATTTCAACTAGGTTTGTCAATTTCCCTTTCCAAGTTACTAACCATTATACGAAGCAGACATCCATAGTGACAGGGTACAATGGGTTAAGGGATAATCTGAGAAAGAATCAGACAATATTGAACCCAAAATTTGAGACGCTAAACATTATTTTGCCTCCAATTCAAGACTCCAATCAAAGTTTGTAGACAAATCAAAAAGAAAGAAATAATCTGATTCAATATGTTTTTATCTGAAGAAATCGAAACAATGACCAGAGCCAGCTGTTGCAACATCAATAGAATCTAATTGATGTCATTGGCCAAATATAAGTAAACAAGTTTGATAAAGAGAGACACATGGACACATCTGTTGTAAAATAAAGTGAATTTTGATTCTTGTTAATATAAAGTCAATTGGTCAATGAAAAACATTGGTATTGGACAATTAAGGATAATGCCACTTCTGTACTATAAAAGTTTTACATTTGTAAATATATTTCATACACTATGGAAACAACTATTATGGGACAGAGATAGTAAGATTTTTCAAGGTTATTTGAGTGTTAATTAGATAGACTTATGTCAAGTAAATTTAACTTGAAGGTGTACAAATTAAAGAATAATTTTTACAGTAGTTAGGCGAAGAAAATTTAATAACTTCCTGAAGAAATTATTTTCTTATTGAAGCATTAGACTAAATATACTATTAATTGATCCAAATGCTCTTACTTGTAAACTAAATTACACAATTGGAAAGCTTTGCATACACCTAACAATTTTGTCTTGGCACTGATAATCTCAACAGCAGATAGCACCTCTGCATCTTGACAGAATGGTCAGAGCATTTGGCAGTTTGCTCAAAGTATTTCAGGCATAAAAAAAAAAACTAACTAAAAAAAACAATAAAAATTCCATAGAAAAAAGAAAAGCAAAAAAAAAAGAAAAGCAAAAAAAAAAAAAAAAGCAAAGATAAAAAATACAAAACACTAAAACACTGTGCTGAGTTGCATATAAGTATATATCTTAAAGGGAAAGATGCTGGGTGTGTATAAATTTGGGACAAAATCCCATCATTCTATACCCCTCAGTTGCTCTATTTGGCACTGTGTCAGTCTAAGCTTATTTGTGGAAACATTGAGAAAACCACATAAAAATTAATAAAAAAAATACAATCAACTATATATATATATATATATATATATATATATATATAGTTGATTGTATATATATATATATATATAATACAAATTGGTAAGGATAATTCCTAGAGCTCAATGTAAGTGACAAAGCAATGTAATAATAATAAGTAAAGACAATCCTTAAAAATCCATTTTGGTGATAATTTATTTCATAAATATACTTGAATATTCATCTCTTTAAAAAAAACCCAAAAAAACTTTGGCCTGAAGAGATGAATACTTAAATATATTCATGAAATAAATTATAACCAAAATTTATTTTAAGGATTGTCTTTACTTATAATAATAATAATAATATATATATATATATATATATATATATATATCTATCACAAGAAACTATTTATACAAATGATTAAATAGCAATGTTAAGGTGATTAATGGTGAAATCACTTAGCTAACAGAACTTAATGAGACATTAACTTACTATCAATACCTTGAATAATAAGATCCTTATATTCAGGTTGTTGTCAGATGGAAGATACATGTTAAGTACTGTTGACAATTTCAAATTGTCAACATCAGAGTGCAATTTTCCCATACATTGGCAAACACTAAGATGAAATGTGTAGATTGAAAGATTTTTTAAATTATGCTATTTATTGACAGTTGGATATATGTTTTGGAACATGTGATGCCACGACACTAGAGTTCTTGTTCAAAATCAAATTCAGATCAAGTGAGAATTTTGTTTGAATTTTGAAAAGTCATAAATTCACAAAATTTTCTTGTTATATGTATTTATCTGTTAAAGCAAAATAAGATTTTTTCTTTGTTAAAATAGCACAAGAAATACCTTCTTTAAGTCTGTCTGGATTCCTTTGGGTGATGGCTTCAACAAAACCCCAGAAGTAGTCTTCATTTTCTTTTGATAAATACTCACTGAAATCAAGATTAAATCAAAAATGAAAAAGTAGCCATGAATTAAAATCAATGCACATAAAGAATACGAGATTTTAAACAACTTCATTGAACAAACAAATGTAATATTTTAAGCTGTTTATTCAATTTAAAGATAAAATTTGTTATTATTTCCATAATTGTAATCATAGAAAGAGGTTTCTCCAGTCTTTGATTGAGAAAAGATACTTTTTCTATGTGCCATGTCCCTTCAAGACATGGACCATCATGGCTCTCCACAATTATCTGTCCTTTTTAGCTCTTTTTTTTTCTTAAATCATTTAACCCCAAGCAAGGTGATGCCACTAGGATGCTGTGAGGGTTACAAGGAATGAGCAAGAATGAGAAGACTTTAGTGAGGTGAAGTGAAGAAAAGAACAATAAAGGAACAGAGTTCAAAAAGACAGAAGATAGTGATTGATATTGCATTTAAATTTTTGAAGATTGTAATTGGAAGGGAGTTCCACAGGCAAAATGTGCAAGAAACTATTAGTATTAGAATAGAACATATGGTTGCATCTAGCTAGTCTCAACAGTAAAACGATGATACCTAGTTCCCAATCTATTAACATGCTTAAATTCATTCAGTCAAGAAACTAAGAAAACCAGTTCATCAGAATAATTGCTATGAAAATATTTTTAGAAAAGACAGAGGGAAGCCACATTACATTGGTGTAAAAAATTACAGAAGTTGAGATGCCAGGTCAGGATCGATTAGACCCTTTGAATTTTGTCAAAGATGATTGGTAGATTTATAAATGTGCACAAGGGATTCTGATGAGAATTGTCTGACACAACACAGTGAACCAACTTTCCTAGCAGTAGACCGAGCAACTGATTCAATATAATCACTCCATCTCATGTCAATGGAAAATTTGAGTCCAAGAAGAGTGTTGCTCTCCTGGAGTTTAGCCAACAGCAGGCAGAAAAGGTTCTCTGTGGTGATTAAATGAAAGCAGTTTTGTTTTGAAAGTGTTAAAATTTACAAGCCATTCCTTGCCCCAGTTAACTACTGATTGGAGGTCCTTTTTGAGAGTAGTTGCCAGTTTTACTTTGTCAGATCTGTCGAATTTGCTACTAGGTAACTAGTTGTATCATCTGCAGAGATACCTAGTTAGGAACTGATGACATCAGGAATGTCATTGATGAAGATCAGAAACAGCACAGGTCTAATGATAGAGCCTCAGGGACCCCTACATCAATATGAAATGAACTAGAAGCATGTACATTCAACATGAACTTCATTACCCGATTTGTTAGCAACAATTGGATGAAGTTAAAGAGATTGTAGCCCTTGATCTTGTGGATAAGACCAGAGTATTCCAAATCCCGTTGAAGCCTTTGAGATATCTAGGGCTAAAGCTTGAGCTTTGCTGTTTTTATCTAAATCTTGATAGACAAATTCAGTGATGGCTGTTCACACATCAGTTACAGATCTGGAGAAACAGAAGCCATATTGTTTATCTGAAAGGTCATGTGAAGTAAGATGCTTAGCCAATTTAGCATTGATTACAGCTTCTAATATGTTGACAAAAAGAGGTGAAAGACTAATAGAACAATAATTTGAGAGGTCAGAAGGTTTCCCAGAGTTCTTAAAGTCAGTAACTATAAAAGAGGACTTCCAACAAGTTGAAAAGCAAGATGCAGTAAGACAGCCATTGTAAAGTTTGGAGAAAGTTCAGTAGTACATTTCTTTAGGACAATTGCAGGGACACCATTGAATCTGCAATCCTTGTAGGGATCTAATTTAGAAAAGACAGCAGAAGCCATGGACAGAGTTATGTGCATATCACTCAGCAGAGATTTGGTTCTAGGGGGAAAATCAGAGAGAGATACTCCAGATAAGTCGAGAGTGGAGTTAGAAGAGAATTTCTGGGCAAAGGCCTCTGCTTTATCTGCAGTCGATGATAACACTTCAAATTGATTGAAAAGAGGATGGGCTTGTGAGAGACTGTACGGGGTCTCATTCTATCAGCAAATAGTGATTTTGCACCATTTTTAGGGCACGCTTAAATTCATTACGAGCGACAACAAAGAGACATCCGTTACAATTGGACCTGTTGCTCTAGTATAGCCAGAAGAAGAAATTCCTGTGGACTAGAGCAGCTGAATAGGCAGGAGAGAACCAAGAAAACTTTTGTTTTACTTGGTATTTCCATGCTGGCTCGGAGGCTTTGGTGCCAGCTTTCACCAAGGAAGGGACCTCAGTTGCACACTTCTCAACAGATAAAAAATATCAATTAATAATATAATAATTTTAAAATATTAAAAACAATAATACAAGAGGCATCAAAAAGGAAATCATGAAGTAAAGTTTATCTTTTTGCTGTCTCTTCTAATCCCTGTTCTGCCAAACATTTAGAAAAGATTTGTAAAAGCTCTTAATTGCAAAACAATTTTTTTAAAAATTTATTTACTCAATCAAATATGAAGCTGCTACATTAGGATTATTCAATAAATAATTCAAACTATCTTGGTTCTTATTCCAACATTTTAGCCAATGTATTCTTGTTGGTTTTCGTTATCCTTAAATGTTATTCAAAATTTTCAGGCAGAAGTGCCTGGACATATTAAAGTGTCCCAATTTCTCAGCTAGCAAGACTCAAAAGAAAATCTCATGGATGACATTCAAGGTTTACTAGGCAATATACACTTGAGGAAGGCTGAAGAACATATCAGTTAAGTTTCTAAAAGAAAAATGATAAAGATGAGAATGTTTAAATAATTTATGGAATATTTTAAAAGTATTTCACCTGTATCAGCAGAAAAATATTTTGCTCTTGTGTGTTGGTTATCTGATAAGGGAAATGGATTCACAGGGACAGTGTTGATACAAATGGAGCAAGGTTATCTGCTAATAAGGAAAATGGACGTGTGAAGACAAGGCTGACTGACATTAAGAGAAATGGAAGCAAGGGGGCAAGGTTGACTGCTAATAAGAGAAATGGATGCAAGGGGGGCAAGGTTGACTGCTAATAAGAGAAATGGATGCAAGGGGGGCAAGGTTGACTGCTAATAAGAGAAATGGATGCAAGGGGGGCAAGGTTGACTGCTAATAAGAGAAATGGATGCAAGGGGGGCAAGGTTGACTGCTAATAAGAGAAATGGATGCAAGGGGGGCAAGGTTGACTGCTAATAAGAGAAATGGATGCAAGGGGGGCAAGGTTGATTGCTAATAAGAGAAATGGATGCAAGGGGGGCAAGGTTGATTGCTAATAAGAGAAATGGATCCAAGGGGGCAAGGTTGATTGCTAATAAGAGAAATGGATGCAAGGGGGCAAAGTAGACTGCTAATAAGAGAAATGGATGCAAGGGGGCAAGGTTGATTGCTAATAAGAGAAATGGATGCAGGGTGTCAAGGTTGACTGCTAATAAGAGAAATGGATGCAAGGGGGGCAAGGTTGATTGCTAATAAAAGAAATGGATGCAAGGGGTCAAGGTTGATTGCTAATAAGAGAAATGGATGCAAGGGGGGCAAATTTGACTGCTAATCAGAGAAATGGATGTAGGGAGACAAGGCTGACTGTTAATAAGGAGTGATGCAGGTGGGCAAAGTTATCTGCATATAAAAAAGAGTTGAATATATGCTGGATCACAGTTGCTTTAAATGATTGAAAACCAATGGATGTTGAAATTTTTGGTAATTAATAATATTGTACACATCATTTAATCATTAGACAACTGGTATTCATCTGTTTATTTAAAATCAAAACTAATTTAAAATTTGATTGATTTTGTCAGTGATAGTATCTTTATAGACCATTTAAGCAACAGGTGCACAATCCACACTAAATCTAAGTGTAGGATTAAGCTGATGCATTAATGACCAACGGCAGTACAAGTTCTGATGGATTTGAAATGGAGATGATCTTTAATACAAGGTTTAGAAAATGAGAGTAAGTTTTGTTCTTATCATTTTGCAGATTTCTGTTGAATATATAAAAAAAAAAAAGTTATAATTTACCTGGCTTCCATAAATAAAGGAGTAGAATTCCACTTGGCATTCAAGTTAATCTGAACAAAGTTAGCTTTGCTGTCAACATGGCTGACAAGTAATAAGACTGTTATCCCCACGGTGGCAGCACAAAGGACAGTCTGGAAAAAAATAAATAAATAAATATCATTTTGATGAAAAAAAAAAAAAAAAAAAAGACAACAGACTTGTATTCTTTGAACAAACTAAATTACATTTGCATAAAATGCAAATTTTTATTGTTCATGTATGTGCGTTTTGGTGTACTGGATATTGGTTTGGAATGAGACATCAGAGAATCGCATTCAAATTCCAGTTGGGTTTGTTACATTCACTTAAGCACAAATATTCTTGGGAAAGATACGAATCCATCTCTTCTCTACCCACCCCCCAGTAGAAAGTAATGGCAACCTACTTTGGGAAAAAAACTTCTGCTTAGTTTGTATCTTTTGATGCATGATCACTCAAGCGTGTGACGTGGGACTGACTGACTGAAATAGGTGTGGTAACAAAACTTTCACACCTGTTATATTTGATTGAAGATGATGTTTTGCATGCAATACACCACAATTTTACTTCCAATAAAAAGTCACAAATGATATTTATGATATAGACATTGCAGGATATACAAACATATTCAGACTAAGTTTAAAATTAAAACTTAGAATATTACAAAACAAAATTTTATATAAATTTCAATATTATACTTTCTTTAACTTTAGAACTTGTAATTCTGCTCAACAAAAAAAAAAAAAAATAAATAAATAAAAACAATACAACATCCAGATTTTCTATGAAGTCAGCCAATATATGTGAGCATTTCACTAAAACTCAAGGAAAACGTTTTGTGTCACTGTGACATAGGATCCAAATGTTAAAACAAACATCTGCCAATGTGATGGAATTAGACAGTAGAAATATAGAAGTATTAAAGACAAAACTTCATATACTGGCTAAATTAATGCTGTCTAATACATCAATAAACCAAATTTCATGATAGAATCCCCAGTCTCTTGCTATTTTCCTACTTACTAGTGAGCATATACCTTAAAGTACTAAATAATCATACCAAGCTATGACCGTTAGAAAATGCTGTACTCAGTAAAAATTATTTAAGATATAATTTCATAAAGAATTCCAAGACAATGTGCCAAGATTGTATTGCTTGCTATGGTTAAATTCCAAAGCTAACTAATTCAGTTGAGATGACATTTAAGACATCAGATTTCAATCTCTCCACCCATTCACAGTGTCAAATTGTTACATAAAAACCATGTTTGAATATTTAAGAATGTCATTTGAGCAGATGAAAAAGAAAAAAAGAAAAAAAAAGAAAAAGTATGGTAATATATCTAAAAGACGGGTGCATTTTTCAGACTTACAATTTCACCAACTCCCTAGATTAACTTTTAGAGTTTTGGCTTAAATACAAATTCCGCGTGGGAATTCAGCAGTTTACTGTGGAGACAGAAAGAAAAACAAATAAAAAACAGGCTTAAGATGTCCAAGAAACCAAAGTAGACATGAGGTGATTTTCTCCATATCCATTTCCATTGGAATTATTTGGTAGCAATATTCTGTATGTTGAACTTGTAGAATTATCATGAAAACAAATCAAATACCAAAAATAAACAAGGAATTTATTTTTTCACTTAACAAATTATGCAAATTGACTTTATTACCAATTATTCTGCAGATCTTCAGAGAATTGGTTGACTTGTTATTTTGATGGCGTCAAAGAAACAGTCATTCATACAGTCTACTCTTCCACTGAACTAAAAGAAGAGAGTTCACTAAACAATTCAGTCTAAACTTGGCAATTATTGCCCAAGCAACAAAATACTGAAATTTCTGGATGATAGAAACTTCTACAATCTCAAACTAGATGAAACTTCTTTAGACTGATATTCCGAGAAGGAACATGGAGATAAAACGTGCATAAAACAAACAAACTAGTTTTAATACAAATCTAGTGGCAGTATGCAATCTGGATTGTTTGTAATACTTTGGTAAAATTGGTGAGAGGAGAGGGAACATCTCCATGTCCTCTTCTCTTACATATAGCAGGTTAAAAAAAACTAAAAAAACAGTTGGCTGGGCAAGTGAGAAGCTAGATTCAAACTGAAATAACAGATTTAAGAAAAAGATAAGTTATCTTAAATTAATAAGAAATTAATATCCATTATTTGGTTGTCAAATTATCATTAGTGAATCTACACTGCAAAATAAAAAAAAAAATAAAAAAATAGAAGAACCAGCTTGCATCTAACCTGGTGAGTTAAAACTTATCAGGTCACAGTGTGCAGTGGTGAACAAGCTATCTCTCTGGACATTGCTTATGAGTTCAATCCTCGCTAGGATCCCTCTGGATTGTGGCCTTGGATTAGACTAAGCTGAACTTAGTAATATTAAACCAGAGAATTGAACTCGCATTTAGCTAAATCTTAAGCAATTTGAAAATAAGAATAAAAGATAAATCAGACATAAAATTAAAATAAAAAGGTCACTAAATATTATTTTGTACTGTATTCAAGAATTCTACTAGTTTTACTTACACTGAAATGTTTTGCTTTTCTCATTTATTAGAACAAAGCATAAAAAATATAAGCCACCATTTAAGCAACTCAAGTATAAATTCTGTGCAAAAATTAAGCAACCCAAATTCTGGTCAAAATCCTAAGTTGCTTATAGTAGAAAAAAAAACAAAAAATAACAATCCAAAACAATCGCCTAAAAAGAGACATGAAAATGCACAGCTGATTTAATGAGTGTACAATGAGAGAAAAAAGAAAAATTAAAAGTGTGCCCTGACAACATCTGGAAAACCAAAATTCCAGCCAACAACAGACAATACAGAATATTTAAGCATTGGCATTTTAGCAATAATGTCTTGCTGTGTGTTACTGCATGTAGCAGAAACAGGTGCCGCACAAACTGGTGATCACCTGACATTAACTATTTCACATTTTATGTATATATATATATATATATATGATAGAGATGGAGTGGGGGAATTTTATGACAAAGTGGAAAAAGTTTTGACACATTTTGTCCTTTAGGACTTCAGACTAAATTTGTCATGAAGTTCTTATTCAAAAATTATAACATAAGCCAATTAAACCAATCCTTAGGTTTAAAATACTAAAAAGTTATTCAAAAATGGAATGAAGAAAAGAAAAAGTACATATATATATATATATATATATATATATATATATATATATATATATATATGCCAATTTATCTGGTAAATTTGACGTTGATGTGAAAAGTATCAATAAACACTACAAACCTGAGGCACGAGAGAGTTAGACAATGTAGACAACACAACAAACACATTCACATCCTAATACACAGACATATAAATATAACTAAACATGTATGCATACAAATATAAGAACAACACAGGAAATAGAAGAAAACAAAAGAAAGAAAAAGAAAAACAAAGGGGAAAAGGAAAAAAAGAAAAAATTAAAAAAATATGCAGGTAGGTAGGTGGCTATGTAGGAAGGACAGATAGATAAGTTACATTCAGGTAGCAAGGATTCATCCAAACAAGATTTGTTAAATTCAATTGACAAGATCCGTTTTATTTTCTATTATATTTTCCAATTTTTTAACAAGAAACTACATCAGAATCAAAATTGTGGATTTTTGGGGTTTATTTTTGCTCAAGTGCATGGTAGACAAGACTTTGTTGACTACATCTTGGCATTTTTTTGGAATGCTGGAATTCAATTAATAATTGTTTCATCCTAAAAGTTTTATTTTGGTTGTTTGTAATGTGAAAATTGACAAGTTAACCTATGAGAGTGTGTGGTGCATGTGTAGCCAATGCAAGAATTTAATGTTGTTTTTTGGTTATTGAAATTTATGTGATTTATATTCACCTTTTCACACCAATCAACACTGATAAAAAGCCTGTGAAAGTAAATAATTGTAGTTTAAGACTGTTTTATCCTAACTCACAAACAAAAAAAATTGCCTCCATCTTGTGAAGGGGGGGGGTACATTGAAGGGGGAAACAACTCTTTAATATAAATTTATGATCTCTTCATAATCATAAGTGAAGTTACTTCCCTCAAACTATTTTTTGGGGAAAAAAAAGAAAAGAAAAGAAAATAAGACTGGATTTTCTGAGAGTAGTTGGTTAAAAGTTGAAATTCTATTTCATATATATAAATAGATATATCTTCTAGCATTAAATACAACCAATTCTGTTTGCAATTGAAAAAGAATATTTAAACCAAATTTAACAGAGATGTGAAATAAAAACAAAGAACCATCTTTAAAAAACAAAAAATTGTTGAAGAAGCAGATGACGGTGGGCGGGGAGATTATGTTGGTTTGGTAATCAAATATTGATGACCTACAAGCATAATTTCAGAGTGAACTTCATCCTTTGTACACCAACATTTACTGATTGAAAATTCACACATTGAGTATATACATGGGTCTATAGAGACATCTATTTTTTTAAACAGTTTAATTTCTATCTTCTGGCCCTGTTTTTTTTATGGTGTTTGGAGTGATCACTAGTGATGGCAAAGTTATGCCTCCATTCATCTTCCCACCGAGTCTCAGACTCAACACGGAGACCGACATCAAGTGCCTTCAGAAGGTAGTGTTGCCCGGGTCAAAATGGTGGCTGCTGGAAGACCCTATGTCTGGCAACAGAACTCTGCACCATACCACACAAACAAGAGAACCCTGTCATAGCTGTCAGACAATTTCTGTGACCACATAACCCGTTATATCTGGCCACCAAACACCCCAGACTGCAACTCCCTTTAGAGTGCAGTTGAGTGAGAGACAAACAAAAAAAAATTATAATGCTAAAGATGAACTGAAAGCAAGGATTATGTCAGCATTCACCAACTTAAACAAAGAAACTGTCCAAAAGAGTTGCAGGAGATTCCGAACTTGTTTGGAGGTTGTTGTTGAAGCCAATGGCGATTCTATTGAATAAATTTATTCTTCAGTATTTCAAGATATTTTTGTGTAATTTTGATAAATATATATTAAAATGAAATGTCCATGTTTTCATTTTTATGTAATTTAAACGTCAATTCATCCATCACACTGATGGACTTTATCAAGGTAAATGTAAGGGTTTTATTTAAAAACAAAAGTAAAATTAACATTTTTATTTTTCCTTATCAATACTTGTTGCAAAATAAAATCCTTACATGATAAGTCCATTAGTGGACAAATCGTCGACTAAATATTCGTTTTGTCTTACATATATATATATACATACATACATACATACATACATACATACATACATACAATGTGTATTTGTAGAGAAATCAAAACTGCATGGTGACTGACAGTTTCACATCTAAAGCACTTATCAGACCATGTGTACTGATGATTACTTAAGGCATGGAACAGTGAATCCTCATGCAGTGTACATTACTATGCCCATACGGTTTATATCAGCAAACACTATCCTAATATTGAACACTCTTCCCTCAAAAACCTGGCAAATTTTTAAAAAACAAAACCTAAATGTACAAAAAATAATAACAGTGAAACTGAAATAGTCCATGGGGGCAGGGGTGTTAATAAGAAGTATGTGTGTGTATATATATATATATATATATGAGTGAACATTGAAGTCAATACTCAGAGGCGACAGGCTGTTTCATGCTAGACACAATTGTCAAGGACCATTGCGTCTAGCATGAAACAGCCTGTCGCCTCTGAGTGTTGACTTCAATGTTCACTTTTAGATTTACATATGCTCTATCTCTAATATTGAGCACTTTATCCCATAAATATAGCACACCTTAAAACTATATATATATATATATATATATATATATATATATATAATGTAAAAAAACTTATCAGAACTTTTTATACTTATATTATGCAGGAATTACAGTTATACTTAACAAGTAGATAGAAGTTTGATACCACCAACTAGATTTGAACCAAATCAAATAATCAACATTATCAATATTAGCTTATTTAACTGAACCCTGTCAAGGTTTCCAATAGAGGTATCACATTTTTGCTGATACTATCTTGATAGGTCAATGGCTTTTCTCAAGTGTTCACTCACCCAACTCTTCTATCAACTACTGACATGCCAATCTGTTGAGATGGAGTGCAACAAAAGATACATTTTTGTTTTCCGTCCCCAGGAGCCTAACTGAAAAGTCAATAATACAAATAAGAATTTGAACTTTGTGGACAGGTTCTGTTTTCCATTAAGCTACCCCACACGTACATGACTATAAAAAGGGTCATAATAGTAAAATAATTTAACATATCTTCCTGGAGGCAATTTTTTTATCATATATCTAATTATAGTTATAAACTATTATAATTTCTGACAGTGAAAAATTTCCCCAAAATAGGTTTGAAAATCTCATCTGAATTGAACTATTAAGCAAAATAGTCACAATATATGAAAAGAAAAATATATATAATAGAAAAAAAGAAAGAAATGCCTGTTTTTACACTTCAAAACAGATGTCTTTTCCCCATTCTATGATCATATCAGTTCCAAGCTGTAAATATATCTAAGACTTTAAGTCATTAACATTCCAAATTTTGTTTAAACTGTAATGATAACAATTTTTTGGCCAACCCTTTCTAATCTTTTACAATTGTATAATGGTCCTACCAAGATATCCTAATAACAGCAACATGGAGATAAATTGTCTGCTGAATAAAATTTGGAATGTTAATGACACTTTGCAAAATTACAGTTAATACACTGTTTTCCAAGATTTTAAAAGGAGATCTATTATTCTATATATTAAGTAAAGTCATAAATAATTTCAGTTTTTCTTATCAACTTTATTCTTCAAAAAAAAAATATATATATATATATATATAAAGTAATATTACATTTAATTCAATAATATATTTACCATTATTTGCAATGACTTGTAGCCACTTAACAGACAGCTCTTTGAACTATATTGTGTAAAATTATACAAGTTTTCGTTTGAAAAAGTTTTCAGTAAACTCTTGAATCTGGTTTTCAGTGGAGAAAGTTTTCACAATCAAAGCATTTTGCAGTGCTAACTGTAATAATCAGTTGGTGCAAGGTCAGGTGAATATTGCAAGTGGGAAAGTATAGATAGAGTTCAAAAATGTTTTTCCTATTTTATTCTTGCTGTACATTGCCTTGCATTCCCATAGAGAACAGCATTTTACCATTAATCCACTGTATATGCTGCCACTGCAGTGCAATATCTATGCAAGAAAACCCAAAATTTATTCTTAACTGCCTCGTATGATTAGTTTAGTTAGGATGATACATTGTTGCAATTGGTTCCCAAAAATGGAAATAACTGTTCTTCAGAACTATCTTTATTGCTGTTTAATGTTTGGATAATATCTTTTGGAAATCTTACAGGTGTTTCCGGCATTTGTTTGACTATGGTAATACCATTCGCCCTTGCACGGAGTATTGCTGCCATATATGGTCTGGAGCCCCTGCTGTTTGCCTCAAGGTTCTTGATAAGATCCAGAGATGGATATGCAATGTAATTGGTCCTGATCTATCATCTCGTCTGCAGTCACTCTCTCACAGACGCGACATTGCCTCGCTCTGTCTTTTTTACAAATACTTTCATGGTAATTGCTCCGAGGAGCTGCTTTCGCTGGTTCCTAGGCCTCATGAATTTAAATGCCCTACGAGACTGGCATCCCGTTCCCACCTCTTCACCGTTGAAACTGTTAGATGTAGACGTCTCTTCTACTCCAATAGCTTCATGTCTCGCCTGTGGAACTCCCTTCCTTATTCCTGTTTCCCTGACAAATACAATCTCCAACTATTTAAGTGTAACGTCAATCGACATCTCCAGTTGCCTTGATCTATCCACTTCCCTTTTCCACATCCTTTCACCTTTCATTCCTATCTGCTCTTGCTGCAAATCTTCTGTAACCCCCTTGCCTTGATCGATCCACTATCTTTCTCCACATCCTCTCCTTTACCACTACTATCTGCTCTTCCTCCAAACCTTCTGTAACCCCTTGCATACTAGTGGCCTCCAGCCTTGCTTGGGGTGATAAGCTTAAAAAAAAAAAGAAGAAAAAGAAGCTTGAAATGTGCTAAAATAACAATATAACTATATGAGTGGGAGGAAAAAAATCCCAATATATTTCGAAGTCAAGACAGTTTTGTTGTTACATTGACTAGTTGATTTTTTTCTTTTTAAAAAGATCATGTCCTTTCATAACGCAGGTGATGATAGCTCACTACAGATGCTTTTTTTTTTTTTTTGTTTATCTGTAAACTGCCAGGCCATTTTGTGAAAGATAGTGGATTGTTTTCCCGTTGTCTTCTTCACGGTTTGGAATTCAGAGTTTCCCCTTTAATCGCATAAGATTGAAAAAGTGATCGCAACAGACTCGGTCGTAATTTTTACAGTCCGTGCCGATAAATGTTACGCTATGTGCACGTATTTCACATTGACAAGCGGATAATAAAATATTTATTTTATGGGTCTATTTCTCTCAAGAATTAAGCAAGCATAAATGAGAAAGACTGAAGAGAGAAGTTTGAGTTAATGGAAAGTTAAAAATAGGTATTGCTGTTGAACATAAAATGGAAGGAAAATGAAAAACTTTTTGTTCCTTTGCTTAGTAAAGTGGGGGAAAAAACCCCCAAAATACGCTTCCTTAGTCAAAGAAACATAATTTTTATTTTCCGACTAGGAAGTGGTTTCTTTACAAGTGTCAAGTCTTTATTTTTACTCAGGCTTTCGTGTTTTGTTTTTTTGAACATGTCGGATAAAGGTTCAAATAACACACAGACATGATTAACTTGTGCTAAAAAGAAAAAAGACATCGATATATCTTTACTTTAAATAAGTAAAGTACATTTTTTTAAAAAAATGAATCATTGTTGAGCACAATGAACAGATGATCGTTGAGAAAAGGGTCGGATGTTTTTTTGTTTGCTTTGTTTTCCGAAAATGTCAAGCTTAAAACAGCAACGTTTTTAAAACTATAATGGTTTTTTTTATTATTCATTTTGTATTTATTGGGGCATGCTAAGCATGCGAAGTAATAAGTTATTTTTATTTAGGCTATTTTCAGGAAGTGATCAAAAAGACGGTGTAACGCGGTAGTTTCGACATTTGAACAAGTGAGGCTTTTTTTTTTTAAAGAGAAGGAAAAACAACAATTCTGATTACCATGCAGTTTAAAATAGATTAACGAATCACGTGATTCAGATTACATTTCGAAAAAGCGATTCCATTTATTTTTTTCTTAAAAAAAAGAGAACGAATGTTTTTTTTACATCAATTCCAAAATTAAAATATGAGAAAGGAAGAGAGATATTATCAACCATGAAAAATAAATTACAATAAAAATAATGACAACAAATTACAATTTGGGTTCAGACTCAATATTAAAAAAGAGAAGAAAAATATTCGCATTTGAAATTTTCGAAATGTTTTGTTTTGAAGTGAGTTTTTTTTTTATTGTCTTTTTTTTTTACGAAAAAAATGAAGACACAAGCTTCACCTAAAAATATATATATACCAATATAAAGTCAGCCAAAGGATAAAAAAAAAATACTTTAAAATAAGTTAAATATTTCTTCAAAGAAATAAAAATTAACGTTGATCAATAATCTAACTGTCCACGTCTTTCACCGGCTTTTTTTCATTTTACGGTTTGTTTACAGCCGTTAAGTGAGTACAGGAAAATAGGAACTGGCGACATATACCAACCAACATTAAGTTTTTAAATAAAGCCAAAGAACTACATGTTTAGTGCATGATATTAAATAGGAACTAAAACCTAAAAATGAATTAACACCAGTAAATTATAAGTAAAAACGTTTAAGCAATGCCATACTTACCATCCTGGCGGCTGCCATGTTTTTGATCAGGAGAAGATGTGTGCTATTTTCATTGGACGAATCGAACAAAATACACATGGGTAACTTGCTTAACAAGTTTTCAGCTTTGAGAAATTTTATTAAATGAAAAAAATTTTTAGAAATAAAATAATAATTACAACTTTCGTTTACATTTGATAAATTTTTAAAAAAAAGTTATTTGTATTTTTTTTCCGTAGAGTTTTAACTAATCAAAAGGAAGATAATGATTCACTGCTTGATATTTGACATGGTAATATTTAAAACTTGTCTCAAATAGCGTAGTTAAATTTTTTGATTCCCTGCCTTATATAGTGTTAGAATAAAATGTTGTTTCGGGAACATTATTTTTATTTTACTCATGTAATTAAATTAGTTAAAAGAATATATTTATTAATCGTAAAGATAATAATTAAATTATTGCTATTATCGTATTTTTAGCAATTGATAAATAATATAAAATTGTATAGCTTACATTAAAAAATATTTTTTACAATCTGTAATGAAAATATTAACAAATAAAATTTAAAATGTAAGTAAAATGTATTTTGCTTAAATTAGTATTAGCAATTGTCGATATACTTTGACTTATACAATTCATTCAGTTGTTTGAATAAATTGAATAGGGAAAAAATATGTTATGCATTTATTACCCTTTCCTGGTAGTAAAACACACTATTTATTTATTTTTCTATAAACCACTCCCACCAGATGTTACCACAGCTAAAAAGTTTAGGTTTTTCCCCAATTTGTTTGCGCATACAGATATTTACACACATTACCAAGCATAAAAACATACACATGTAAATGACTAATTATATTTATTAGTATTAATCCTATATATATATATATATATATATATATATATATATATATTGTGGGTGCTCCTGTGTTTGTTTGGTGTGGAGTCCTATGTCTTCTTGGTGTGTGTCCCAACATGTGTCTTTTGGTTTCTTCTTGTATAGATTAGAAATAGGCTCCAAATGAAAGACAAAATTTAATATTTTTTTGTCACATTCCCATTGGTTGAGAAAGTCATGTGGTGTGCTTACTGATACATCTGCATGAGGTGACACCAAATCTGCTTTTATGTGTCTATTTTTAGATTTTTTTTACAATGATCCTGTACAAGGCCCAAGAGAGAGCCATGAGGTAAAGGTTACAAAGTATGTGGCACAGTTTATGGGGATATGTAGAGAAGATAATGGTTAACTCTAGACTTGAACAGGTTAAGAGTGTAGTAATCGAGGAAGTATCCTCTTGGAAGTCAGTTCCACAAAGCAGAGGTTCGTGGTACAAAGCTCCTTGAGCAGAACTTATATCTCAACATTGGAATATAAAGGGGATGAAGGTGGTTTGCTATAATGTATGTCATGGCAGGTTTTACCCATGAAGGTCAGAACTGGTGGAACTAAGGAATGTAATTAATCTAAACACTTTCCATGGAAATAGCTATAGCGCAGTGAGATGAAGGCTTGTGACAATTTACCTGTGGGAAAGGGTTTGTAGGGTGGAAAATAATTCATCACCCACAAGGACATGGACATACATTTGAACTCTGTCGATTCTGGGAAGTGAAATAGCAGCAATACTCTATTTTCAACCTGATCTAGCTCTTGTAACAGTAGAGGATAGCAGGAGGAGTCAGTTACTTACTGGAGCAGTATAGGGAAATGACCATTTTTCAAGTATCTTTAGTGATGAATCAGATGTACAAGTTCCACTTCCAATGGTGAAAACAGACATCATGAAATAACATCCGCAAATACTCTATAACTGATAACTTCTCAAAAACATTGTACTCTTTGTTTGTAATTCTGTAGTGCCAGTTGAGAGAATCTAATTGATTGGCTTTGCTGATATTTGGCCATCGAAGCAGATACCTACACATTTAAAATAGAGTAAACATAAACAGAGAAGTCTGAAGAATAAAAACAAAGTTTTATTTTCTAAAAATGAAAACACCCATGAAATATAAAATATGCCTTCACTCTGACCATGAAAAAAAAATGGAGGATGTTGCAAAGAGCTTTTGCTACTCATAAATCAGTAGCATATCGTTCCTCTCCAGGACCGATAAAATCTCTAGGTTTCTGTAAAAACAGGCACTTTTGATTGGCCATGATGGGTCACATGACTGGCCAAGTGTAGCCATACTTATTGGGAGAGAGAAAGGAAGGATATCCCAACACCAGCTTATTTTTAAAGTAACCCAGAAAATTTACAAGTAGTGAGATTCAAAATTTAGTAATACTGGTCTTTCAAAAAGTACCTCTGTCTGGCAACTCTGAAATGCAGTTAGAATCACCAAGTGCTCTACCAGTATGTTATTAAGTCAGACTTCATATTTTCTCTGATATGCAATAGTTTCCTGCTATCTAAAAGTAAGAGTACCTATAAAACTGTGGTTGTACTGATGATGCATTTTCTGAATGTACTTCTTATTTTTTTTTAATATATACGTAATTTTGTTTGGGGTTTAAAAAGACATCTTCAGCCCCCACAACAGAAATATATAAATTATAAACAAATCATATACAAAATGCAACATAATAAGTGTAAATAAAATGCTAAAATGCTCCAGCATACATTTCAGAGAAATGTTTGTATATTTCAATATACATTAAGTGTACAGAGATAAGAATTTCTTGCTTTTCTGGTGAGATCCCTATGGTGAATCAGAGCAGTGTACTTGGTAATCTGCTTTGTTTGGCCATCAAAGGTGATGAGAGAGAAAATTTGATTTCTGTTTCAATTGATGGTAAAGTGCCTATTCTGGTGCATGATGGGAGTTTTCATACTTATTTACCCAATTTTTTATAATCTCACTTTTTCTTTATTTATTGTTAATCATCATTCTTATCTATATTTTAAAGTAATTTTATTGCTTAACTTTTAATATTTCTTTTATTATTAATTATTATTCTTTTGGTTTTATAATCCTACTATTTGAAATTTATTCTTTTGGTTTTTATATGCCTATAAATTGAACTATCAATGAATTGCTGCATGAAAGAAATCCCTTGAAAAATTTTTTTTTTAGTATTAAGGGTCAGAGTTTATTTAGTGATTTATTTGTTGCTCTCACTGTAAAACTTCTATAAAGTGAAATAGCATAAAGCAAAGAAGCATTCCATCAATAAGGCCTCTGATCGAGAGATTGGAGGTTTTGAGGTGCATGGAACCACCTCTTAATTGCTGTTATTCCCAGGGCTACGCTGACCCAGAGAGGTAGCACATGTTAGGACCCCTGCTATGGGCAAATAGTGAACCTCCAAACAAAAACAAATCAATATGAAGTATAAAAATACATTTATATCATAAAATTACTGACAATACATTTTTATATAAAAAATTACCAGCAATACCTATTTATAGTAAAATACCAACAATACAATTTTATAGTAAAATTACCAAAAATGCATTTTATCTGTTGTTGAAGGCATACAATTAGGTTCAAAATGTATTTAGTTGAAGCCATAAAATTGTGTTAAAAATATTTAGATTTTGACATTAAATAACCCATAGAGGTTGATATGCCACTAAACAAAATCAACCAAACATCATTTATATGGGACAACATTTTTTATAGGAATACTCATGTTTGAAATTAGGTTTGAAATTTTTATTATTGAACTGTTATGGATATGAAAATATTTATACCATCTATGTTTTCAACAAAATGACATAGAACAAATGCAAAGTCATGGCCAGTTGAAATTTTATGAAATATCTATTCTATAAGATAAAATAAAGAAATAAAAGTCTGTTTATTGAAAACGTGCACTTTTCATTAAGAACAGAGATCTTCTAATATCACAGTGTGGAATACCTACTTACAAAAGTGATGGAATGAAAAAGAAAAAGACTCTAAATGAATTCGGCTGATAAAAAAAATTCTAAAATTCTCAGCACCCCTCTGCCATGTGCATATGCAGTCCTACCTACATTTAGTCCAATGAATTCCTGAAGGACAAAATGCGTAAACTTTTTCTACTTTCTTATACAATTTCCCCAATACTGTTCTTGGTATATAAAAAATATATATTGTTATTTCATATTTATATAAATATCATATTTGCCAGACTATTGGACACAGCATTGGATGCACCCAGATTTTGGCATGGAGTATTTAGTGAAAAATGTACACATCACAACCAAAAAAAAACAAAATTATAACCTTACCTTTATATGACATTTTCACTAACCATGAAGAAATACTTACAGTATTAGTACAAATTATACTATTGGTATTTTCTTTTTTACAGAAATGAGATAAGGTTTGTCTACCAGGGCATCTTTTGGAAAAGAAAAATTTTAGTACATTTCTTCATGCATTTATTGCATCTACCAACTGTTCATTACTCTGTATCCGTGAGTGGGTTACTTCCTCTTTCTCAATCATTTCTTGAGCAATTGACATTTCCACCTATAGTCTGATTTCACTAATTCTTTTTATTGTCTTCACTGCTTCACACAAATGTTTATTGCCTACTTTAAAGTGGACAAGTAAGGTAGCATTCATGTCCTTGTAGACAATTTCTCTAATTATTTTAGCCATAAATAATGACATGTCACCTCCCCCTTCAACAAATATGTTCTTTCTTGCTAGCATGAATTTGATCTTGATCTTAATGGATTACCAATATTAACTTTTTAACAAAGTTCTTTAAAGCTTTTCATCAGACATTATCAAAGAATCTTATTTTTTTTGTGTTATGACTATATGCATGTATTGTGTTTTCTTTTTTAGTTTTCAAGTGCCATGTCTTCACGGTTTTGGTGGTGTCATGTTTTTTTTTTCAAGTGTTATGTCTTCACATGTAAGTTTGTGGTGTGATGTCATTGTTTTTACAATTTCTTTTCAAGCTTATCTCTCCCAGCAAGGCAATAAAATCACTAAGACACAAGACGTTACTGAGTGTTAGAGAATATGAGTAAAAAAAAACACTATTAATGAGAGAGAACAATAAAAGAACAATGAATTAAGAAGACAGAAGATAATGATTGGCATTGCATTTAAATTTTGAAGATCAATCTTAACCAGGAAACAAGAAGCCACAAGCAAGAGGTGCAACAGAAGAAACTGTTAGCATAGAACTTACAGTTATATCCAACAATTTCAACAGTAACAAGATGAGAACGTACTGTACCTAAATTCATAAATGTCAAGGTATCAAAGAGAAAACTAATATTTATTTTGAAAATGAAAAAATATGGCACAAGACCAAAAGGTGGGATTGGAGAAATCAATTTGTTTTATCTTAAACTTAGCTAGATTACTGACCCAAACATATCACAGTATTCCTTACACCAAAACAACACATTCTTTCTTACAATTCTTACTTACCATTCTTACTACATCCACCATAATGGCTCAGAATCTCTTCCATATATAGAATTTTTCTGTGGGGAAGGAATACAAAATAATAACTTTTAAAAATGAAATCCCAATGAATATTTGCAATGATTACAATTTTATCAAAGAGTATAGTCCATTAGAACAATTACCATGAAAGTATTTATATATACCATGAAAGTATTTATCGAAAAGGCACAGGGAAGCTACATTATGGCAGTGTGAACGTGACTGAAGCTGAGATGACAGGTCAGGACTAATAACATAGCAATTTCTTCTTTGGATTTTATCAAGAATGTCTAAATATATAACAGGAGCACAAGACAATATCTGGCAGTAATATTCAAACCAAGGACAAATGGTAGACCTATAATGCCTTTCACTGCTACTTACTGTAATCACATTTAGTGGTCCAGTACTCAGGGTCTTAGTACAGTGTTTTAACCACAGGGCTAACTCTGTGCTGGACAATGCTGATGCTGGTCCAAGCTGGTTGTTGGTCAATGGCTGCTGTGATCCACACCAATTCTGCCCATGGCATGTTTTTGATTCCAGAGCAGTAGAAGATCGAAGGTTGTAATATTGCAGCACTGGTTCAATCTTCAGTTGATTTATATAGCTCTTGTTACAACAGAAATCAACCTTTCCTACATCAATCTTTATAGTGACACTGGGCCTTGTTTAAACTTCTAAAGGAGCTGGGTTCAAAGTTCTTGGAATCAGGAAGTCTGGTGGCAGCTGATATGGATTCCAGAAGCACTAAATGTGGGTTCTCAGCCCAGCTTTCTGAGCCCCTAAAGTCATCTGCTTATATGCACTTTGGCCCAAAACTGGTGTGGTGGCTGAAGGGTTCTGGACATTCGGTGATTCATCAAACCTCACATTAATCCCAATAAATGTTTTCTTTGTTCCTTATTTCCGCTTTCTTAATCAACTTTCCAAATTTGGAGAAGTATCCACCTTCCTTGTGTGTAGTCACAGGGATTGCTACTCTTTTAACTCCGACATGCTTCACTTCCCATCTTGCACCACCACTCCACACAGGCAGGGCTAAATTCTGGCTCTTCCTCCTTCCTTCTTGGTATTCTAACTCTGCCCCTTCTCAGGGCTGGCATAACTATCTTTGTGACAAATCTAATTTTTAAAGTTTGTAGGTGAAAGATTGTAGTTTATTCATTAATTTCAATTCTCTGACTCCTTTCCACTTCCTTACCATTACCTTTGTCCAGCAAGAACACAAACCAGACCACTACTTCTCATTTTAATCTTCCAAGTGATAGATAAACATTATTTCTGAATTTGTTTTCGTCAGTAAAAATATATTTGTTTTCCTAAATTTTCAACAAAGAGACACGCTGTTCTCCATCTTTGGGCTGATTGGTATCTTAGCAAAAGCATAAACATAACCATAACCATCTGCTTGTTACAACAGGATCGATTTTCATAATCCCAACCCTCACAGTGGGTTCATTTTCTGTTTCTCAATTCATTTTTGCCAATGAAAATATAATTCCTGTCTGTCTATCTTCTGCCAATGTCATGTGTTTTTCTAATTTCCCATAAAGAGATAAAGCCATTTCCTAATTTGCTTTACCTGCATGCCAGATATTCGATAGATAAAAAAGTAAATTCTTGGTGCATTGTTCTAATTCCTAGAGGTGAGATAGTCCAGATGACCCTTTCTTTTCACTTCCATATTACTAGGAAAAATGTCTTCCAGTCTACTCTCTATTCCTCTATCTTCCAGTTTATATTTCTTTTTGGTCTTAACCTTTTTTCTACTTAGAATTAACATTTAACCACCTCAAGGCTTCAGTGTCACAGACTTATAAATCTATAAGTTAGATTCTGTTGAGAAAAATTGTTTAGCATGATACAGTGAGCCAATTTTTCTAGCAGCAGACTTAACAATTGATTCTTTATTTTTTAAATATATTTAATATGTTTATATCTAAATTTAATGAAATTTTATTGGTTGTTTGTTTTTAGGGTTAAGGCTTCTAGTATTTATTTAAACACATGCACACGTTTTTTTTAATTTAATTTTTTCAAAGTCTGAAACTATTTTTCTGGCGTGTGGCAAGAATTTGAACATAAAAAAGACCAATGTCTTCACAGCCATTATGAAAGAGTTATAAATATAACTCTTTGCATTGATACAGTTATACAGTGTAACCCGGATATAAGAGAGTTGTCGGGACAGGAGAAGAAGTCTCTTATATCCGGGTTTGGTCTATTTTGTTTAGGTAAGTATGGCTCTAATTTGGGACCAGAGAAAATATCTCTTATATCCGTGTTTCTCTTATATCCGGGTCTCTTATATCCGGGTTATACTGTATATTAATAAAAGTACCAGTTTTCTATATAATGATATATATTGGATTTATTGAAGCTTAGACTTGCTATCAGTGACTTGCAGAATCTATTGGATGTTACTGATGCTGCTGTTGATGATGATTATGGTGACAGTGATGAACAAATGATGTTTATCCCAAAAAATTATTTTTCTCTGACCTTTTTGTCAGTCCACATATTTCTTCTTCTTGTTCTTCATTGGCTGAACATTAAATTGATACTGAATGTGATATTCAAAAAGGAAGAGATAAGAAATCAGTTTCATTACATATATGCATAAGTGTGCATACTTGTGTGTGTGTGTGTCCGTGTCCCATTTGAAACTTCATACCACTTTCTGCACATGATCAGTGGATCAGTGACATTTCTTATCTGGAGGATTTCAAAGAGTTGGTATTGTTTTCTCGAAACTCAATAAATCAACTCAACTGCAAAAGACAAAAGATAAAGTTGGTTAAATAGCAAAAATTCAGCAAAAGAATGTCCAATCTATACTCAGTTGTTAACTGAATGTGCATATACACAGGTTGGGTGCTGAAAAGTTATCAGCCCCACAAAGTCTGACCATATATCAGAAACTGTTTGGAAGGGCTTCTTAGCCAGGCTGAGAACATTTCAGCACTCAGAACTTCATGTATATATATATATATATATATATATATATATAATATGGATAAAACAACTGAAAAGTTGCAAATTAAAAGAAAAAAAATTGAATGTTTTTTTGTGAAAGTATTTATTTATATGTTTTTATATATATATATTTGATATTTCAGATCGCCTCGATCTTTCCTCAGATTTCTGAGGAAAGATCGAGGCGATCTGAAATATCAAATATATATATATAAAAACATATAAATAAATACTTTCACAAAAAAACATTCAATTTTTTTTCTTTTAATTTGCAACTTTTCAGTTGTTTTATCCATATTATATACATATCAAGAAAGTATACGCGGCTTCTCATTATGCTATATATATATATATATATATATATATATATATATATATATATATAAATATATATATATATATATATATATATATATGAGGAAAAATAAAGAAAAGACAAAGCAAAATCCGAATATGCAAGTTTACTGTTTTAATTTTGTTTTACTGTCGACGTCAGACATTTCGGTCTAGTAGACCATCTTCAGGACATGGTTATTGGAAACATATTTATATTTAAGTCAACATGAAGAGACGATAGACACAAGACTAGTCATAAAATAGTCGGTAATTTAAGTAGTGCTTTGTTTGTACACTTAGCTAAATCTGATCATAATTTCGATTTTGACTCTGTGAAGATTTTAAAATATATCCATAATAAAAACCTTAGACAGATTTATGAGGCAGGCATAATAACCACTTCACGTACGGCAAATACTAGACCCGGCTTCTTTAACATCTCTCCTTTCCTAGCAAGATTAATGCTTGAAAAACGTACTGATAAGCTATAGATTCAAATAGAATTCCTCTTTTCCAGTTAAGATAAAGTCTTCTTCTTGGGAGCACGTTTTTGCAGCGTCGCCCACGCGACGCCAACGTGACCAAATCCAAAAAAGGGATTGCTGACTTTAAAATTTCAGTTTTTCTGTTTCTGACTAGTCTTGTGTCTATTGTCTTTTCATGTTGTCTTAAATATAAATATGTTTCCAATAACCATGTCCTGAAGATGATCTACTAGACCGAAACGTCTGACGTCGACAGTGAAACAAAATTAAAACAGTAAACTTGCATATTCGGATTTTGCTTTGTCTTTTCCATATTTTTCATCATACCGTCGGATCTACATCCACATATTTGCTTATATATATATATATATATATATATATATATATATATATATATATATATTGTCATCCACAGACAGACTGTTTTGCTGTTTCACAGCTCATCAGTGTGGCTAGACGTCCGGTTGCCTCTAGCTAGGATCGAAACCCAACTGAATTTGCGTCAGTTGGAACTTCTATATATGTGTGTGTATATATATGTACGTATATATATATATATATATATTTAGGAATTTCATACATATATCCACATATATCAACATATTTTAATTTATTGTTTAAATGTTATTTTTAATGATTACCCATGTTTGAGTAGATGCTCTGTTTTAATTTATTTAGTAAACTGTATATTTATTTACATCTACTGGACTGAATATTCAAGAAATCTTGTTAGAATTTGAACCTGCATACCCTATGGGAAACCATCATTAGATCTGACATTCCTTAACCCCTTGTCCATAAAGAACCTCCTTATTTCTAGAACATGGGTATCCATTAAAAATAATGTTTAAGCAATAAATTAATACATATATATATATATATATATATATATATATATATATATATATATATATATATTAATTTATTGCTTAATAAATTTTAAACAATAATAAACATAAGCAATTTAATAAACACCAATAAATTAAAAAAATATATATATTTTAATTTATTGCTTAAATATATATATATATATATATGTATATTTTAAATATATATATATGTATGTATGTATTAATTTATATATATATATATATATATATATACATATATATGTATATTTTATATATATATATATATGTATGTATGTATTAATTTATATATATATATATATATATATATATATATATATATAACTATGACAGTGTGAAAAAAGTTTTCTGTAACATATTTGGTCATTTTGAACTTTATTGGACTAAAGTGATGTTTACATTGATGCAACTACACATGTTCATGAAGGAGAGGAGATCCTGAGAAAAACATTAAATGTAATTTTAAAATTCTCAGCATTTTGTGCACATTTGATGTGACTACACATTTGTGCACATGCGTAGTCACATCAACGTAAACATCACTTTATATATATATATATATATATATATATATATACATATATATGTATATTTTATATATATACATATATATATATATATATATATATATATATACATACATACATACATATATATATATATATATATATATATATATATATATATATATATATATATACATACATATATATATATATATATATATATATATATATATATATATATATATATATATATATATATATATATATATAATACATAAAAGGTCTGAGTTGAATCAGACCCGGAAACAATAGTATTAAAAAGTGCTCAATACATGTGTGAATAGAATTAATACTAATGTAAAGTTTGTCACTTTGGTTCAGCATCCTGACTCCAGCTCCAGAGTTTCATAGACAGACTCTTCAGCAATCACACTGACCATTCATCAGGGGTAAAGACATGGCTTCATATCCTCAGCTCATGTGCACACACCCATGCACCCAGACATATGCTCACATACACACACATGCACACCTATTCAATTTGAGAATGAGATTCAATAAAATATAAAATTCTTGGTAGTTGGTTTAATTTTTCAATAGAAAAAAAAAATGAAAACATTAATCTGAAAAATAAAAGTACCGAAACTGTTGCAGGTATAAGCATTTTTGATGAGAAGTTATAAGCTCCTGGTACATTTGACCTGCTAACAATTTTGGTGGACTCGTATAAGTCCAAAGAAAAGATAAGATATAGAATTTGAGCAAAGAAATGTTAACAAATATATTGACAGGACATTTTACAAAAGAAAAGATGAAAAATGAAATGAAATGTAAAAAGTTCAAAGCAACCTTAAGCGTCTGTAGTTGATTATTCTCATTTTAAAGGAGCAAAAGAAACATGTCTATTCACTATAAAAAATCAACGAGAAAGAGATCTAGTCTTTCAAATTTTGAATTGCCTGTAAATATCATCGGGGGCGATAATTCAAAAATCTCACCACAGTGAGATGCAATCCATCAATATTCCCCCGGATTGAAGAAGATTCTCTTATGAACAAGTGGAATTCATAAGTCTTGGGTTTTCCAATTTGTTAAATCCTCATCCACTTCAAAAGATTTTTATATCCCCAAAATGGGATTCAAGGATATTTTTTTTAGTTTAGAATTTAGCAAAACCTTTTTCAAATCCTAAACATGAAAAAAAGTCTGTTTTATTTTATTTTTTATGCATATATTTTCCAAAGGTTTTTTTTTTTTTTTGGATAACCATCTCTAAATTCTTATTGGATATGGGGGCTAAATATGAGGAACTGATAGAAGTTAAGGGTTAAACAAGAACAGTTTTTGATGATAATGATAACCTACTTTTGTTTCCATGAAAATCTGCATTACATCTTACTTCTTCCTATTTCTCACCCTCTCTCTCTCTTTCTCACTTGATGAGTGAACCGAATGATTGCACAAAAGTTTGTCTATGAAAGTCTGGAGTTTGGGTGCTAAATATAACATCAATCAGCTAAGTGAAAATGTTTATATTTGTATTAATACCAAAAGAAACCCCCCTTGAAAATGGCTAAGGAAATGGCCAGAAGTGCTTGGGACAATGGATGGCATGGACAGTTTTTTATACTCCCTGACTCCCACCAAATGGAAAAATGTAAGACTGCTGGAAAAACTAAGTAAAAAAATTAATAAAATTTTCCTTATCTCTCATATTTAACGAAAGATATTTAAAAGAAAGGTTGCTGCCCAAATATACATTAATATATATATATATGTATATATATATATATATATATATATATATATATATATATATATATATAAATACATACACACATGTGTGTCTGTGTGTGTGTGTGTGTTTGAAATAGGATATAGAATCCCAATAAAATTATTAGCAATTTTCAAAAATGGAAAACATTCCATTGTAACTAGATTTGAAAAAGCGAAATTCCTTATTAAATCTAGTTCATTCTATTAAAATTAAATCAATTCATTTGTCAAATTACTTCGTATGTTATTATAGTGGATACCTGTATTTGAAATATATCAGTAAAGTACACCGGATTAGATCAAAAGGGGGCTCATTCATTAGATATATTTTATCCTCAGTATATATATATATATATATATATATATATATATATATATATATATATATATATATATATTTATATATCTGTCTCTCTCTCTCCAATTGGTTGGCATAGTGCAGTGGTAAGCAGATTAGTCTTAGAAGCTATCAAGAGTCCATCCAGCAGAATTTGCGAATAGAAACATTTTTAAAAATTAAAAACTATATCTCCTCCACCCTGTTGATAGACTGATGTAAAATAATCTTCCTACTTCTGTACAATGTATCTTATTTGTTTACTTGTAACAGCAGCGGTCTGTAATATTCATGTTCAGAATTATCAACCTATTTATAAATCGAAATATGTTCACATATATTTTTGAAAATAGTGATTCATTCGTAAATAAAGGGAGATAAGCATGAAGATCAAATGAATTAATTGATATTCATTAGTGTTGACGCACTTTTCTCCCTTGCTAAAAAAAAAAGAAGCCAAAATCGTTTTTTTCGTTTCAATTTTTTTTTTAACTAAAAATTCGCCAAGTAGCTGTTATTGGGAAGCAATGGAACATTTTTTTTTATAAGTTCACCCCAAGCAAGTGGGGAATGCCACTAATACGTGGTGGGTTACAGAGAGTGAAAGTAGGAGAAAAAAAAACTGGGTATAGGGGAGATTGAAGAAAGAATAAAAGATAAACGGGATTCAAGAAGATCGAAGATGGCGATTGACATTGCATTTAAATTTTTGAAGATTGTAATTTTCGGGGAAGCAAATGAATGGAAAGGAGTTCCACAGGCGGGAAGTGCGAGAAAAGGAACTGCTGGTGTAGAAGTGGCTGTTACATTTAACTATTTCAACTTTTAAAGTGTGGGACCTAGATGCGAATCTAGTAGCGCGCTTAAATTAACGGAGCACCATGAAAATATTTGTAGAAAAGGCAGAGGGAAGCCATATCACGTCGGTGAGAAAGTGACGGAAGTCGAGATGCCAAGTCGGGATCGATTGTATTGCGGATCCTTCTTTGGATTTTGTCAAGAACCTCAAGATGAATAGCAGGGACACCTGACCAGATACGGCAACAGTATTCAATGCACGGACGAATGGTAGATTTGTAAATGTGCAAGATGGCTTTGAGGAGAAAAACCTTCTAGCACGACACAGTGACCCTTGCAGTAGATGCTGCTATTGATTCGATGTAGTCGTTCCACTTCAAGTCATTTGAAAACATGAGGCCAAGAAGGCGCAGTGTGTTGCTCTCCAGGAGTCTAGCATCAGCCATACTGATGGCTCGCAGGAAAATTTCTCTATGGTGATTAAATATGGGCAGTTTCGTTTTGGAGGCATTCAAATTTACAAGCTATTTCCTGCCACAGTTAACCACTGATTCGAGAGACTTTTTGAGAGTAGTGGTCAGTTTAACTTTGTCAGCTCTGACAGATTTGCTATTGAGACAAAAGTAAATGGTAGTGTCATCCGTTTAAATGCCTACTTGGAAACTGATGACACCAGGATGATCATTGATTTAGGTCAGAAACGGCGTAGGACCCAGGATAGAGCCTCTTGAGACACCCACTTTCGTGTGAAAGAATCTTTTAAGCGAGCCTGTTCAAAACGACCTTCATTTCCTGATTTGATAGGAACTATTTTTTAAATCAAGCAATCGTCCTGTAACACTGGAGCTTACGAAATCCTGTCAAACGCCTTCGAAATATCTAGCGCCACAGCTCGAGATTCGCTGTTATTATCAAGGGCTTGATATATTTATTCGGTGATGGCCATTTTCACAACAACGGCAGACCTGGCAAAACGGAAGCCATGTTGTTTGTCAGAGAGTAGTTCGTGAGAGGTAAGATGCTTAACCACTTCAGCTTTGATTAAAGCCTCGAATATTTTGCTAAAAGTAGGAGACTAATAGGGCAATAGTTAGAGGGATCAGAAGGTTCTCCAGAGTTCTTCAAAACAGGAACTACAGAGGAGGACTTCCAACAAGTTGGAAAGCAGTAAGTTTTAGAGTTTGGAGAGAACTGGGGCCAGCTCAGGAGCAAATTTTTTTAGGACGACGGCTCGGATCCCGTCACCCCCGCTTGCCTTATGAAAGTCTAATTTAGAAATGATGTCTGAGATCAGTGACGGGGTTAGTAGAGCCTCTGTTTTAATGGAATCCGAGATGAATGAGAATGATTCGATACCGTGTAAATGTCATGGCGTATCCTAGTTGTAAAGGTATGAACTGATGGAACTAAGTAATGTTGTTCACCTGAACATTTGCCACGCAAATAGTGATACGGTAGTGGTAAGCTTGCAACATGCTGTCTGTAGGAAAGAAGCTTTAATGCTGAAAATAATTCATCACCCACAAGGCTGTGTAAACCCTTTTGAACCCAATCAAGGCTTGAAAGTGAGGATTGGGTAGCTCCAGACCAGGAATATTAGCAATACTCCATTTTCAGTCTGATCTGACTTTTGTAAAGATAGAGCATTCCTGGAGGAGTCAGGTACTTTCTGGAGTGGCAAAAGGAACAAATTATGAAAGATAATGGCTGACCCTAGGCTTGAAGTTGATAACCGTTGCACTATCAATAATTAAAAATTGAAAAGCTTAATACAAAGTATTTTGCACCAAGATTTTTTAAAATAATTTACAATTTTTATGTATAAAAAAATTACGTAACGTGCCCCTGTTTGAAAGTATGGTCGACATTATCAGAAAAGCGACGACTATAGTAAATTTAAAGTCAACATTCCTAAAATTAGATTTCGGAGTGTATTTTCCAACATTTTAAAAATTACTTAGTACTTAAAAATTATTAAAAAAAAAAAAACAGGCGCCCACCCGTTATTTCTTAAATTATGTTTTAACAGATAAAGTATCCGTAGAACAACACTAAAAGTGTTGATAATTTTATCAGCCCTTGTTACGTGATTGAAGACCGGTGACGAGCATGTAATCACCGATACTGTTTGCTTTAAAAATCCATTTCTCTGTTATTTTAAGCATAAAGTAAATAATATTTTTTTCAAATCAGATTAATTATACATTAAATCAGCTAATATTCCTCAAATAAAGTTTCAGAAAAGTATATTTTATTTTTGGAAAATTTTTAAAATCGAGAATTAACTTTTGCTTACAAATGTGTCAAAAATGGACGATTTTAATGATTTTACTGAAACAACCAAAAAATTGAGATTCCAATCAATATAATTTCTATTTGAAATACATCGGAGTATTTTGCTTACTGGAAATAGTAAATTTAATCATTTAGCTTTAATTGAAAGCTAAAAAGAAAGTTTCAAGAATGCTTTTTCATGTTTTAAAAATTTATTTTAAACCTTAGGTATCGAAAATTAGTGACGGTACCTAGAAGAAATTGTAATTTTGATTGAATATTAATGATTGTTTTAGTTTCTTCCATTTCCTGCTATTATAATTTGGAAATCAGTGTTTTAAATATAGTTCCTGCTTCCACATTTATAATTTTAAGTTAACCGTGAAACAGTTAAATCGGAAATCTAAATTAGATACAAAACCAAAATTATTTTTTTAGCATTGTTTGTTTATTCTTGAAAAACTAATTCACTTTCAAAAAACGAAAACTTAAATGGAGGTTTAAACGGCTAATTTAGTAGAATTATAGTCATTTTCAAAATATTGATCAAATTAGAGTGTCCATTTGAATAAATTTTAATTGTGAAATACCCATTGTAATTTACAATGAGACTTAAAAAATTAAAAAAATATACGGCTCGCAGTAGTATGCAAGGGAAATAATCCATGAAACCAAAGTTATTCCCCTTGAAGTAATTCGGTCTCATCTTTCTTTTTTATTAAAAATGTTTTTCATTTTTATTGCTGTTTGTAATTTTTAAATGCCAATTTTTGTCTTCCGTTTCATCCATATTAGTAAAAAAAAACAGTTGATTAGAAAATATGAGACGTTGTAGTGCATTCTATAAAATTAGGAGAATGAATAAATTATTATATCATTATTGAATTCAAATTTCTAATAATTCACACTTCATAGTTAATTTAAAATCATAAAATTTCTTTAAATGGAAGAATTCTTAAAAATAATTCAAGGAAGCAAACTACCGTACAGATTATTAACTAAGCTACGAGTATATGGTGAGATTTTATAATTTTTTTCTTAATACAGAGAAAACAAAAGATCTTAACCAGAGAAAAGAATTTTGCATCAATCCATGAATTATCGCCTCCATTTATAAGTATAATATTTATAGTCGAATTGTTATTTTCTTTTCTGCTTTATTTTTTCGAATAAGTGTTAATAAAACAAAATAGTAAGAAATGAAGAGGTATTATTTAAAACATTGTGAATATTATGGGATGCAATGTCCACTGAAGGCGAATCTAGAAGGCATCAGCATAAATATAAGAAAGAGCAAAAACGGTGATACTACTCTAAATAATGATAATTTTGTTGGAGGAAGTATTATTGCGGAAATAATAACCACAGTAGCATATCTTCTACTGTGTATCATGTCCCTCCAGGGCGTTGACTATGATGGCTCACCACAATTTCCTGTCCTTTGTTGCTTTTAACAAATTTTGTCTTTTTGCTATCTCTCCTAAAGTCTGTTTTGCTATCCATTTATACGAAGTCGTTAGGTAGGTTATGCGCTTGTTGCGTGATTATGCTGTATGAGTTTAAGTTGGAAAACACATGTCTCCTGATATGTTTATCCCACAACAAAAATGGCGGACTCGGAATGTGAGTCCGGGTAATAAATTTCACAGTGACAACAAAACTATATCTCTTTGAGCCTTTTATATTAGTCGCACTGAGGAACTGTGATACAGCGAAACAGTACTGTCTGCGAATGACAATATATATATATATATATATATATATATATATATATATATATATATATATATATATATATATATATAAAGGATAAATATGTATTAATAAAACAAGGGTATACATAGACAATAGAATATTGTTGCGTGTGACAAAGCAATGGACATAAAGAAGAAAACATTTAAACTACTGAATTGTTTGAGTGTGTAAAGTTTGGCGTAGTCCTAGAAAAAAATGAAGTGAAAGGTCCGTACACGCTCGCACATGTGCGTTCCCAGGTGGAGAAAGCGTTTTTCTCGTTCGACTTACATCTTACCGCTTCTGAGTGAAATAGAATAAAGGAATGACAGATAATGGTCACTGCGTATTTATAGGCTTCCCTTAGCGGCGTTTTTTTTTAAGAAAGTAAGTGGAATAATCCCCACGCTGCGTTCCTCTCTGCCTTTCGCTTTCACTCTGTCCCGTGAGTATCAAATTTTCTAAGCCATCTTTCTTCATTATGTGCCCTAGAAATTACAACTGTCTCGTTTTGATGTTAAGTACAACTGACCTTTTTTGCTTCCATTCTCTGTAAAGCTTCGTCGTTGCTCACATTTTAGTCCATGATATTCCCCGGATGCTTCTTTAAAACCATATTTCTGTTGCTTCAAATCTCTTCTTCATCTGTGAGAAGATTGTTCATCATTCACTTCCATATAACAGTCTAGTAGTCTTTTCTTTGTTTCTAATGAAATTTTCCTGTTTCTTAATATTTGCTTAGCTTTTGGAAGTCGTCTTTCGTTATTTCAATGCTCATTTGGATTTCTGTGTGGCATTGTCGTTGGAGGAACATTATTATTAATAATGCAACGGAAAACTTTCCTGCCTATCTTTGTCTTTTTGCTATCTCTCCTAAAGTCTATTTTGCTATTCATTTATACGAAGTCGTTAGGTAGGTTATGCGCTTGTTGCTTTTAGTGTCATTTCTTTGTATGTATTTATTCCTGTGAACACGGGGTTGTCGGAGTTAGCTCCTCCTCAGTTCCTTAACCCTTCAACAGGAGTCTCTCTCCCCTGGCTACAAATACTGGCTGACCCTTTGCCTCGCGCTCTCTTTCTTCGACTTAGGCCTTGGGCCGCCACCTCGCGTGGAGATGAGGTAAAATCTCGCTTTTTTCCACTTAGGCCATGGGCCGCCACCTCGCGTGGAGGTGAGGTTAAATCTCTTTAACACCAATATGTGACCTCTCACAGACGCAGCGTTTCCCAAAATCTGGGAACACGCTCAGAACAATACACGTACGTACGAACACTCACAACACACTCACATAATTTCACCACACAAACACTATGTAACTGTCCATGTCTTTGTTTAACTTGTTATTAATATATATTTGTTTACACACACACACACACACACACACACACACACACACACACACACACACACACACACATATATATATATATATATATATATATATATATATATATATATATATATCGGTCTTGTATATTTCTTTGTCTTCTTTGGACTTAATTAAAGTCCAACATTCTCATGTAGCTGAACCGGCCAGCAGGAAATGTTAACCTTCGGATATCTCTTCACATCTTCACCCCACGGTCCACTGCTGGTATGATGTGAATGACCCCACATCGTCCTCTATTAAAATACTTCCCAGATATTTAAATTGTGGTATTTGTTTGATTTTGGTATCCCCAATTTGTAATTTGCATGTTGGACTGTCCCTTTTGCTAGTAATCATGCATTCCGTCTTCTTGCAACTGATGCTTACTTTTTTATTCTCGCTTTCCTTCACTAGATTCTGTAAGAGTTCTTGCAGTTTCTTTTCTGTGTTTGTTATCAGCACTGTGTCATCTGCATATCTTATGTTAAGATCGTGGCCGCCAATAATAAATCCTGGCAGGACTTCTAATTCTCACAGAATCGCCTCACTATATAGGTTGAATAAGTTCGGTGAGAACCAAAACAAAACTGCTTTCTGTTAATCAACATAGAGAACCCTTTCTGCCTCCCATCAGCATGGTTGATGCTAAACTCCACGAGAGCAACTCTTTACGACTTCGTAGGCTCCCATTTTCCACTAACATGAAATGGAGCGGCCATATTGAATCAATTACTATATCTTCTGTTTCCTAGAAGTTGGGCCACTGTGTCGTGCAAGAAAATTTTTCTCGTCAGAATGCATCTTGTACATTTATAAATCTGCCATTCATCTGTGCCTTGAACACGACTGTCATATTTGATTTGGTATATATCTCGAGATTCGTGACAAAATTCAAAGAAAGGTCTGTAAAGTAATCGATGCTGACCTTTCTCACTTCCCTTTGTCTTTTCTACAAATATTTTCATGGCAACTATCCCGATGAGCATTCCCCCCACAACCACCGTGTGCCTCGATTCATGAATTTAAAGCG
This sequence comes from Acanthosepion esculentum, assembly GCA_964036315.1. Taxonomy (NCBI): domain Eukaryota; kingdom Metazoa; phylum Mollusca; class Cephalopoda; order Sepiida; family Sepiidae; genus Acanthosepion; species Acanthosepion esculentum. Next base: position 77,935,780 of record OZ038488.1, read on the forward strand.
TACTACTAGATTAGCAACTAGGTCTCACCGTCTTACTAGATGCAACCGCCACTTCTAACAGTTTATTTTCTCGAATTTCTTGCCTGTGGAACGCCTTTCCGATTCCATGCTTATCTGCCACATGCAGTCTTCAAAAATTCAAATGCAACATCAATCGCAATTTTCTGTCATCCTGACCTCCGTTCATTTATTGTCCTTTCTTCACTTCTCCCCATGAAAGTCTTCTCATTCTTGGTGACTGCCTGTAACCTCCTGCGGCAAGGCAGCATTGTCGCCTTGCTTGGATTGAAAAGATAAAAAAAAAAATGACACCTCTTTTGCATGTTTGCATATTTACTGAATTCACTTTCTATCGGTATGCAGGCAGCAGCTTGAAATAGGGACAGATTATCTCCCTTGTATCATGCGCCACCACAATACAAAAGCACTAAGTTCAGACTGCTTAAATCATTTCCAGTCTCAAATATTCATTTTTGATTTTTTTCTATGATAATTAAAAAATAAAAATAGAAACCACTCCCTGTATCAACGTCAGTTTGGCTTTTTATGTTTATACGAATTCAGATGACACAGAGATCTTTCCTGGACGATTGTGGGCGGGTGAATCGTGGATTTTGTCACGTATGTATTTCCGCTTCTTTTCATATATTTCTTTCATTTTCTTTCTACCGCAAGGTACTTACTAATTACTAATTTTTACACTCACAGGACATATTCAATGTAAGAGGTGGACACTTCGACGTGGTGCAAAATGGTTAGTAAGCTTGTCTCGCGAGATCAATTACGACTGAATAATGAATCCGATCCTCACTGGGCGCTCCATACTTTTGGCCTTATGCCACATCTAAACAACGCTTAGTAAATCGCTGTTGAAGGCAAGGGGGACAGAGGAAAGCAGCGCATAATCTATCTAAAGATATGTATACAATTAGCAAAACAGGGATTAGGAAAGATAGCAAAATGGCAAACTTTATTAAGAGCTACAAAGAACAGGATGTCGCGGAAAGCCATGTAGCCCACGTCTTTATATAGAAGAAGATGTCTTTTATATGTCATTTCCTTTCAGGAAATGGGCGATTATGGTTATCTACAACTACCTGTCTTTTTGCTTCACTTTTTTCTTTAAAAAAAAAATCACCCAATACAAGGCCCAAGAGACACTCAAGGTAAAAGGATAATAAATGACCTTGTTGTATGGACGTAAGAAGGGAAAGTAAGTGCAGATTAGGAGCATATATAAGATAGTGTCGGGTCAGTCTACCCGGATTTTAGGTGGAAAATTAAATCCGAATATTCTGTCCACAAATACAACACAAAATTATAAACTACGCGAAGAAATGATACTTGCAGAAAAGAAAGAAGACTGAACTTAATATGACAGCAACATTTATACAGTCAGATACATGTATTTACAAATTAAAAATAAATGGTCTTTGGCGTGGCCAAGAAGAGACCAATAGTTCGAGTGCTCGGAATGATTTGTCGCAAGTGAGTCTGCAAAGTTTCGAAGTGTTTTTCTTCTGTGTCAAGCACGCGCTAATGAAATATGCGTGTGACTGCTGAGGTAGCGTGAGGTAGCGTGAGGTAGCGTGAGGTAGGAGTAATTTTAAATACGGCGAACAAAAAGAAAGTGGAGACAGGACTTACTTCCGTTGCAGCTTTAGAAAGTTATCGCTGACTGACGCGTTGCCATGGTAACATGTGTCTATGTTGCTGATCGAGGTATGGCCTGGTTCGTTGACTCTCTTTCGCAGATGTAGTCACTGACGGTTTTTTTGTTGTCTTTCACTGACTGCTCCTGGCTTGGTCCTGTCGAGCCGATTTTATCGCTATGGGTCGGCTCCGAATCACTGTCTGAGTTTTGCGTGGGAATGTACTCAGCAACATGATCCCCGACCCATTTCCAAGTCATTTAGAGTTCAACCGCACGGATGTCATCGAAAGCACATCACGTGACTTGTCCTATCTAATTAGGTTCCAGAAACCACTTATTTAATTTGGAATCGTGTTCGTTCAGAATTTAAAAAGAGCTTTTCGTATCTGCTGAACTTTGTAAGATTCATTTGTAGATGTCTCTTACTTGTTTGTGCTTTGCTTATTGGCCTTAAAATATAGGAGTTTATATCCTATAATAAGCAGCGGTTGAACCGAGACATGAAAAGCTTAAGATTGTAATATTCAAGGAAGCATTCTCTCAGAAATCTGCTCCATAAAGTAGCGGCAATTGGAAAATAAACTGTCCAAAAAGAACATTCCCCTTACCAACAGAATACGAAGGGAATGAGGATAGTTCGCCCCTGTGTCTTTGGCGTAGGTGGTCATAGCTGTAAATGTCTGAACTGTTGGGAATGTAACTTGTTCCATGGAAATAGCGAAGTATCTGGGGTTTTCTTTCCTATGTTTTTTTCTTGTTGAGTGTTAAAAGATAAATGTTACTAGTATGGTCTGAAAACAGAAAAGGAGATTAAATTTTTGTTGACGCACGTGTTAACGATCTGTCCGTATGAACTGCTTGTCCGATAGTGAGAATGTTATGTATTTGTGCGTGTAGAGGAGAAAAGTGGAGTCGATTTTCATTGGTTTAAAATGAGTAAATTAGTGATAATTATAATTGTTACAATTATTTTATTATAATTAAATTTTTTATACTATAATTACTTTTTATTTTATTTTATGGACACGAAATTTACAATTGTTTAAAATGATCGACAATGTTTTCATGGTACTGTATTTTGAAGCTCTGACTCGGAAGATTAAGGAAGGGACATCGTAAATCAATGATGAACTTTTTCCGGGCGCCATTGTTATCATAATTAATTAGTAGAAAATGTGATTATCAGAAGACAAAAAAATCGAAGCTGCATAAATGTCTAAAAATGAAACCGTATTGGCTTAATTTTTTCTTCTTCTTTTACTTGATCTCAATAAGCATTTCTTTCGAATAACAAGTGGGCGAATTTCTCAGTAATTGAGCTTTAACTGGACGAGGAGATTAGTGATTTGGCTCGTGACCATCTGATTACGAGCCAATATTTCCGTCCTAACGATTTACCTTCATCTAAAGAGAATAGATTGTTAGATGAGGGTGGGGTACTAATGTCGTTATTTCAAATTTGAGAAAAGCCGTTCCAATTCTAGTGCTCATGTCTAAATTATGCATGCCTTTATATAGTTTGTAATAATATCAGTGGGAATTGTCTGTGTGCGTGTGTGTGTGAACGGCATTTTCTCAAAAACTATGAGCTGGACTTGTAATGGTATATGTATTCTGAATCATACGGGGAATTATTTTTTTTTTAATATCATTTATCTGGACTTATAGACTCTTGTGTACTAAATACAAAGTCGGTACGATAAAATTATTGCATTCAATTTATCCCTGGCCAGGTATTGTGATTTTCTTGATACGGTACGCTTATTATTTTTCGAATCCTATTCCGAACTGGTACGCTTATTAAACTTACACAAAATATTCCCGACCGAACGCTAATTTGAACTGCCATATATATTATAAGTTGAAAAATTCCACTGGTATAACTATTCAGCAATTGTATTTGGTACAAAAGTGTACCTTTTCAAACCTTTGAATCTCTGTAACAGTATTGAATACAGTGGCCATCATGGCTGCAACTGGGCGAGCACGCTTGTCTTCTGGGTTTTATACAAAACGTCCAAAAGTGTATCAAGCGAACAGCAAGCAAAAACTCTAATTAGCAATGAATTAACTATTTCTTATATAATTGTTCATCCAATACAAGGCTCAAGAGCTACTCAAGATAGATTATTACTTAATGAAATAGTTGTAAGGACGTAAATGAACGAGGAAGAGGTGCATATGTAGCGGAATATGCGTGTATAAATGAAGAATTAAGTCAATCTTCAAACGGGGATCTACAAATTTTAATAATTTTATTTATTTGAGTATTATTTTTCTTCTTTCAAATTGAAAGAAATGAATTGCAAAGATACTCAACCTCACACAAAATGTTTTTTGTAACCCATTTTTACAGTACAACTGAATGAATTGCGTTAGTATAGGATAAACGGAAAATGCATCTATATGTGTGCAGATGTATGTGACAGGTTTACATTGTTTTTACTGTGTGTATATGAAATTCCAGTAGTTAGCCGCATGAAGGCAAGGGAAGTAGTTGCAACTGTTGCAGCATGAAAACAAATTATCGCCAAGCCGTATTTTTATAATGATGTATACGCGAATAAATATGCGAAAGATGTGAGTAATTAATTGTGAGAATTTCAGTTTCGTTTGTGAGACAAACGATCGATCAAACACTTTGGTCAAAGATTCACTGAAAGACTAATTAACAAACAAGAATTGATCATATTCATAATAAAGTAGCAGGCTTCGGATGAATCAAAAATTTAGATTTATTAATCTGAAGTTATTATATATTTTCCCAATTTTTAAATCTTCCTTTTAAAAAAGAATAATATTGTTAATCACATTCTGAAGTTGAGCCTCCAAAACTTTAAATTTAAGAGATATTTTATCGTCTGCTAATTCAAAGAATACCACATGTCTCATTTGACGTCGCTGACTGGTTAATATATATGAATACAAAAATCAAAATATCTGGAGACTGTCAATGTACAAAACATGAGTTACTTTCGGTGTGATGAGTTTCCTGGGATAGTACTTAATTCAATTAAAATTTTTCTACAATTCTGGAACGAGGCTCCACACATTATGAGGATGTGTAGGATAGATAACAGTGGATCCTAGACTTGAAGAGGTTAATATTGTAGTGGTCTAGGAAGCATCCTCTCGATAATCTGTTTCCCAGAGTGAGAGTTCTTTGGAAGAATCTGTCAGAGTGGAACCGCCTCCTTACCACTGGAATACGAATGGAATAGGGATGATTTGATGCCGTGCAAGTGGCATGGTGAGTCTTAACTATAAAGATCTAAAAAGAAGGATAAATGTCCCAGGAAAATGATAAGAGGGATCATAATTTACGAAGCGTTGGCGGGCTCTAATCAAATAATATGGCTGATGCTAACTTCCAGAAAAGTGAGGCTTCTAGGGCTAACGTTTTTCGCTGACATAAAGGGGAAAGATTATATTGAAACAATTGCTAGGTCTTCTGCTAGGAAAGTTAGTGTGTCGTGCTAGATAATTTTTTTTCGACAGAATCTATCTTGCACATTTACAAGTTTGCCATTCGTTCATTCATGAAATATTGCTGTCACATTTGGTCCGGTGCTTCTGCACTAGATTCTTGATAAAGTTCAAAGAAGAATCCGCAATGTTATTGGTCCTGACCTAGCATCTCGATTTCATTCATGTTCTCAGCGCCGTAATTTAGCTTCTCTATGACTTTACTACAAATATGTTCGTGGTAGTTGTACTGATTAGCGTTCCTCTATGGTACCTAGATCTTAGGAATTTAAGCGCAGTTCTAGATTGGCAGAAGGGTCCCATCAGTTTACTGTTGAAATTACTAGATTTAACCGCAAGTTCTATGCTAACAGTTTCTTCTCTCGCACTTATCGCTTGTGAAACATTACTCCGGTTTCAGTCTTTCTAGTCAATGGTGATTTTAAGGAATTTAAATATAATGTCAATCGTTATCTTCTGTTTTTTTAAATTTATTTTTCTTTCTTTTTAATAATGTTTAATTTCTCATATTATTCCACATTCAGTAACTCCCTTGCGTGTAAGTGGCTTTTTTTTGTCTAACTTGGGGGTGAAATGATTAAAAAGAAAATATGCAAGATGCTATTTAGCATCTTTAATAAAAAAATTTAAAAAATCGACATTTATTTTTTCCGTGCACCGCCGCGAAATAAGGTGATTTTCTAATCGTGGCTCAGTCGCAATTGATCTAACGAGACACGCTTGCTAACCATTACAACACGTCGACGTGTCCACATAGTCGTGAAATAAAATCGGTCAACGTAATGACTATTGTGTATATTCAAATGGATTAAATGTCGAAACTGAAATGAACTCCGTGATTATTGAATGGAAATCGAATATATATGTTTTAGGGCAAAATGTCAGTTTGATTTGGGCTACGCAGAAATTGACTTTAAAGTTTATTCATGAAAACCTAAACCAAAATATGTCATGATCGAGAACGTTCTTCCATATTGAATCTCGATTCGTCTCTCTCTCTTGAGAGGCGTAGTATACATAGTGTTAGGAAGAGTTCATTCTGTAGTTATAGGTAAGGACCCATAACAATAATCAATGTATAAAGTTGCTTACGATAATATTTTACAATACATGAAATAATGGCGGTGAAAATGTATATGCACAAAATAACAAGGACCGATTGATTTGCAATGCAAGATAACATTTATTAAACAAAAATAACAAAAGGAAATTTTAAGAGTTTCTTTAGCTAGAAATAAATTGAATAGACGACGAAAATTGTTAATGAATGCATTTGAGTGTGATTTGCTTGTGTGGGTGTGTTTGTGTGTGAAGCATCCACAGCCCTTTTTGCTTCAGTGTGAAGTCTTCTAAAGGATGAAAACAGGAAGAGAGAGCTACTTCAGGGTTCACTTGCTTTTATACTCTCAGAGCTGCTGCTGATACTATGTTGATTAAAGGCTGCTGCTGATAGAATATTTATTAAGGGACTACAACCTCAAGCAAAGAGATAATGCCACTAGGACACAGAGAGTTACAGGGCGTGAAAGAGAATGAGAAAACTTTATTTAGAAGTGAGGAAAAGACAATAAAGGAACAAGATTCGGGAAGACAGAAGATGGCGATTGAAGTCGCGTTTAATTTTTTTAAAGATTATAGGTGCTAGAGAAGCAAGAAAGCGGAAAGGGGTTTCACAGTTGTGAAGTGCGAGAAAATAAACTGTTAGAATAAAAGTGACGATTACATTTAGCTAGTCCAACAGCAAAACGGCGAGACCTAGCTGTCAGTCTAGTAGCGCGCTTAAGTTCATGCAGTCGAGGCACTAAGGACAAAAGCTCATCAGAACAGTTGTCATAAAATATTTGTAGATAATGTGAGAAAACGTCTGAAGTCAAGATGTCTGGTCAGGATCGATTATAATAAAGTCACTTTGAATTTTGTTAAGAATCTCAAGATTTACATTATTCGGACTGTCGTCCTCATCTTTGTCGCCGTATTTATTATTATTTCGGCTTTCTTCAGGTGGTTGGAATGTCGAACTGAACACTTTATTTCGCTCACTGGAGTAGACGGTTCTAGTTCCACTTGCCATGTTTAATGGATGTCAGTTGTCACTTATCTCCTGTTAATTCCCCTCTTCAAATTCTCCACTGCCTTAACCGGGTACTGAACCCACACTGAACCCACACTCTTTGGGTCATGTCACTGGATCTAACCAACGCCTTTATCCACTGTGCCATGTGTCCTTGAGGACATCTGTGTAAGAATTTCTGGGTATTATAAACCTAATGTCATCAGCAACCATTTTCCATGTTTTTTTTTTACCAGAGCTCATATTGCAATTTTTTGTGACTGTTGCTGAACCACATTCACCGGAAAGTACCTCAATTTCAACCCCCAACATCCATACACTATACTAGAACAGAACAGCGAAATAAAGGGTTCAGTTCGACATTCCAACCACCTAAAGAAGGCTGGAGCGTACAACGACCGAAACGTTGTAATAAATATGGCGACAAAGATGAGGACAATAGTCCGAATAATGTAAATAGTGTACATAATACCTCACCTCAGAAATATAGACAGATATCTCAAGATATATAACAAGAGCACTTCATCAGCCATGGCAGCAATATTCAATGCACACAAGAATGGTATATTTATTAATATGCAAGATGGATTTTTAGATAGTTGTTGTTTAATTTATGTGTAAAATTCGAAAGGAAATATGAATTCCTGTGCGGCAAGCGATCAATATAGGGCGTAATCAAACCTAAATAATACTATAATGAATACATACAAATAAAATTCGAGGTTCTGATCGATTTAAAATTAAAACGTTTTTATCAGAGTCGACTGTCGGCATCTAACGAAGGAAAGTTAAAAATCGAAGAATATTAATTAACATCGAGGGCAAATCAAACTACAATTAACGTACATGCGAAATAAATGACTTTTGGAAACGATATGAAGATCTTAATCACATCAGAATTTTACAAGGGTTTCCAAAGTTTATTTTAGTTAAAAATGTAGCAGTAAACTACCTTCACAGGTCACCAGGCTTGCCTTCTTGCTTCAAGGTAAATAAACGTTAAAATCAATGAATATTAATAAATAAAGGTTAATCAAGGCAATTATATTATCTGCTAGATAAATTTCAGGCAAAGTTATAGAAATTTTTAATTAATTCAGAAAACGTATTTGAATGTGAAGATCCAAGATTTCATTTGTAAGATGTATTGTCTTGGTGAATCAAGATGGACTCCAGTAAATATCCCTCGCATTACAACAGATTTGCTTGTCAGTTGCCTGAACTTAACCATTTGGGCAAGTCATCTAGAAAATGACGCACTATTCATGACCGGTTCGTAATGACAGGCAGACAAACTTGCAGTAGAATGTTCACAAAAGTTGGTTGTTTTTTTAGTTTTTTTTTCTTCAAAAATATGAAATTCCGGAATAATGTTTGTGTTCTGTTTCCCCTTGGTTAATTGGATTGCATCCCAGATGAAAGTAAGATGATTTTTGGGCTTTCTGTTATTTGGTATAATTCTTTGTAATTCTGTAGCACCAGTCAATGAACTTCGAAGAGTGATTGTCCTCACTAAGGCTTACATATTTCCTTTGCTCGAAACCATTTTTAATCATTAATTCGAGAAAGCAGTTGTATACAACTAACAGTTTAGATATTTTTGAACAAATCTATGCATGACATCCATATGAATATCTCAATCTGATGACATAACTCGATTTTGAGGTTAATGTTTTGGTTTTGTAGCAAGTTGTGGTGTGGGGCGAAACTACTCCTAACGCAGCCTATTTTATTTATGTTTCCTTTTGTCCTATACGAAACTTGTTATAACTGATCCATACACCTAAGTATTATTAATTTCACATCCTGAATTCTTATGAATGATTCAAGGTATGTGTCATAATTGCTTTCCTTCCAATGCTAGATCATAGTTTCTGTTTTGGAAAGGTTTATCTTGATTCTTATTGCTTGGAACACTTGGTAGAGGATGTTGATATTTTGTTTAAGATAATTAATATCTTAACTATGAATACCTATGTCATCAGCATAGCACCCACTACCACTGAAATCATCCGATCCTGACTATATATTGTTTTGTCCTATTTTCTATTTGAAGAAAATGTTTGTTTTAGTCTATTTTTAGTTGATAAAAAGGAAAATGATGGAATTGCTGTGACTACCCAGACGTCAGCATTAGTAAAAACAGCTCGAATACAGAAGATGAGAAGACTTGTTGCTACTTAAACTTCAGTGCCAATTTGCCAATTACAGTTGACTCATTTAAGGAATAATAATAATTATTATTTTTATTATTATCCCAGTTGTGGTTGGGTCCCTGGATTTGATCGGAAAAGGTTATCACAAGTACAGCTTACACCTTACGAAAGGCTTTGTCGATGTAAAATGTGTGGCCTCTTAGGTTGTTTTTCTATTTTTACAAAAATGTTCAGTTTAAATATTTTATGATGATATTTCTGACCTTAAGTCTCTGGTTGGGACCCAGAAAGAAATGAGTCTACAACAGAAATAAAAATAAATAAATAAATAATAATAATAATAATAAAAGTAACCACATACAGCACTGTACTCAAGAGAGAAAGAGAAAGTGAGAAAGAGCGACTATTTGTTTGTCTGCATGTATACATCACTGTTAATATATATATATATATATATATATATATATATATATATATATATATATATATATATATATATATATATATATATATATATATATATATATAAACAATTTAGGCCAAAGAATCAGATCTGGCGGCAGTAAGCTAGAAGTAAATCGCGTACCACAGAAAATATCCAAAAGAAAACAAGGAGATAGATAGATAGATAGATAAGTATATCGTGATAGGTTTCGTGTCTTTTCTGGCTTCAATTCTTCGGGCCCCAACGCTACATTTAGTTTTTTTACGCGATTTTTTCGTATAGGTTAGTGCCTCAGCAGGTGAAAGTCCGGCTCTGGCTGTCTGTTGTAACTGGCACGTTTCCGTTTTTTTTTTTTAAAGTTTCGGTTTTTTAATAAACATTTCTCCGACTTTCAATGCGGATATGTGGAAGGGACTGTTCAAACACTCGGTCATTGAGCAGCGATCCTATTACCACACTCGGTCATGGAATTGATGATGATGATGAGGAGGGTGTAATTACAAGCATCCTTCACTCTAGTGCAGTAAACAATATCTCATGTTAGTTCTTTACGGCAAAACTGAACCAACATGTAGAAAATTGCAAAGGCAAATCTTTTCAATGTATAAACCAAATAAAAAGCCGCCTTTGATATCAGCACAAGTTGGTATTTCAAGATCATATGGCTAGTTTTACTTCAAAGCCTGTTTTTCCTTTTATGCTATAGTTTTGCGGTATTTATGAATTCCAGAAATCCTTCTAAGAAATAAGCTGAAGAAAAAGAAAACTTCGAGGAATGTGAACGTTTCCCGCTTCTTTTGGGGTTCAAAGAACAGGATTCAATGAATGACTGTTTCAATTGATGTATCGTGTTTTTTTTTTTAAATCAATGCTCTAGAACTAACATAGGGAATGACAGAGAATACACAGTGTGTCTCAAAAATGTATATACACTTAAATTTCTTTATTAATACGGTGTCAGTTAAGCTGTATCAAAGATCTATAAATCAAAAGGAATGGGACAAATGTGTCATTATTTTGAGCTCCCGAAACGTGTTTCTAGTGATAGCCGATCTGGACCAGACGCTGGCAATAACACGGTTCTGTCGAGTTGCAAGCAGGCATAAGCAATTCGGTTAAGATTTGGACGCGTTCTTTTTCAGTGACTGTTTTTATCTCATCAAATTTCATTAAGTACCACTCATTAAATTCAACTCTCCTGTCAGCATTACAGATAAAGCAGATATTCCAAAAGCTAAGCAAAATATTAAGAAACGGGAACATTTCATTGGCAAGAGAAAAAGAAAAGAGTACTGAATTGTTATGCAATGTCAGCCCACCTGAATGCTGGACAATCTCCGCACAGATGAAGAAGAAACCTGAGGCGATATAAATGTGGTTCTACAGAAGAATGCTGAGAATATCATGGACTGAACATGTGAGCAACAACGAAGTTTTAGATGGAAAACAATGGAAACAAAAAGGGCACTTATACATAACATCAGAAAGATACAGTTGAAATTTCTGGGGCACATAATGAGGAAAGAGGACTTGGAAAATTCGACACTCACAGAACATATTGAAGGCAAGAGAGACAGAAGAAAACAGCGAATAACCTACCGAACGAGCTTCGATGATTGTATAACAAAACAGGGTTTAGAAGAGATAGAAAAATAAAATCTACTAAGAGCTATAAAGGACAGGAAATTATGGAGAGCCATGATCACCAACGTCCATAGGGGACACGGCACGTAGAAGACGAAGATGAAGAAGTCAGGGTCATCTTCATTGAGGACTTCAACTAATATTACAATAAAACATTTCAATGACCGCGCTTCGCAATACTTTCTTTTGAAATGCTTATCTCGTGGATCAAGCAATTGTAATGAAATTATAAGTCCTACTAGGATTTATCATTAGTGGACACAATCTTAGCAACACAAGGTACGCAGATAATACTATATTGAAGAAAAATTCAGGAAATCCGAGACTGGGTAGTAAAGAAAAAAAAGTGAGGAAAGGACTAACAATTAATTATAAGAAGACAGAATGTATGCATGTCACCAAGAAGAACAGCCTAAGATGCTAGCTACAAATTGGAGACTTCAAATTCAAGCAAGTACATAAACTTAACTATATGGGAAGTGTTATAAAAGACGACGGATAATGTGGCACAGAAATCCGAAGCTGCGTTGGAATAACGATAAATACCCCCAAAAGCTAAACTAATAAGAAACAGTAAAATTTCGTAAGAAACAAAGAAAGTTGAGCTGAAATGCTATGTAATATAAATCCTCCTCTATGGAAGCGCATGCTGGATAATTTCCTCAGAGATGAAAACGCTTGAGGCAACAGAGATGTGGTTCTACAGCAGGATGCTGAGAATACTATAGTTTGAACATGTGAACAACCAGAAGTTCTATGGAAAATGGGAACAAAAGGAGACTTGTAATTAGAATAATAGAGTTGGAATTTCTAGAACACACAATCAAGAAGGAACGCTTGAAGAATTTGGCACTCACATGAGATATTGAAGACAAGAGAAGAAGAAATAAACTGCAAGTAGCCTACCTAATCAACTTGTGTAAATGGATGGCAGAATAGGGACTTACAGGGATACAAATATTGCAAAGAGCTACAAAAGATAGGAAGTTGTGGAAAACCATGATCTCCCACCTTTTTGAAAGGATACGGCGCATAGAAGAAGATCTTACGAATGCTAGATAATTTCCAAAAAATGCCTTCCAAAAGTTAAAGTAAGAATGTGTAAAATTTAGCTGGAAACAAAAAAAGGTATGCTATGTAATATCAATTCTCCTTTTTGTTAGCGAATGCTGGACAATTTCCTCAGAGATGAAGAAAAGACTTGAAGCAACAGAGATGTGGTTTTACGTTTTCCCTGAAACATTAGCTTCTCAAACGAAAGAAAGTAAAATGTTTTTTTAAAATTAAAACAAAAAATGTTTACAGTAGGAAAATATCTATACATAAAATTCTGCGCCTTCCGTTATTCCGTCCGTCCGTCCATCCGAAACTCTCAAATAGCCACGCATTAACCGATCGACACCAAATTTTGAAGAGAAATGCAAACAGTTAAGGTACAATTGGTTTTACACCGAACAATAAGCCTAATGAGCCACGTGACAAAACTCCTTATCCGTATTCTAATGAACAGAGCGCGCAGTAGAATCAGCCCAGAGATAGGACAAGAACAGTGCGGGTTCGTTAAAGACACTAGAACAAGGAACGCGATATTCATGCTCAGAATGCTATCAGAAAGAGTCATACAGATGCAGAAGAACGTTTCATAGACTACGCGAAGGCCTTCGACAAAGTACGCCACCAGGATCTGATGAAACTGCTCAGCAACGTCGATATATTCGGGAAAGATATCAGAATAATCAAGAACCTATACTGGCAGCAAACAGCATGCATACGCATAGGGAAGAAGTTCAGTGAATATACAAAAATAGAAAGGGACGTAAGGCAAGGATGTGTCTTCTCACCCGACCTGTTCAACCTATACAGCGAGGCAATTCTAAGAGAATTGGAAACCCTACCAGGATTTAGCATTGGCGGCCACAATCTTAACAACATAAGATACGCAGAGTACTGATAGCAGACACGGAAATGAAATTACAAAATCTCCTACAGAAGGTATCAACGGAGAGTGAGAAGAAGGGACTAAGCATAAACTACAAAAAGACTGAGTGTATGGTCGTCAGTAAGAGGATGAGCCTGCTATGCGATCTGAAGGTCGGGAACACTAGAATCAAGCAAACGCGGAAGTTTAAATATCTGGGAAGCGTCTTGACAGAGAACGGTAAGTGCGACACTGAGATCCGTAGGCGTATTGGGATGGCCAAGAACACATTCCAAAGTTGGGCAGAGTACTGCGAGGCAGGAGGATATCTTTGGTAACAAAGAAAAGAATACTGAACTGTTACGTGACATCTGTCCTTCTTTACGGCAGCGAATGTTGGACGATTTCCTCAAAGATGAAGAAGAGACTCGAGGCGACAGAGATGTGATTCTACAGAACGATGATAAGGATATCATGGACCGAGCGTATGAGCAACGATGAGGTCTTAGAGAGGTTGCAAACAAGGAGGAAGCTTATACTTAATATCAGGAAAAGGCAGCTGAAGTTTCTGGGACACATAATGAGGAAGGAGGGCCTGGAGAATCTGATATTCACGGCTCGAGTAGAGGGAAAGAGAGACAAGGGAAAACAACGCGTGACATACCTGGCGGACTTAAGCAAGTGGATGACAGAACGTGGTCTGGGGGAGGAAGCAGAAGGAAGGAACTTGTTGAGAGCTGCAAGGTATAGAGGGAGGTGGAAAGCCATGATCGCCTACGTCCTGAAAGGACATGGCACATAAAAAGAAAGGTGCGTAGCTTAGCACAATAAATTTTCATTCAATTTTTTGAAAAATTAAAAGACTTATTATTTAACATACTAAATATTCCCACTATTTTAAAAACAATTTAATCATTAAAATAACAAATACTTTTTTTTTTAATAAAAATGAAATATTGTTTTTTTTTTTCATATCTTTTCTTTAAGATTTTATATATACAAGAATCCAGTTTCCGGTTCACCGTGCGTTTGCTAGAACTATAAACAAATCACAAGGCCAAACGCTTCAAAAGGTTGGAATTTGGCTCCAGAAATAAATATTTACGCATGGCCAGTTGTATGTTGTATGCTCAAGAGTAAGAAATCAAAAGAATTTATTCTTTGCTGTGAAAAAGGAAAAAAAGAAATTCTCTTAAAAGAATATTGTTTACATTGAAATCCTATAAAATTAAATTAAATTTAAAATATTATTAAACTGTATTAAAAAGTATTTTCCTAACGAATCAGCTTATTCAAATTTCATCGATAGATTTGCAAAATTGAACCAAACATAAAGTTTGTAAATCTCGGCAAAAAATGTTAGCAATAACTTCAAAAATACTAAATCCTGTATAGATTTCAAAACGCGTAGGATAAAAAAATTCTTGTATCTAAAAATGCCCATGTTATTAGAAGATTAGATAAAAATATAGAATCATGAGCCTTTAAAACAATGTCTGATTTAACCCCTCCTTTTACTACGTAATTCATAGCCCCTTCACATTTTGATTTGCGGTACCCTGCTTGCATTATAGTATATTTGAAAGGAAGAATAACAATTGTATATTCACGTTAAAATATGCAAGAACCATCATCTCTGAGAATCAGTCTGGTAGCTTGGAAACTATGACGTAGACGTTAATTTAGAGAAAGAAAACGTCTCGAATTTTGGCTGCGTTGTCTTGTTTTTATAAAAACCAGCCCAATTCTAGCAAGTAATTACAGCCTGTAATGTTATTCACATTTCTGAGAAACAATTGGCCGTTGAAAGCGTAAAAATGAAGCAAGAATAATCGCTGTCCTAAGGAATATAATTAAAAAGAACATAACCTGGCGTTTATTTTGGTATTGCCGTTCCAGAACGGAAATCGAAATCAACGAACCGATTTCGAATGTCGCCTTGACTGTTAATATTCACTTTGCTCTAAGACACTTGGGAAACGCATGAATCTAATTCTCTTTGCGCTTTGTTCCATTGCCTTCTTTTATATGTCACGCCCTTTCAGGATATAAACGATCATGGCTCTCCACAACTTTCTGTATCTTGTTGCTCTAAGTAACTTTTGGTCCGTTAACATCCGTTGTTCTGTCGAAATCGTTAAGTATGTTACTAGCAGTTTCTCCTTGCGTCTCTTTTCTCCAGTATGTCATGTGAGTGTTAAATTCTCCAAGCCCTCTTTTTTCATTATGCGTTCTAAAATCTTTCTGATTGTAAGTATCAGTTTCAGTGTAAGCTTCATCATCATATATATATATATATATATATATATATATATATATATATATATATATATATATATATATATATACAGAAACATGTCTATTTACTGGCATGTCAAAGAAGACAGTGAGCGAGTGAATATTTTACCTGTCCAGGTAGCAGCAGCAAAAAGCTGTTAACGCCTATAATTAATCCTGACAGGGCTTAATTCGTTGATTTTAATGTTGTTTCTAGAATCTGCATTGTATTAAGTCGATTTACGTGCAATCCATAATTTCTGAGTATTTCTTTAGTTATAACTTTAATCCTGTCGGCATTAATTGTTGTTGTCTTTGGTTGTTACTTCAACTGAGAATTGTTAAAGCGATTCAGTTTAGGACCGGCGACCAACTCCGAGATAATAGTACAAATTGATTTGAAAGTGTGGGGGCGGTATTTCATTGCACATCCACGAAGGTAACCTGTGACAGGTGGTCAGTTTTTAGTGTGAACAAATGCGTGTATCGATACATTTTATGATGTGCCATTGAAAAATAACTATTATTATTATTATTACTAGCAGAGTTATCCGGCGTTGCCCGAGTGTACATGGCTGAAATTGTATAACCGGACTCCCCTGTATACCCGCAACCCTTGTCTGGAAATGTCTGCCTGCGTCCCCAATTGTATGCATCATACGTTGCTATACTAAGCTACTCCCCCTCATCTTTTTACGGTATTTTCTTCGCATGTGTTTGATTGTTCTTAATAAAGGAATTCCATCGATAAAACTTCTTATGTGATAGTTGCTCGGGGTTAAATTGTTTCAATGTTTTAGATATTCAGTATATTTCCTATGGCCGTAATAACTTTCAAATAGTATAGCTTTGTTCACAAATAGAATAATCAATCAAAAACTAGGTTGAAGCGTCAGAGCTTGATTCAACTGCAAGCGCAAACGCATGGACAACCCTCCTTCTTCACACGTTGACTGTGAAGCTGGGGTTGATGAGAGGTTCTTCGGGAATTTTCCCTTTTAACGCTTCAATAATCCTCAAACAATCTTTCATCAAAGGTTGTCCGAATGCCAATTTATGATGGAATCATATGAAGAAACTATTGGCGATTTTGGACCTAGTTTGTCGCAGATTTCTTACGCTTAACTGAAACAATCTAAACCAAACATTTATGAAAGACAAGTTGTGTGTCATATGAAATTTACATGACAAAATGAGGAAGTTATTCAAGTTTTTATTTTAAGTAGTATGAAAACCCCCATTTTTTCACGGATTTTTTCGATTTTGTGCGTGACGTTAATGTCGATAGGAAAACTATCAAGCACTCTGCATAAACCTCGTAACATGAGATATGTTTTGCATTTAGTGCAAAGAACATCAGCTCATCCAGTAAAAATTTTGTTCTTGCAACTTTGCTTTGGTTTTTGCAAAAAGTCATACGTACCTTCAGTTTTATCAATTTTTCTGCCAAACCGGGAGTGGGGAACAGGAGATTGAAAAGTAGGTCTTGACCTAATATAGTAAATTTGCAATATGAGTGTATACTTTCATCCAAATCGGTCGAGAAATGTGGGCGTGCATAAATAACATACATACACAGACAGACAGATACACACATATTCTATTTTATAGATACAGATTATTATTATTATTATTATTATTATTATTATTATTATTATTATTATTATTATTATTATTATTATTTCCTTTGATATCTGGCGTTTACACATTTCTTTCAGGGTCCTGCCCAGGGACCTAAGGTTAGAAATGGCATCATGACACTTTCCACTGAAAAAAAAAAAAAATAAAAATATATATATATATAAAATAAAATAAAATAAAAAATAATTACATAGATAAAGCCCTTCGTAAAGTGTGGGCTGTACTTGTCAGAACAATTTTTTTGTATCTCTTTGAGACATGGACTTCCAGGGATCCCTTCAATTAGTCTACTGGAATCTTTTCCAACCAGTCCAAGGGCTCCAACTACAACAGGGATTGTTGATGTTCCCAAGTGCCACATTTTTGAGATTTCTATTTCAAGGTCCTTGTATTTTGACAGCTTTTCGAATATGTTCAAAGATACATTGCAGTCTGCAGGGACTGTCATATCAATAAGGAGGCACTTATTTTGTTTGTGGTCTTTAATAACAATGTCTGGGCGGTTGGCTTTGATTGTTCTGTCAGTGTGTATTGTGTAGACCCATAGAATTGTAACAGGTCCTATCTCCGTAACCGTAAAAAATTCATTTATTATTATTATTATTATTATTATTATTTCCTTTGATTTTTGTTGTATACACATTTCCTTCCGGGTCCCAACTAGAGATCTAAGGTCAGAAATGGCTTTATGACATTTTCCACTGATAATTTTTGTGAAAAAACAAAAAACAAAACAAAGAATACACACATTTTACATAGATAAAACTCTTCGTAATGTGTTAGCTGTACAATTTTTTGTATCTCTGTAAGGCATACGTTACCAGGAATCTCTTCAATGAGTCTTTGTTGTTATTATTATTATTATTATTATTATTATTATTATTATTATTATTATTATTATTATTATTATTCAGTCATTGCAGGATATAACTTTGGCTTTACTATTTTTAGTACAATGGGTAAATTCCGATTTGAAGGCGGATTTGTGGTCATCAGGCATCGAATATTGGCGGGTAACGTTTTTTCTCCTCATATCATCTGCTTATACTAAGGCGCCACATACAAAATAAAATGTCACCCCCCCCAAAAAAAAAACCCAATGTCGAAGTCCTTATCAGGTGGTGATATAGATAAAGCAAATTAAATCACCAAGTGACATATTTACTAACCTGAACTTCGTGTCTCTCATTCCTTT
The DNA here is from genome assembly GCA_964036315.1 of Acanthosepion esculentum. Classification (NCBI taxonomy): domain Eukaryota; kingdom Metazoa; phylum Mollusca; class Cephalopoda; order Sepiida; family Sepiidae; genus Acanthosepion; species Acanthosepion esculentum. Next base: position 77,954,267 of record OZ038488.1, read on the forward strand.
CTTCCAGCGATAAGCTTCATAATGACCCGAGTTGTACGTCACCTATTCAATTGGTTTCGATACATATATGAAGAGATTTGACAGTTTTATTTGTTCTTTAAATAATCCGAAAAGGAAGTGGTCATCAGGTTAACATATAAGAACACCATAACCCACTTTTGTTTTTACAGCGTACGTCCAACATTTGTTTCCATGCGTTTTCAAATAATTGTTTTACTTGCAATAAAAAGAAATAAAACTTCTGTTCAATATAAAAAGGCAGTTTCTACCTCTCTTTGATTGTATGCAGGCATTGAAGTGAACAAATAAAGCCATATACGCCCACAAAGATAGCAAATAATGTATGATTTACATAGACACACACACACATAAATAATAATGATGATACTTAAGAATAAAACAAAACAACTTACAGACAGTAAATACAGACACACAAAAATTCAACAACACAGTCAAGAAACTTTTAAAACCTAAAAACAAATCAAGGACAAAACTAATAGAATTACACCTCACTATTCAGCTTACTCATAACTCGCAAACCAAACATACCCGTCAGGACCATTGTATCTAGCATCAACAACGTCTCCCAACAAACTAATTATAGCAATCGCAAAACTCGTAATTCCGTTCCTGGTTACCATCAACCGAACACGTATTTAACACTCTGGTGACAGAGGATAAAAAAACATAAACATGGAAAACAAGATTATGGCTAGCTTAGATATCAAATCATAACGTTGCAAAATGCCTCAACATATTAAGAAATCACCTAAAAAAATATAAAGAACTTTCTCTACCTGTCCATAAAATTATACGTGGGTTTTCTGAGCCCGTAGGCTCGGCCAAAAATATTCCCTTTTGGACCCGTATAAATGGATTTAGGGCCAGTCTACCTCCCCGAACGAAACTCTGTCCTTCGGCGGAGCCTCGTTCGGGTTCCTCTCTGCACAGAGGCAGAGAGTTCGACTGTTTAGCTGGAACAGATCCCAGTTAGGATATCTAGCTACCCCCCCCCCCACGAGGGTTGCATGTGGCACAAGGCCGGGTTTAATGTGGGTTTTCCGAGCCCGTAGGCTCGGCCAAAAATATTCCCTATTGGAACCCGTAAAAACGGGTTCAATGTCAGTTTACCTGCCCGAACGAGACTCTGTCCTTCGGCGGAGCCTCGTTCGGGTTCCTCTCTGCACAGAGGCAGAGAGTTCGACTGTTTAGCTGGAACAGATCCCAGTTAGTTTCTGTAGTCCGTTGACTTACAGATACTTATAGTTAGTTACTACCTGCAGTGTAGTCACTCATGGGGGTGACAGGTTATTCTATTACATCACACATACTTGTTATGTAGGTTGCTCACTGTTTCCCATTGTTCCTCTTACCTGAAATATGTCTCCAAGCCTACTTTCCTCATTTTTATTTACAAAAAAATCAACTGTGTCTTTCTGATTCTAAATATGAGTGTCCTTTTTGCTCCCATTTTCCTTAAAGCTTTCCAGTTACTCACATACATCGCTCATGGTATTCTAAATGTTCTTCTGTAGAACCACATCTTTGTTACCTCATGTTTCATCTTTATCTGTCCAGCATCCATCGATATTTAAGAGAATTGATATTACATAGAATTTCAGCTTTCTTTTCTTTATTTCTGACGAAACTTTCCAGTTTTAATTTCCTGTTTCTTAATACTTTGTTTAACTTTTCTAAGGCTTCTTTCGTTATTTCGATTCGGTTTCGAATTTGGCTTCAATATATCCTGTGATTGTCAAATTTTCCAGTTCCTCTTTCCTCATTATGTTAAGTCTATAGAATTCTCAGAATACATCCGTAGAAACATATTTTTGTTGCCTCAAGCCTTTTCTTTATATACGAGGAGATTGTTCACCATTCACGGAGAACTGGTATTACATAACTTTACTGTTTTATAGAACTTTGCTTAGACATTGTTCGGACTATTGTCCTCATCTTTGTTGCCATATTTATTACGTTTCAGCCGTTGTACGCTCCGGCCTTCTTCAGGTGGTTGAAATGTCGAACTGAAACGTTGTAATAAATATGGCGACAAAGATGAGGACAATAGTCCGAATAATGTAAATAATGTACATAATACCTCATCTCAGAAATATAGACAGAAACTTTGCTTAGCTTTTGGAAGGCAACTTTCGCTATTCCAATGATACTTCGGATTTCGGTGTCACATTTTCCGTCTTCTGTTAAAACACTTCTTTGATATTCATATCTTCAGCTTTTTCTCTTACTGATAACTTTACATTCTGTCTTCTTACAATTGATGGCTAGTCCTTTCTTCTCGCTTTCCTTTACAGTCTTGTCTAGTTTTATTTCTGAGTCTGCAAGCAATACATAGATAAAGAGAAACAGAAATTACAATCTATGTATGGAGGAGAAACTGAAAATCATAGAATTTAAAAACGTAAATGATTTAATAAGCAAGAAAAGAATGAAATTATTTCGAACTGTCTGCACGATGACGCATTCATTTTGAAAAATGTGAAAAGAACGATACAGTAAGTTCCCGCCTATTTGTGGTACAGCATTCGCGGATTCACACGGTCGCGGATTTTTCTTTAGAACAAATGTATATGTCATTCGCGGAAACACCGAATATTCGCGTGTTTTTGTGAAGAACATATGTACAATTTTTTTGAATTGACCAGCAAGAATATATTTGCTGGTGTTCATTTATTATGAAATATTGAACAAAGTAACTAATAATAACAAAACAAAAGTCATTGAAACAAATCAAATTCAGTCGACCATTGATGACAATTCCAGAACAACGTAACTATAAACAATTTTTTCTATCCTCTGCCAGCCGCTATGATGGAGAAATTATTACCTCGAACCGTCGCCAGTGAGACACGCTGCAAGAGCCACTCCGTTTCGCGAGGCTCGTTCCTTAATCGAGACGCAATCGCGCCAATCCTCCGAAGGAACGCCATCGAACGAGGGCCAATAACCTCTGAAGTCTCCACTGCCACAGGAGTAAAAAAAAATCTATCAGCAAGAGAAGAATATTTAGCTATTTTTTTTATCTCTGCATCTCGAGCGACGGACCCCAGCTCAACCGCGGACCTGATCAAATTACCGGCCGAAAATGTATCCGCACAGGTCGCAACGACTTACCCATTTTAAAAGGGAAGATGGTAATGGCATCCGACCGCTTTCCATCACCACGGTCGAGGCCTACGGGTTCGATTTGGGAAGGGAACCCAGCTGCATCCAAACCTCTTTTGATGATGTCGTTAATTGCTGCATGCCGTGGAAAACGGCCGGCACTACGACGACAGGAGAGAGGATGCAAACCAATCTTATTGATGGAGGCTCCACATCTGCATCTGTGACGCTCACATAATTTGAGTCCAAGACGGATCGCGACTCCGACCCGAGTGCACTCATCATCTAGAAGGGTACCGGTAGATGAAGAGGGCACTGCGTTGATCCAGGCGCCACTACTCGGTTGTGAAGCAGATAGTAGACAGGCGAGGCGATGCTGATCCAGAGAGAGCCTCAAATTAGTAAAATTGGCCTCGCATTTTATTTTATCCCAGCTTTTTTGTTTTGATGTGTCTAGTGGGATAGAAAGTAATTCTTGGGTCCAGACGCTGCAAGCTTGTTTGAAAGAACTACCCGAGAAACACTGAGACCATACACTGAGTACAAATGTACTATGTACAAATTATTCGCTGAGAAATCCATCGATTCGTGTATTTTTTCGATAGAACATATTTAAAATATTCTTATATATGATTTTCATTTTATTTAAGTGACTTAAAACATATAACAGTAATTTATGGTAAAAATCGGCAGAATTGTCCATCATTGTAAAAAACAAACGCATAAATATGCATAGTGCTTTGTTCTTTATTAGGGGCTGCGGCTGGGGTCTTAAAAGTGGCTTATGCTAAGTCTGGGGGCATCACCACAGTTCTTTTTTTAGAAAACGTTTTAAACTTTATATTTTATGTCTTGTTACACATGTTTTATACAGTATTTTAAATGGTTGTCTTGATCCATGTGTAATTAAAAACAGTTATTGTATGTATGAAAGAAAATTTATACTAAGTGTATAGTCACCAATACTATTTTTCAAAAATGTTTTTAAAAGGGTCTGAAATGTTTCTAAAGTGTTTAGGATGAAAGTTTAAGGCATATGGGGATTTTAACAATCAAAATAGGTACTTATAAGCACTTTAGGTGGGTTACAAGTATTCGGGGATGCTAACTATTCGCGGCCGGTTCTGGTCCCTAACCCCCACGAATACGAGGGACTCACTGTATATCTCGGGAGCGTCCAAGATAAGCAAGCTCCCATTTTAAAAAAAAAATGCGATGCATGAAACAAACTATAATTAGATAGCTAAATAAGAAATGTTATGTATGTGTGTGTAAGAGCTGGTTGATCGTTTCCGAGAACTCTTGTTTGCTAAGGCGGCTAACTCATCCCTGTTGCATACATTTGTGTTTCTTCAAAACCAAGATAACCAACCTTGGTTTATACTGAGAGCAGACCTTACTTACTGTTTTTGAATTTGCGTTTGGATTCAATGATAGCGATCGGTTGGAAAATCATATTACTCCAAGAAGACCCCGCTAACAGACTCCATTTAAACTGTGTAGACATACTTCATTCACCTTTTTTCAACCGAAAATAATTATTTCGAAATAATAAGATATATGAAAGGTAATAATTATCACTAAGATACTTTAATGAATTCTTTTGATATTATTTCTTATTATTTCTACAGAGTGCGGCAGAAATACTTCCCATATATACCTCCTAGAAGGACTTAACGAAATTTTTAGATTGGCAGCAAGGTCTCATCAATTTACACTTGAAATGACTAGATATAACCGTAAGTTCTATGCTAACAGTTTCTTCTATCACACTTCTCGCTTGTGGAACTCTCCTCCGGCTTCTTACTTCCCAGTCAACTTTGATCATTCAAAAATTTAAATGCCATGTCAATCGTTATCTTCTGTCATATTTTATTGTCCTTTCTCCTCATATTATCTAACACTCAGCAACCCCTTACACGTTAGTGATTTTATTGCTTTGCTTGGCGGGGGGTGTGAAGTGATCTAAAAAAATACCCCTTACTGGCTTACCATTATGTAGAAGATATTTCTGGGAGTTATGTGTGGTAGGTATGTTTATTTAATATTTAAGGTATTTTTAGTATGTTTATTTAATATTTTCATGTTTCTTTTCAGGTTAACATTAATTTATTAATATCAACCTGCCAAGAAATCCCATAAAGTCCTTATTGGCGAAAAAATACTTCCCGATAGGAATCAAACCTGTATTATTTTTTTTTCATCAAGGAAACCAATCCTTTAACCGAAATGTATCCTACCAATTAGGATTAGGCAAACCATGATAAAGTAAAACCCGGGAAGCATATTTACAGTTAGTTAAGACTTTCGATTTCTAGGCCGGCTGACATTAATTTCACTGTTCAAAATAACAACTATGTCCAGTCAAAACGTGCATCCATTAAAAGTAATGTTCACAGTAATAAGAAATAAGGTTTATCTTTCGTTATGAAATTGTATAATTCCTATGCAGTTCATTATCTTAGCTGCTCTGAACAAATTGATTATTGATTCTGGGGAATGGCATATGTTAATCTTTTCGGTTGGCAAAAGCCAGGCTTTTCGAGATGACATTCGCGTTTCTCTGCTTTCCAAATGTCAATATGACACTTACGTATTACCATACGGACCACACAAGGCGTCGTTATAGTTTTTTTTTTATCTAAGTGAGACAAAAATGTCTCTGCATGACATGACTTCTTTCAGATAGTCCTCAGCAGTGTAACAAAGTACTAAAGATCACACGATTAGAGGCATTAATCCAAGTTGATGTCTAAAATCGCTCATCAAACCTGAAAAGCAATTGGTTCTTCTAAACGCCTGACATTTTTTTGCGTTTTATCATTTGCGAAGGTGTGGCCAAATGAAAGAAAGAAATTAGTTTCTGATGGTATTAATAGGTGCACTGAAAAGATATCTAACGTTACTGAACTTCGACATTTTTAAATTCAATTATATTTTGCGGCTCCGAGTAGAAAACTGAAAAAGAAAAGTTTTTTTATTCACTTTCATTAAGTTGTATATATATATATATATATATATATATATTCGAATACAATGAATGTTGGTATAGTTGGAATAATCTTCCAGTAACCAAAAACATTATTTTTAAAAAATGCTCCGTACAGATATTTATTTAGAAAGTATAACATATGTATAACATCACTACAAAATAGCCATTTTGTTTCAACACATCTGGTGTCTTGTCACGTGATCAGTTCACAAGACACCAGAAGTGCTGAAACAAAATGGCTATTTTTGTAGTGATGTTATAACATACATGTTATAATATATATATATATATATATATATATATATATATATATATATATATATGTTAAACCTAAGGACCCAGGCAAACCTACCTAGGTTTCACCAGCATTACCCTGACGATCCGTTTAGGTGAAACCTAGGTAGGTTTGCCTGACTCCTTAGGTTTATGTTAGGTTTACTCGTGTATTGAGCACTTTACGTAGTTGCCTTTACTCGTTTTGGAGGGTTTTTACTTTGGACTCTGAGCTTGAACTCTGGACGATTGTTTTCGCCTCAATTTCATGTTTTTCTTTCTTTCTTTTTTTATTCCTCATTTTTCCTTGGGTACTGGTTTGTTCTACTACAACCCGAAATACCCAAGGTTTTTCCAAGCGAGTACCACCATTTATATATATATATATATATATATATATATATATATATATATATATATATATATAATATATATATATATATATATATATATATATATATATATATAAATGAAAATACGTAAAATATCTAGAGTCTGAAGAATGGTTCACATAAAGTAACAAAGGTATTAATCCTACTAATATTCAGTTCACAGGAATAATGTAGAGTAGTAGAATAATGACAGTCAGAGAGGAACTTTGTTAGGCCGTTACCAGCTTAGATAGGTATGGTGTTTTCTACATGACATAACAAGTTCCAGTGGTATATAGCGTGAGGTAGAATTTCAGTTCAATTTCAGTAGTTTCATTTGTGCGTTGTGGTGTAATGGATATCGGCTCGGCATGTGGAAACGAAGAGCCGAGTTCGAATTTCAGTCTGGTTCGTTACATTCACTTACGCGCAAATACCACTGGGAAAGGTATGAATCTCAGCTATTGGATTAAATAGCAGGGTAGATTGGTTTCTATAGACTTGGTTGGCAACCAGTCTATCTCAGAAAGAAATGGCAACCTACTGAGGGAAAATCTTCTGCCTAGTCAGTCATAAATCGTAAGAGACATGATCGCTCAAACATGTATCACGTATGGCACTTAACTGACTGACTCTACATTTAATCAAGCACATTATGGGTAAATAGCAGGACAGACCGGGTTATATAGCCTTGGATGGCAACCAGTCTATCTCAGAAAGAAATTGCAACCTACTGAGGGAAAATCTGCCTAGTCAGTCATAAATCGTAAGAGACATGATCGCTCAAACATGTATCACGTATGGCACTTAACTGACTGACTCTACATTTAATCAAGCACATTATGGGTAAATAGCAGGACAGACCGGGTTATATAGCCTTGGATGGCAACCAGTCTATCTCAGAAAGAAATTGCAACCTACTGAGGGAAAATCTGCCTAGTCAGTCATAAATCGTAAGAGACATGATCGCTCAAACATGTATCACGTATGGCACTTAACTGACTGACTCTACATTTAATCAAGCACATTATGGGTAAATAGCAGGACAGACCGGGTTCTATAGCCTTGGATGGCAACCAGTCTATCTCAGAAAGAAATGGCAATCTACTGAGGGAAAATCTTCTGCCTAGTCAGTCATAAATCGTAAGAGACATGATCGCTCAAACATGTATCACGTATGGCACTTAACTGACTGACTCTACATTTAATCAAGCACATTATGGGTAAATAGCAGGACAGACCGGGTTCTATAGCCATGGATGGCAAGTGGTCTACCGCAGAAAGAAATGGCAACCTACTGAGGGAAAATCTTCTGCCTAGTCGGTCATAAATCGTAAGAGATATGATCACTCAAACATATATCAAGTATGGCACTTAACTGACTGACTGGCTGAACAAATGAAAACATTTTTATGAAGACAGGAATTAAAAAATGCTAATTAAAGTTTTCTGAAAAAAAATTAAATGCTTTAGAAAGTTAATATCTTTGAAAGGACCCTTTAGAATTTTAAGGTTTTTTGAAGGTATCTGTTCTTATATGCTAATCGCACGTACTTATATATATATATATATATATATATATATATATATATATATATATATATATATATATATATATTCACTGGTTAGGCTATTCGGACAATAGACTTCTTTGTACCCGAATGGCGTTAGGAGCTAGGCCTTGAATGGCTGGACATTGGA
>OZ038488.1:77970229-78080229 GCA_964036315.1 Acanthosepion esculentum
CCACCACTACCAGCAATACCCACCACCACCATCAGTAATACCCAACATCACTACCAGCAATAACCACCACCACCAGCAATTCCCACCACCACAACAAGCAATTATCACCACTACCAGCAATACCCACCACTATCGGCAATACCCACCATTACCAGCAATAGCCATCACCACCACCAGCAATACCCACCACTACCAGCAATACCCAACATCATCAGCAATACCCACCACCACCATGAATCGATATACCGTATATAAGCCGACTTCATGTATAGTGTGACGGCTGAAATATTTATGCATGAATTATACCCCCCCCTCCGAAAAAATATAAAACAAGAAACTAAAATAAAAAAGTGGAGGCGGGAACCATGATTTGTGGTCTGGTTTCTTCAATTTAGAAAAGGAAAATGGTGGATATCTCTCTTCATTAAAATATCGTTTGCATGCATCATTATGATTATTATAAAAACATAGAATTTACTGTTTGCTAGTTCTTGGCAAATGTTAAATACTTCACGCCCATTCAACTATTTTCAATAGCGTTCATTAACATTCGTAAATTTAAAGAGGAGAAATGGAGAAGTTCTAACCGTCATATTCTTACAGGGTTGAGTTTGTTAATTCCTGATTTAACATAAACAATAAACCAGAATGAAAGTCGAGGACAGCAGTGAGCCATGGTATCAGGCTCTACAGAATGACATTTTAATATTAAACTATGAAAAATTTTTTTTTTATTTAGTAAGCATAATGTATTTCACTGTACTCTCTCACTCCCTCTTGTTTCTCTCTCTCGTTCTCTCACTTTTTTTTTGTCATTTTGATTTTAGCTTGAATATTTCAAATAAATCGTTAGCTTTAGCATTGGCGTGCATGAAGAATTGTGTTGAGTTTTCTTTTAAAAGAATTTAAAATTGGTACCGAATCCAACATGGTATTCAGATAGACAGATATGAACATAGATTTGTATTTTATTTTACACTAGTTCACTCAATACTAGGCTCCAGAGTCACTCTAGAGGCTCACTGTTAAAATGATTATGATGAACGGAGTGTACGATATGAATGAAAAAGGAGGTGATAGGACGTGAAGATTATGATAGATAAGAATTGACACTTGGCCTGAAGAAGTTATGACTGTTGTACTCATAGAAGCATCCGCGCTGGAGTCTGTTTCTCAAAATAGCAGTTTCTTCTCCCTACTGTACTGTTAGAGCTCGGTCAGAGGAGAGATCAGCTGCCAAACTCTGGTCATCGGGGTTTTTGGAGGTGCACCCATATACCGTTGTATCATCAGCATAGATATTCCCAAATGTTAGGAGTATACTCTTAGGCAGATCATTTATATAAAGTAAAAAGAGGGATGCCCCGAGAAGACAGTTTTTCCTCCACTGAGCTATTAGTGTTAGGTGAGAGGAGAGATCAGCTACCAATATCTGTTCATCCACGGTTTTTGGAGGTGCACCCATATACCGTTATCTCATCAGCATAGATATTCACAAATGATCGGAGTATACTCTTAGGTAGATCATTTATATAAAGTAAAAAGAGGGATGTCCCGAAAAGCGGTGCTTGGGGGACGCCTGTGTTGATTGCAAAGTTCCGGGTACTGGCCGTTAATAACTACCTTCACGAACCTACCCGTTAGGAAGGAATTTATTATTATTATTATCTCATAAATCCTGACACCTGTATATTAATTAGATATTAAATTCCACCAGCTGATACTTCCAGTAAATATGGCATTCAGGGAACATTCATTTATCGTGACTTGTGGTAGCTCAGGGTTCGGTCAGCGATGATGGAATGTAACTAGTTTGGCTTTCGAAGAACTGAGTGTAACCGGCCATTTTCCACCCACTGAGAGGTTAGAGCTAGATCCGAGGAGAGATCAGCTGCTGCCAATCTCTGGTCATCTAGAGTCTTGGAGGTGCACCCATATACCGCTGTATAATCAGTATAGATATTCACAAATGATCGGAGTATACTCTGTTGCAGATAATTTATATAAAGTAGGAAGAAGTTTTGACCGAGAAGCGAACCTTGGGAGACGCCTGTGTTGTTCGCTTGGGATTCGGAGGATTCACTGTTAACAACTACCTACTCGTTAGTAAGGACTTAATAACTGATAAGTCTCTTGATTCCATAGATCATAATTGATTGGAAGTGAATTAAGGTGAGCCACACTAAATATCCCATTCATTACCAGAAAATTGTCAGTTCTCTGACCGTAACCAGTTAGGCATGTCCCTATAGGCTGATGCATTATGCATCTCTGTTCATGAGCGGAAGTAGTGGGATGGTGTCATGACCGGGTATCGAGAAGGATTTTCTCAAGTTTGAAGGGTGAAGCAGCCATAGCGACTTGGAAGTTTGATAGAGTCTTGTGACGTTTCATATGTGAGAAAGCGGTTGTAAGAAAATATTTTGTCACCAACATAGAGATGCTTTTGGACTATATTGAGAGTAGAAAATGAAGAATGTGCAGCTACTACCTATATATGACAGGAGTACTCTATTTTGGGCCTGTTCTGGTACTTGTGGGGGTAGTGGACAGTGCTTTTGCTGTTTTATCTTTCAGAATCACAGACACTGAAGTTATTGGGCGTGAGGTAGATTCTAAGTAACATTTTCCTTAAATCTGTTTTATGGTTACTTTAAATAATTAATTTCACCCCAAGCAAGGCGATAAAGACGCAAGAAGCTTACTGAGAAGGATGGAAACCGAGAAAGCCTTACTGAGGACAAAGGACAATATCCAAGTTCATCAGAACTATTATCATGGAAATATTTATAGAAAAGGCATGGAAACTACGTTATGTCTGGAGGAAAGTGATTGAATCCGATATGCCAGGAACAAAAAAACCTTCAAATTCTTTTTTGGATTTTGTCAAGAATCTCTAGATACATAACAGAAGCTCCAGACCAGATGCGGCAACAATATTCTATGCACGGACGAATGGTAGATTCAAGTGAGAAGAATTGTCTAGCACGACACGGCGAACCAACTTTCTGAGCAGCATACTTTTCAATTGACTTGATGGATTTGGGCCAAGGTTACAAATATATGGCACCGAGTGAGAATCGATTTCACTAATAAGGATTTGAGAGACAACTTACTAATCATTAAACCACGATGAGGTGACCTAAAATGTGCCTTTATATGGAATAAATTATGCTAAGTAAATTGGATTAACGTGAAAATTACTATCGACACATATACGGAACATATAAATTAATGACAGTTTGCCTCGTAAATTGTCTTCAGTGAACTGCGGCTGGATTAATATAAAAATATACTATACACGAGACATGTTAAATTGACAATTTGCTTTTCTATCAAACAAGTGACCTCTGCACTAAATCGCATTATACATGAGTATATTGATTATCTTTAATTAACGCAGAAAAAAATCTTTAAATTTAGTTTAGATTTCAATACATAAAAATGTATAAAATTTCAAATTATAATTATTTCTCCATTTGATATTTCTCATAGAAAGTAGTCTAAAAAACCCTAAAAACCAGAAAAATACCTAAAAGAGCGTTGACATTTGAAAATATTTTCTCTGCTTCTCTAATTAAATTTCTTTTCAACAATAAATAAAAAATAACGAAGTCAAACGAAACTTTTTCCTTTAAGCTCTTCGTTAGAAGATAATGAGGAACGCATAAACAATACATTATTATTCCAAGTAGAAAAAAATAACTGTTTTTTTTTCTGTTTTATGAAATCACTTTATCGCTAAAATTATAATAATTAATATCATCTCCTTTTCTTTGTATATTATCACTGCGCTTAATTTTATTTCTAGAACTTGCAGGTTTGGGTTAAGGGTCATAGAAGAGGACTGAAAATTAAGAGAGTTGAGGTTCTATCTCGAAAGCCTTCTTGAATGTCAATTTACAAGTATCCAACGAGTAGGTACATAATGTGTTAAGTTTAATTATACGAAATGTACTGTTTAAAAAAAATTCGCCTCTAAGCAAGGTAATAAAGCCACTAAGACACTAAGGATTATTTATTGTGAAATAATCTAAAAAAATCATTATCAAGGAGAAAGAACAATAAAAGAACAAGAATTAAGAAGATAACGATTGATATTACCATTTAAATTTTGAAGATAAAAGTTGGTTGGAAAGCAAGATAGATCGACTGATTTACTTTTCGACCTTTTACGGCTTATCAACCTTTTGAAGATAATATTTAAAGTTAGGAATTATTATTAGAGTGTAAGAATTGTTTGAAGATAGTAATGATTTATTGATACAAGTCCGACTAATTAACCCATAGCTGAAGGAGAAGAGGTGTATTCATAACATTCCTCAGGGCATTTTCGCGTAAGTGAATATAAAATAAATCACGACTTGAACTCTGCACTCCGATTAACAATTTCAAGCCATTATTCGTTACCCGACCCGCACATCCAAGCTTACAGCAGGTGGTATTCTCAACCGGTCACATTGCTTAACTTCGGGGATCGTACAAGCACCGGCGTTTCAACGTGATATGGTTGTAAGCAAGAAAGTGGAAGAGATTTCCACAACTGAGAAGTGTGAAAGAAGAAACTGTTAGCATAGAACTTACGGTTTTATCTAGCAATTTAAATTGTAAAATGGTGAGACCTAGCTGCCAATCTTAAATTTGTAAAGTCGAGGTACTTACCGTGAAAATATTTATAGAAAAAGCAGAGGGTAAAAAACGATTGAACGTTGCCAGAGATACGATGCTACTACAGCGCCCCTATGGCAGCCATTCAAAACTTAGCGAACTCCTCTTTCAAATGGTCACTGACTGATTCCATGACGATGCTTGAGAACTGAAGCAATGCGTCATGAAATTGGTTCATTCTTTTTTAATAACTCTGTATTAATACCACAAATGTTCACGTCACCTGTATACGCGAATGTTACTTTTAGGCCTTCCTTTTCGTTTATTTCATCCAAAATTCTTTGAAACCCAGCCACTTCATTTGTGATGCCAAACGACGTACCTTTGGAATTATACAATTTCCCACCGGCTTCAAAAGCCGTGTAAGTGCGATCTGCTTTACGTAGGGTAAGTTGGTGATACGCACTTGTTAGGTCTAGTTTAGAGTACAGACTACACTTTGCTATTTCCGAAACCATTGTTGTAATCTTAAGTAGAGGATAGACATATTTTAAGGTCGAACGATTTATCATTTGTGAATAATCTATGACCTTTTTTTTCGTTTCTCATCCTTAGTTATCATTACTTCAGCTCTCCGCGGAGATCTACTTGGCTCAATGATATCTGAATCCAACAGGCTTTTTATTTCTTTACTTATAAATGCCTCTTCTTCTCTAGAGTATCGTCGGGATTTAACAGATATAGATCTACAGAAAGGTGACAGATTTTGAAACAGAGGAGGAGGTGAAATCCTCATGCTAGTTGGTCTAGACAGTTTTAGAGGTGGTCTGTCGTCCTCATATAAAATTTCTATTTTTCTGCAGGTCTTGAAAGTCTTGTCCGAGGATCACATCAGCACATAAATTATCCATTAAGGGTAAATTAAATGTTTTGGAAGGTTCTGTACCCACCGTAAGATTAGCTTTACATTTTCCTACAGTTTTTAATAATGAGTCAGACGAAGCCATGCTGACGGTAGAGTTAGTAGGTCTAACTCCCAAACTGACTGAGCTATCTTGGTGTCGATACAACTATGACTACTTCCTGAATCTACTAGTGCGGTAAGTTTTTTTTTTCACGAAGCATTTTATCGTGGCTTTCGAAACTCACTGTAGTCCAGTAGTTACCGTACCATGGCGGGTAACGCAGAAGAAAACTTATTAAATTTCAAACGACAAACTTTAGCGAAATGACCTTCCTTTTTCCAACTGTAACAACTAGTTCCTCGAGCCGGACACTTAATTCTAGTTTGCCTAGTGCTTCCGCAGAAAAATCACCTTTCTTTGAAAAGATATTTGCTAGAAGCGGATGTCCGAGAACCCTCCTCCTTTTGATCTTCCTCTTGCTGAGAAGTTAAGGCGTTAGTCCGGGGTTCCGATACCGACGCCGCTTTATAACTTGTTTGGCTATCAGCAGAATATGCTTCAGAATTTAGGATAGCCCTTTCCGCACTTCGCGTTTGATTTCCAGCTTCTGTGAGGGTGAGCGTTTTGGTTTCAAGAAGTCTCTGTCGAATAGGAGGTGCGGATAAGCCAGAAATAAAGGCATCTCTAAAAGTTTCCTCTTTATAAACTTGAGCGGTAACATCTTTGAATTTACATTCCTTCGCCAGAACATGCAATGCTTGAAGATATTGATCAGTTGCACGAATTAACAGAAAAAATACAGAGATGCAGCAAAAATACAAACACCTAAACTGGAAGATATAAACCAAAAAGATCTTCGCTAAGGAATGTAAACTCAAGTCATAAGGCATAGAGTTCAACAATACAGCCCAAAACACGTTTCCAATTGAATGAAAGCAAATTTTACTGACAAATAGGGAAACAATGAAGAAAGCGGAACAATCTGGTGCTACAGAAACAAAACAATTCTGGAATAAGTTGTGGGAAGAAAGAAAAGGCACAACAGAGAAACCGAATGACAGGATAAAATGAAACAGGAATTACAAAGGAAAGAAGAATGAGCAGAGGGTGAAATGAATCGAGAAACCTAAAGACGAACTAGAAATCACCTAGCCATGCTGGGATCAATAATTCCTGCTTTCAGCCAATCACGTTTATTCACGAGAGACTATTCAACCAATCACGTGTGTTCACGAGAGACTATTCAACCAATCACATGTATTTACAAGAAACTATTTAACCAATCGCGTTTATTCATGAGAGACTAGATCCAGAGAGACGCAAAAGTTTGAAAAGAGCAACGATCTCTAAACAGATGACATGAAGAAACAAAACTAACCTAATGTTGAAAGGTTCTGAGAAAAGAACAATTCTAAACAAATATAGGCCAATAACTTGCTTATAAATCATGTAAAAGCTTCTGACAGTACAAAGAACCGAATAAATATGCCACTCGTTTGATAGCCGAAGACCACTGGGAAGAGAAATGATGCTGAAATGGAAATAGAGAGATGAATGATCCACTATATATGAATTGAAACATTTAATCATTTTACTCCAAGCAAGGCAATAAAACCAGTAGGACGCAAGAGGTTACTGAGTGTTAGAGAATATGAGAAAATTACTATTTAAGGAAAGAGAACAATAAAAGAATAAGAATTAAAAAGACAGAAGATATCGATTGACACTGTATTTACATTTTTGAAGATCAAAATTTACTTGGAAGCAAGAAGCTGGAAGAGATTTCTACAAGTGAGAAGTTCGATAGAAGAAACTGTTAGCATAGAACTTACGGTTACACTAGCCATTTCAGCTGCAAAATGATGAGACTTTTCCATGAGAAATTAAGAGAGAAATTAACTTAAGAAAGAAGAATCTAGCCTTAGAATAATCTAAAAGTATATTTTGGGAATAATCTCATGCAGAAGAGAATGCTTGGGCATCTATATATAAAATTCTGTGACTTACGTTAGTCCGTCCGTCCGTCATTCCATCCGTCACACCCCCTAAAATAGACATACATTGACCGATCGAAACCAAATTTTTGTTAGAGGTTCAAACTACATGTGTTTTTTCTAGGGTGCGTAACTTAGTACAATAAATTTTCATTACTTTTTTTTTGGAAAAATTAAGTTTTATTATTTAACATACACAATACTCCTACTAACAAATAGTTATCTATCTATATATAAAATTCTGTGATTTCCGTTAGTCCGTCCTTCACACATTCTAAAATAGCCATACATTAACTGATCGAAATCAAATTTTGGGGAGAAGTGAAAACAGGTAAGTGGGGAGGTGGTACAAAGTACAGTTGGTTTTATCAGCGTGCATTGATTAGTACAATAAATTCTCATTATATTTTTTTGAAAAATTAAAAATGTTATTATTTGACTTACAAAATACTTCCAGAAAAAAAAAATGATTAAAATAACAAATACACTATTTACATTATTCGGACTATTGTCCTCATCTTTGTCGCAATATTTATTACAATGTTTCGGCCGTTGTACGCTCCGGCCTTCTTCACGTAGTTGGAATTTCGAACTGAACCCTTTATTTAGCTCACTGTGGTAGACTGTTCTAGTTCCACGTCCCATGTCTAATGGATGTCAGTTATCTCCTGTTAATTTTCCCTCTGAAAGTTCTCCACTGTCTTAACCGGGTATTGAACTCACACTCTTTGGGTCCTGTCACTGGATCTAACCAATGCATTTATCCACTGTGTTATGTGTCCTTGAGGACATCTGTGTACGAATTTCTGGGTATTATAAACCTAACTGACATCCATTAAACATGGCACGTGGAACTAGAACATTCTACCCCAGTGAGCGAAATAAAGGGATTCCAACCACCTGAAGAAGGCCGGAGCGTACAACGGCCGAAACATTGTAATAAATATGGCGACAAAGATGAGGACAATAGTCCGAATAATGTAAATAGTGTACATAATACCTCATCTCAGAAAATATAGACAGATACTAAAATAACAAATACCTATTTAATAAAAAGGGAATATTTTTTTTTGCATATCTTTTTTAAAAGTCTTTTTTATATATTTATTTCTGGAAAAATATAATGCACATAGTAGCATTGTAAGTATAAACACGGTAGGGAGAGTAGTGTTTGCAAATTTCGACAAAAATGTTAGCGATAACTTCAACAGTACTAAATACTGGAAGGATTTCAAGATGCGTCAGCGTGTTGCGAAAAAAAGTCTAGAGTTCAAAATCTCAAGACATGTAGTGAACTCCATAATAAATTTAAGGGGGAATTTGAAAATTGAACTAGCCGCAATAGGACAGTACTTAGTGGAGGTGAAAATAAAAGAAATATATTCCAAGGTGAGTCACTGTTCTTTATAACAAGGATAGGGTTGAATAATATATTTAAAATGTTGCGGAAAATACAGATTCACAAATTTGTAGGAAATGGTGAACGACCTCATATACGTGGGTGACTTAAGAGACATTTTTTTTATCCAGAAATAAAGAATGTATTGGAAATACCAGTGAACAGAATTGAAATCTTGAGCTAATGGAGTTTGGTATTGGGAAATAGGCAACGTTGGTAACAAACAAAGGCAAAGAAGAATAACAGAAATAATCAAATTACCTAACCAGGAAATCGTCAGAAAGCTTAACAAGAAAGGCGGCTACAGGTATTTGGGTATTTTAGAAGAAGATACAATGAAGCATAAATAGATGAAGGTAAAAGAAGAATGTCTTAGAAGAAGAATAAAAATAAGAGACCAAACGATAGCAGAAAAATGAAGAGAATAAATACATGGGCTGTTTACATCGTGTAGTGCTTCAGACCATTCTTAAACTGGACAATAGACGAACTTAGAAACTTGAAACGCAAAGTAAGAATCATGTGGACAGAGCACATAAGCAACAAGGAAATTTTAAGGAAAATGGTAACAAAAAACAAAAACAAAAAAAAACGACGCCTATATTTAGTATCAGAAGTATCATTTGAAATTTCCATGACAGATAATGAGGAAAAAGGCTTCCAAAATGTTATATGTGAGATACAAACTGAAGGTAGGATAGAAACTGGGAAAGATCAAATACCCTACATAATGAATTTGGGTAGCTGGGTATCAGGACTGGAAGTGAGTGAGATAATAAAAAGACAAACATTGCGAAGAGCTGTAAAGGACAAGGTGCTGAGGAGAACAGTGATTGCCCATATCCTGAAGAAATACCTCATACAAAAGTTGGGAAACCCTGTCGACAGACAGCAGAATGAAGAGGACAAGGCAGCATGAAGTATTTCGGCGATTTCAAAAGCAAGGAACTCGGACCATAATGTCCCAAAAGAGTAAAGAAGTCAGACAAATCAGAAGGGCCATTGTCAAAATTGGTAGAAAAAATTTGTTCAATAGGAAGTATTGGCTAATCATTGCGTGATAATGAATGCTCGAGGGCTAAAAAAACTATGTGAGAACCGCGCGGATAAATATTGGCTTATGAAGGATATTTTCGAAGATCTCTATAATTTTTGCCAATATATTGGCAAAATTAGAAGCTCAGTGAAAGGACTAAAACGATTCAGATTGAATCCAGCAAGAATACTGGAGGGTGTTGGAGAGTTTGTTTTTTTTGGTTACCTCGACTTGATCCTCAGCGATAACCAGCAGAATTTTCTGTTGTGAAGATAAATAATGACCATCCCAAAAAGATATTTGTTTCTCAAAAAGCTGATTATAGAATGTTGGTAAGATTTGGATCGATGTTATTCTTTTGATGTTTCCCAAAACTTTCAAATTCTTTGACTTTCCATTTTATTTTTGATTTGTCAGTCAAAGAACAAGCAAACAGATAAAAACAAACCAATAACAAAGGACAATCGATCTTTGAATCTTTCAACAAAGGAAGGAAATAATACCGAATTCGCGATCCTCAGAATCTGAAAAAATGAAGAGAATTGATCTTTCCGAGAATAATGAGACTATTTTTTTTGCAACCCCACCTAACACTGCTATTAAAGAAGAGCTAAAAAATAAAATAAAATAAATACCCTTTTTTACCTTCAATTAACAGAATAGGCTGTTTAAGACTGGCATTGCTTGAATAAAATAATTGTTGACATTGAGTGATACACTGACACTTGATTTTAACCCAGATCTAGCGTCACGACACACATTCTTTCTTTAATGTAATTATAAACATTTTTTGTATGCTTTTTTTTTCAACAAACAAGGTTACATATCAGCGTGAATGAATAATGAAAACTGATAGTTTTTTGCCATTTCATTGAAGATAATGGTTAATTTTCATTGATCAAATATCGCAGTAAAAAAGCCAATAGCTCAAACTTTTATACTCCGTATCCCTTCAGGACACGAGCGATAAGGACTCTCCATAAATTCCAGTCCGTTATAACTCTTAGCAATGTTTGTCCTTTTAACATCTTTCCCACTTCCTGTGCTGATAGCCATTTACACAAGCTCGTTGGGTAGGCTACACGATCTTTCACAGTGTTTAACTTACCTTCAGTAGAGCCTGTGAGTGTACAGTTTTCAGAGCCTTCTTGTCTGATTATCTATCCTAGAAATTTCAACTGATTATTTGTGATTCTAAATATGTGTCTCTTTTATCTATCTATATTTCCGAGATGAAGTATTGTAAAATATTTACACTATTTTACATTGTTCGGACTATTGTCTTCATCTAATTGCCGTATTCACGATGTTTCGGTCGTTGTTCGCTCCAGCCTACTTCAGGTGATTTGAATTTTGAACTGAACTCTTTATTTGGTCAACCGGGGTAGATTGTTCTAGTTCCACGTGCCATGCCTCTTCCGGATGTCCAGTATCAGTTACCGCCCTTTAACTCAACTCTCCAAGTTTTTATTCTGTAGCTAGATATTCGACTCACAATTCTTTGGGTCAAGTCATTGGATTCAACCAACGCTTTTATCCACTGGGCCATACATCTTATTTTGTCTCCATTTTCCTTAAAACTTTCTTGTTGCTTATACGCTCTATCCATGTTTTTTTTTTGCAGCATCCTTTCGTAGAATCACATGTCTGTTGCCTCGAGTTTTCTCTTCATCTATGAGGAAAGGATGCTGAGAATAGCATGGACTGAGATTATGAGCGACTATGATTTTTTTCAGGAAAATGAAAGCATAAAGAACAGTTTTACTTAGAGTCAGAAAAAGAAAGGAAAGGGGGATTGGAGAATATGATACTCATACATCAAACTGAATACAAGAGGGACATAAGGAAATACTGAGTAACTTACTTGGCGAGTTTCTGCAAATAGATGACAGAAAGGTTTTGATAGATTGATTGATTTATTTTTATTTTTTTTTACGGTTAATCAACCTTTTGTTAAAGTTAACTATTTAAAGCCGAAATGTATGTTTGATTTTAAGAATAATTCTTCTTTTGCGAGTGATTATTACATTAACATTACCGAAACCTTTATTTAGTCCACGGAGGAAGATTATTCTAGTTCCACGTGCCATGCCTTTTTTGGATGTCTCAGTTTTCAGTTAATTCCCTTTAGTAAATCAACTCTCCAAGTTTTTCTTTCCCTCTGCTGGGTCAAGTCACTGGATTACTTCAACCAACGTTTTAATCCACAGATACAGCATTTCTGTTTTTCTTTGATTTGCTAGCGTAAAAAATACTCTGAATATAAACAAATCCTTCTTTTATTATTATTATTATTATTATTATTATTATTATTATTATTGTGCATTCCATTCATATCCCTTAATCCTATTAAAAAGTAATTTTCATTGACTGTAGTCCTAGGTACGACGATAAACTACATCCGACAGCAAGGCATCTGATTGGGATATTGGCGGTTTTGAGGAGCGTGGAACCACATCTTAATTGCTGTTGTTCCCAGATCCAACCTGCCCTGGAGTGATAGCAAATGTTAGGGTCCCAGCTATGGGTAAAAAGTGAACCCCCACAAACAAAAACAAAAACAAAACCCCATGAAAGTATAAAAATACATTTTATAGTAAAAATACCAGCAATACATTTTTAGATATAAAAATTAACAGCAATACATAGTTATAGTAAAATGACCAGCAATGCATTTTATAGTAGAATTGCCATCAATAAAGCAAAATGACCAGCTGTAAATTTTATAGTAGAATTACTAACAATACATTTTAAAGCAAAATGACCTGCAATACATTTTATCTGTAGTTGAAGGCGTACAATTGCGTTCAAATATGTAGGTTTCGACATGAAATAATCCATATAGATTGATATGCCGCTAAACAAAATCAACCAACAGAACAATCAAAACAAAAGAACTTTTATGACAATCCTTATAGTATCCTACAATTTCTTAAAGAAATCAAACTGTATTCTAAAATATAACTTCAATACAGAACACACATATCACCAACTCTAGTAATTATGTCTACACAAACATTTATATGCACAAAAGCTGAGTATCATCTACCATGTATTCAACTGTGAAATCAGAGTAACATATATCATATTTTTATTACTTGGGGAAGATCCCAAGAAAATTGAATTTCGGCATTAAATGGCCCATAAGATGTTGATATACCGTTAAAGAAATAAATCAAATCAGTTGATCAGCTGACTTGTTTTTTAGGACTTTTCTACCCTTTATGTGTTCTTTGAAGTCGAAACATATTTTGGATTAACTATTGTTTAACCATGATTTTTTCAGTTCAAGTTCTACGCTTTAATCCATAGGTGAGGGATAGATGGATACCGATAACTATAAACTCATTACAATTATTTAAAACAACAAATTCCGGTTTGATTTTATATGTTTGTTTTGCACTGTGTTTGAAAAGATATTGCTTCCAATAAATAATTTATGTAGTGCTCATCATTATTTTTTATTAAGAGAAATGTTTGCATGATTGCTTTTAACCTTCAAATATATTAAATATTTGACTGAAAATACTGTATAAAATGATTCTATTTCATTTGCTTCATTTCTTAAAGTGTTCTTTATATTAAGAATGAAAAGAAAATCCTTCAATCACTTTATCATAGCCAGATTTAGGCTGATAAAATCTGCCATTTTTATTATAAAAAAAAACAGTGACGTTTTCACCGGGGATATGGTATCATGGCGTCAACAGTGAGTTATTTCTTCCGGGTTCTGCATTGTGAATTTATTGATAAAAAAAGAATCCCATAAGACCTCAGTTTTTGATTTTAAGATGCCCTCAAAACTATTCCCATGCACACTGATGACCATATCACATTGAAGCATCGGTTACCGTTCGACCATCGAAGATAAGCAACGTTGAACCTAGCCAGGTGTTTGTAGGCTTGAATGCGCAGGTGGTGAGAAATCGAAGAGTTAAGTTCGAACTCCAGTTGGTCTGTTATATTCACTTACGCGCAAATATCCCTAGAAAAGGTGTGAATCCACCACTTAGTAAGATTTTTATCCTAAAATCGTTATCTTCAAAAAATTCTTACAATACAAAAATATATTTTGGTTTTAAATAACCTCATAAAGGTTGATATGCCGAAGGAAAAACAAAACGAAACAAAACAAACAATAATTACAATGATACCCATGCTGTGTGACAGGAAGCATTGTTCTGTTGCGAAAATGTCACTGTCATCTTAAAAAAAATGTTTATCATGAAGGGATGCACCTGGTCTTCAGTGATGTTTAGGTAAGTGGTACGCGAAAACGAATCTTGTATGTTTCTTTATAAGACCATTTGCTTGTTGACTTGTCTGTCATGAAATAATCTGTGACAAACGCATGAGGTTTCTAGATAGCATAATTCATTTTATCTTTAGTAAATATCTATGCAGATGATTCTACAGTTTATAGCCTCACCGCCAAAAATCTAAAATTAAAGCTGATCTCTCCTTTGATCTCGCTCTAACAGCTCAACGGCGAAAAATTTGCTTTTTACATTCTCTACTTCCCAAACCAAGCTATCCATCTTCACAGAGATGACAATGGGTTTTCTCCAATCATAAGAATTTAAAGATTAATGGGTTTTCTTTTGCTCAGTAAGGTATTCATAAATTTTTTCGCCTTTAGGCTGTAACTTAATAGAGTTTTAGAAAAAATCTAGCTGGAAGGGGGTACCTAGAATTACGATCAGCAAATCGAGGAGAAAAGCCTCTCCGTTGTCAGACAGAATGTATGGCCGTTAGCAAGAGGGAGAGCTTAAGATGCGAGCTGTAAATTGGAGATATCAAAATTAAGCAAGTACAGAAATTTATCAATCTGGGAAGTATTATAAGAGAGAAATAGAATGTGACAAGCGCATTGGAATAGCGAAATATGCCTTACAAAACATTAGCAACAAAAAAAAAAGGAGTGTCGGCACGTTGGAATAAAAGTAGAGGCACGTTGGAGTAATAGATAGCGGCTCGGATTGAGGAAACGGAGAGCCTAGATCGAATTCCAGTCGAATTATTTACGTGCTAATACACTTGGAAAAGGTATCAATCCTATTCTTCTCCCCCCCCCCAGCTATGGGTGAATAGCAGAAAAAAACCGGGTTCTGTAGTCTTGGGTGCAACTGGTCTACCGTAAAAAGAAATGGCAACATACTGCAGGAAAAATCTGCCTCGTCAGTCATGTATAAAAAAATGCATGGTCGCCTAAGCGTATATCACGCATGGCACATAATTGAACAAAAAAGTGCACTGAAACGCTACGTAAAACCAATCTTCATTTCCTTCATAGATGAAAATGATACTTTAGACAACAGAGATGTGGTTCTACAGAAGGATGCTGAGAATACTATGGACGGAACATGAGTACAACAAAGAATCTTTAAGGAAAATGCGAACGAAAAAGACACTTGTACAGGGTGTCACATAATGAGGGCACATTTTAAATGCAAGTATATTGGATTATAAAAATGGCATATATTAAATATATTTATTGCATAACTGATATATACAGCGCTCAAAGTATTAGCTAAGATTTTAATATTACATCCCTGGCCACCACCAAGAAGAGAACATGAACAAGCTCGCTTTTTCGTTTCAGATACAGTTGGCATTGCCTGTCTCACAGAAGTTTGTAACAACACGCAGGATCATCTTTCGGAGGTGGTGCCTGTCGTTTTCCAGAATGCTGTCAGAATTTCCTTTGGGCTGTAGTGATGACTGGTGAAGTATACTTCCTCTAAGTATGCAATTTTTTTTGGAGTTCACAACATTATGAAGGTCCACCGTCAGCAAAGAAATATCAGATAGTTGTAGGAAATAGCAAAATCCTACATAATATATTGAACTCTTATATATCAGTTATTTAATAAATATATTTGGTACTCTATGTGTGGCAGAGAGCAATGGTCACTCTTGAAATATTAATTATAGTACTATAGAATTTTGTTTATAGATGAGAAAAATAATCTGTGCTGAAATTTGTGCCCAGAGAATCTGTGCTTCGTCAGAATTATTAATCTAAAATGTCAAAACAATAGTGTATATATGAACTATGGAATACCAATTGAGAAGAAGAGACTGTTCATTTAATCGTGATGAGGGAGAGGTCAGTAATCGGGTTGAATTCTAAGTTTACCAACACCGCGGGTTTTTGTTGCTGCCACTGGGTTTATTTATGCGCGTGTTTGTGCGAAAACAAACAGCCGAAGTCGAAGTTGAAGTTGAAGTTGGAATTGGAGCTGGGTGAAGTTAGTTGACAAGCAGTCGACCAGAGAGAGAGAGAGAGAGAGAGAGAGAGAGAGAGAGAGAGAGAGAGAGAGAGAGACAGACAGACAGACAGACAGACAGACAGACAGACAAGGAGATAGGCAGTGAGAGTGAAAGCGTCCGCTTGCTGCTATAATAAGTGAGGAAGTGAACTCAAGTCATCTCCAATATTGGCGCAATACTGCCAGTGCACCCCCTTATATTCTGATAGTGAAATAATTACGGCAACTACTAAGAAAAACTCGAAAACTACTTATTTCCCTTCAGAATTATTTGCAATATTTGTTTTTTTTCTGAACTTTATTTCATATACACTACTTTCTTTTAAAAGAAGCATTATTCTTTTTGTATCAATTTCTTCCTTATATACATATAAATGAATTTTTCTTTGGATTCGAATCGACTTGTTCATATTTGATTTTTCTGCTTGGCCTGATTCTCGCTTCAACGAATTTGCTGATAGACCAGCTGAATCTTCTGGGATCTACGATTAATTAATTTCTTTCTAGGATCAAAAAAAAAAAATCACAACGTGACTGAAAAGTGGAATCGATTCGACATTGTGAACCGGAATCTTTGATTGAATCTGCAATACTGGACCAGGGCAGGACAGGACAGGACGAACGGCCGGTCTTGTAGAGTAGATCGATCCAGTGGGGTCAGGATCGGTGTTACATATTTCATATTTATAATCCAAGTTATTTGCTTTTGAAATGTGTCCCATCATTATAGGATAACTTGTATATAGGATAAAAAAGACAACATTATGAAGGTACGCCGTCAGCAAAAGAGATATCAGATAGTTGTAGAAAATAGCAAAATCCTACATAATATATTGAACTCTTGTATATCAGTTATTTAATAAATTTATTTGGTACTCGACGTCTATTTATAATCCAAGTTACTTGCATTTAAAATGTGTCCCATCATTATGGGACACCCTATATATATATATATATATATATATATATATATATATATAAGATAAAAAAAGACAGTTGAAATTTCTGGAACACATGATGTGGAAGGAGAGCTTGTATAATTTGACACATGACATATTGGAAGAGTGGAGGGAAACATGGAATAACTTACGAAACGAGCTTGTGTATGGTAGAACAAAGACTGGGTGGGGTATAGTAAAGGGACAAATATTTCTTAGAGCTTCAGAGGATAGAAAATTGCGGAGAGCTACGGTCCATAAAAAAAGAATGGCTTATGCAACTGACACATTTGGATGTAGATGTGTTTGTGGGGTTGTGACGACATTTGTATTTGGTGCACAAAAGTACTCCATCACCTTAAAAAAAAATAGATTAACGAATTTTACGATTCTTATCTAATCCTTTGAAATCGAAACCCCACCCATAGTCGTAGGCGGAACATCCACCAATAATCATTTCGACTTTTTATCTCCTTTCATTTATTCCCACTTTTTTTTTCTATAGGAGTTGCACTTTTCAGGATTGCAGCATTAAAGGATTTTCTTCTTTGGGGATTGTATCCTTCGAGGATTCTGATCTTTCTGGATTTATACATTTGGGATTATCGTATTCGGGATTACGTCTTTCGGTATCAAGTTCGTTACCGCGTGATCTTCTTCTGTTTGCCGTATCCCTTCAGGACTCTCTACAATTTCTTATCCGTTTTAGCTCTTTGTAAATATATTTTTCACTATCTCTCCTAATTCTTGTTTTGCCAACCATTTACACACGCTAGTTAGGTAGACTATGCACTGCTTTCTTCTGACGCTCTTGCCTTCAATATATCCTGTGAGTGTCAAACTTTCCAGTCCCTCTTTCCTCATTATGTTAAGTCTATAGAATTCTCAGAATGCATCTGTAGAATCATATTTCTGTTGCGTCAAGCCTCTTCTTCATCTATGAAGAGATTGCCCACCATTCAGTGACATATCGGAGAACTGGCATTACATAACTTTCCTGTTTCATAAAACTTAGCTTTTGGAAGAAAACTTCCGCTATTCCAATGATTGTTCAGATTTAGGTATCACATTTTCTGTCGTCTGCTAAAACACTTCATAGATATTTATATTTTTGTACATGCTTGATTTGGTGTTTCTCATTCTTAGTTCGCATCTTCGGCTCTTTCTCTTGCTGACAAACATGAATTGTCGTCTTACAATTGATATTTAGTCCTTTTTTCTAACTTTCCTTTGCTACCTTCTATTGGAGTTTTTGTAGTTTTCTTTGTGTCTTCTATCAAAACTGCGTCATCCGTATATCTTATGTTGTTAAGATTGTGGTCGCCAATAATGAATCTTGGAGCGACTTTTAATTCTGTCAGAATGGCTTGAATGTAAAAGTTGAATAAGTCCGGTGAGAAAATACATCCTTATCCTACGCCCCTTTCTATTTTTATGTATTTACTGAATTCATTTTCTATTCGTAATCAGGCGATTTTCTCCCAGTTTAGGGTCTGGATTTTTCTAATATCTATTCCAGTGTAAGATATTGTTAAAAAGATTCCTAGTAAGGTATGCTAAAAGACACCCAAATTTGCTACGCAAACGCATAAAGTTCTATACTTGAATCCCATATTTACCATAAGTTTTTTCATAATGGATGAATATTTTCTCAATGTGACTTTTGTTTAGATTTTATTATGCATTGTATGCTTGAAAATATCTTTCTTACTAATTATTAATTTTATATCAATAAACATCGGAATTATACTGCACTTAAACTTTTTGAAACAACCCATGTATTTATTCTCTTCATTTTTCTGCTGTCGAGTTTGGTCTCTTATTTTTATTGTTCTACTAAGACATTCTTCTTTTACCTTCATCTATTTATGCTTCATTGTATCTTCTTCTAAAATACCCAAATACCTGTAGCCGCCTTTCTTGTTAAGCTTTCTGACGATTTCCTGGTTAGGTAATTTGATTATTTCTGTTATTCTTCTTTGCCTTTGTTTGTTACCAACGTTGCCTATTTCCCAATACCAAACTCCATTAGCTCAAGATTTCAATTCTGTTCACTGGTATTTCCAATACATTCTTTATTTCTGGATAAAAAAAATGTCTCTTAAGTCACCCACGTATATGAGGTCGTTCACCATTTCCTACAAATTTGTGAATCTGTATTTTCCGCAACATTTTAAATATATTATTCAACCCTATCCTTGTTATAAAGAACAGTGACTCACCTTGGAATATATTTCTTTTATTTTCACCTCCGCTAAGTACTGTCCTATTGCGGTTACTTCAATTTTCAAATTCCCCCTTAAATTTATTATGGAGTTCACTACATGTCTTGAGAATTTTAACACTAGACATTTTTTTCGCAACACGCTGACGCATCTTGGAATCCTCCCAGTATTTAGTAATGTTGAAGTTATCGTTAAAATTTGTTGAGATTTACAAACTCTACCTTTCGTTCAATTTTGTAAACCAAACGATGAAATTTGAATAAGCTAATTTGTTTAAAAAATACTTTGAGAAAAACTCTACTTCGCCGTTTAATAATTTTTATGATAGTAAACGATATTTTTTAAGAAAAATTGTTGTTTTTCATTTTTCCTTTTTAACAGCGAAGAATAAATTTTTAGGATTTCTTACTCTTAAGTATGCAACATACAACCGGCTATGCGTAAATATTTCTTTCGAGAGCCAAATTCCAACTTTTTGGATCGTTTGACCTTGTGATTTGTTTATAGTTCTCGCAAACGCAGGGCGAATTGGAAACTGGGTTCTTGTATATAAAAAACTTAAAGAAAAGATATGCAAAAAGCAATATTGCAATTTTATTAAATGAGCATTTGTTATTTTATTAATTAAATTGTTTCAAAAATAGTAGAAGAATTGTGTTTGTCAATATGTTAAATCATAATTTTTTAAATTTTTCTAAAGAAATTAATGAAAATCTATTGTACTAATCTACGCAACCTAGGAAAGCCAACTGTACTTCGTCCCCTCACCCTTACATGTTTGCACATCTCTCCTAAATTTCGTTTCAATCAGTCAAAGTATGGCTAATTTAGAGGATATGACTGACTAACATAATTCACAGAATTTTATGTATATATGGATAAATATTTTACAGGTGTCCAAAAAGTCCTCTCTAACCACACGATATATTACCAAATATATCAAACAAATAAATTAAAAACATTAAGAAATTGCCTTTCCGACTTAATGTTTCGCAGATGTGTAGGGATATTATTATTATTAGAAATAAATAAAAATAATATATAAAAAAAAATAATAATAATGAAAATTATTATGAAAATAAAACAATAAACAAAAACGAATAAAATAAATGAAATAAAAATTAAAAAAAGCAACTGTTCCTGGCGGAAATACTGAAGACCAAAAGACGTTAAATTCAATCTCTTCACTACGAACGTTGGTGCAGGCAACACGTGTCCAACTTCTTTCTATGATATGGCTTGTAATACTACAGAATAAATTTCTCTCTTTTATCACATGTACAATAAAACAATTATAACTAAAAAGTAGACAAACCAATACACACAAAAATATAAATAAATTGTATGAAAGTAACATATAATTTACCATGCTTTTCCTGTTTTTGCGTACGTTTTATTTCTTGTCAAATATGTTTCTATCTCCTTGAAAAGAAAAGGCTAATTTCCGCTGCTATGATGTGATTGAACGCCCACTAACATAATTGTACTTAAGCTCAACACAATATGTATCTCCTCGTTGATACTTGTAAATTTACATTCAAGAAGGCTTTCGAGAAAGAACCTCAACTGTCGTAATTTTCAGTCCTCTTCTATGTCCCTTAACCCAAATCTGCAAGTTCTAGAAATAAAATTAAGCGCAGTGATAATAACCAAAGAAAAGGACATGATATTAACCCTAATCCTACCTCAGAGATGCAATCCGCCCATCAGGGTTTTAGGTAGGTCAACTGAATTTATTAACAGATAAACCAAATAGCAAAATGTTCTTTGCTATTTTTTATAGTTTTTTTTACACATTACTTTGCAAACTTTTAACAGCAACAACAAAAGTGTTAACTAGAAGGGAAAATAACAATATAATCAAAATATTAACTTTCTACACTGCCTTAAACAAAAGTCTTGGAAGGAAAGTCACATCGATACTAGAAAGAGTAATAAGAGTTAAAATCTCCTGGAAATATAAATTTCAAACGACAATAACGCTGACTGTTTGTTGAGTAAATGTCGATTAATTCCTTGTAGGGAAAAGACTAATTTCACCATTACCATTAACATATATCGCTTAAAAGACGTTAAATTCCTATCCATAACTGAGAAATTTGATATATTTATAATTCTACCATCCGTCCTTGCTTTAATATTGCTGCCACATATGGCCCGGCGTTCCCGCTACATATTTAGAGATTTCTGATAAAATCCAAAGAAGAATTCGTAATGTTATTGTCCTGAGCTGGCATCTCGACTTCAACCACCTTCCAACAGCTTTAACATAACCTCCTTCAACATTTTCTATAAATAATTTAACGGTAATTGTTCTGATGACCATTCCGCTATGTTTTAGACTTTATGAACTTAAGCGCAGTATTAGATTAGCAACAATATCTCATCAATTTTCAATTGAATTAGCTAGATGCAACCGCAAGTTCTATGCTAATAGTTTCTTCTTTCGCACTTCTCCCTTATAAAACTCTCTTCCGACTGCATGCATTCCAGCCAACTCTGATCTTCAAAAATTTTAAATGCAATGCAAATCCTTATCTACTGTCTTCTTGATTACTCTTCTTTTGTCCACTCTTCTTGATAATGTTTAATTTTATTTTCTTGTTCTTTCACACGAAGTAACCACTTGTGGTTTTACCTAACTAGCATGAGGCGAAATGATTAAAAATCTAATTCTCATAAGCATCAAACAAATTTAGATTAGAATACCGTTCTTAAGAAGGGACAGATTTGTAATAACGTCAAAAATTGTTTTTATTGTAACATCTTTTAAATATTATAGGATATCTGTTAGTTAATTAAAATGAACTATTTAACACCGTAATATAACATCTGCAAAACTTTACATCTGGAAGATAGGTTATAAACATTTTTATTTTATTTAATTACTATTAATACATTATTTCTTACCATTCAGTGCTTTACTTACAAAACCTGATTTTCTTAAAACACACTTGTCTTAAGGCTTACGGCCACATCATATTGAAATAATGTTTTCCATACGATCAGCGTAGTTAAGCAAAGCCGCGTTTGGTCAATATCTAGATGGGTGACCGCTTGGGAATACCTGGTGCTGTAAGCTTGGATGTGCGGGTGGTCTAAAAGATAATGGCTCTGAATTGTTAATCGTTGAGCTGAGTTCCAATTCCTGTTGGGTTCGTTATATTCACTTACGCGCAAATACCCTTGGGAGACGTATGAATCCACCTCTTTTCTCCCAAGCTATGGGTTAATTAGTAATACTTTTATCAGTTAATCATTATTATCACAAAAAATTCATACAATCTAAAAAATATTTTCTGTCTTTAAATAATCTGCAAAGGGTTGTTAAGCCGTAAAAAACTAATAAATCTATGGAAAAAGTTACACTGAGAAGGCGCAAAGAGTTATCCTCCTGGAGGTTGGAATCAACCATGCTTAACGAAGGTAAAAATTGTATCTAAGACATTTAAAAGAGAGCAGTTTAGTTTTGAATGTGTCAACAAGCCATTTATTGCCCCGGTTAACAACAGATTTAAGGTCCTTCTAATATCTGTAAATTGCCATGCATTTTCGTGAAAGATATCCCGTTGCCTTTTCCATGGTTTGGAATTCAGAGTTGTTCTCCTAGACTAATTGTCACCCAAAACTAAACAGTCCAGTCTACATTGATATTTAACCCATAACTGGGGTAGAATATAAGAAACGAAATCATGCCTCTTCAAATAGTATTAACACAAATAAGAAATAAGCCCGGAATTTGAATCAATTTGAGTTGGGTTCGTGATATTCAGTTATGCGCAAATACCCTTGAGAAAAGTATGAAGCCACCTCTTCTCTCCTAGCTATGGGTTAATTAGTAAAACTTACATCACTAAAATCATTATCACCACAAAAATTCTTAGAATCAAAAAATATTTTCTGATTTTAAATAAGCCGTAAAAATCGAATCAATCGGTCAATAAAACACTAGCCTTAACTACGCTCAACGATGTTTTTGTGAGGCACGATCTTTGTCATTAGTGTTAGCAAATATGTAAATATGGTTGATTAAATTTGAAGTTGATCCAGAACATACATTTACTCGATATGATCAATATTTTTATTCGCTGATCTTTTTATTGATGAGATTTAAAATGTTCCTATATTTTGACGAACGAAAAATTGTTTCATATCGTCGATATTTGCTTCGGTATCAATTTAGAAAAATCAGCCTTGTAACTTACTAGTAAATTCGATTGCATTACGCAAAACCCGCATCGATGACGTTCAAGGATATTATTTATGATTACCTTATTTTTTCCGGGATTAACATCCATCGTATCAGAATTCCAATATGACATTAAATTCTACCATCGATCATAAAAAATCAATATGTAATCGAGGAGACACAACAGGTATTGATGCAATTTTTTTTTTTTTTAATAAATTGTATAACAGATTACGAATATGGATTCTTTTCGTTGCTTTCTTTTTTAAAAATTTTTTGTCTGAAATATTATTATAAGATTTTGGCTGAATCTACATGAAATCTGTCGGCTAAATCCACTTTCCAAAATCAGTGAAAAAGACCAAGTTTTTTTTTTTTTAATTTAAAGAAAACTCAGAACCGATGGTCTGAGTGTGTTGGACTGCGTTATAATTATATAGAAATCACGGATGTTTTACGGCTGAAGGTTATTCTTTTCAGTTGTGCCGAGAAGTCTTCACCACTCTCGTATAGAAAAAAATAGGCTTTCAGAAGCTCGCAGCATCTAGCAATTAATCTTCTAGGACATAGGCGATCATGGCTCTCTACATCTTTCTATCTCGCGTGATTCTTAGCTGCTTTTTCTCGGGAAAAAGAACATTTTGTAAGTTTTTTTCTAGTGCCTTTACTGTAAGACAAGTACTAAGAGTGTTTAGTATCTTAATCTTAGTCCTTTTTAAAAGAAAAAAAAACCCACTCAGGACATCACTTCTTTCAGGGCATAGGTGATCATGGTTCTCCACATCTTTCTATCTCATGCGGCTCTTAAAGGCTTTTCTCTCTTTGCTTAGGTTCCCTCTCCCAGTTTCGACATCCATTCACACAAGCTCGCCAGATATATAGTTCACTAACTTTCCCTATGTCTCTTGCCCTCAATATGCCATGTGGGAATTAGGTTTTCCAAGCCCAAGGAATTTCATCTTTCTTTTCCTGATTTTGAGTATAAGAGATTCCTTGTTGCTGACTCGCTCTGTTCATAGAATTTTCAGCATCCTTCTGTAGAACCACATTTCTCCTGCCTCTAGTCATTTTTTCTCATCTGCGGAGAGATTGTACAACATACACTGCCATATAAGAGGATGGATATCACATAGCAATCCAGAACTTTTTTTTTTGCTGTTCTCTAACGAAGAGTGGGTAAAAAGTAATTTTTAAACACTTCTACTGCTCTGGCCATGTTTACAAAACTTACAATGTGTGCTGTCGACGTATCTATACGTTTTCAAGACATCAGGAAATATCAGCTCCTAGCGCGTGTTATAAACTTACCAGTGCTTCGTGCTATTTCGAAACCAGAAGAAATATATAATAGCATACAATATGACTTGTTTTGTGACGCATTTTTATTCTACTGTGTGTGGGAGGGTATCGTTTAGCTTAGTCTGTACTTCTGAGTATGTGATCGAAACTAAAATAGCGGCATCCATGAGAATTATTATTTATATTTATTATTTTATAGTTATTTATTTCTAGTAAATGTTAATTTCAAATTTTCTACCAAACTGGCCAGTACAGCCAGGCAACAATGTTATCATAATGCAGCAGCGAAAGTGTTGATCAACTCGTGAGTTTCTTTATAAAGAATTTATTCTTTTAAAGCTCATGCAATCCTCTTCATGTGGTCATTTTAGGTGATCCTAGCTCTTCTTAAAATTTCAGGAGCTAGTAGTCATGACCATCAAAAGCTTATGCGATAGCTATTAAGATAATAATACATTGCGATAAGTTCTCAAAGAATTTAAAAACAAAAGAAATCACACGCTTTTCAATAGATTATGGATACGAGAAGTTAAACGCCTGCGTACAGATTGAAAAGCAAACATTGCTTATACAAGGCGCGGCAGAAATACCTGCCACATTTTAAACTGTCACCTCTGTGGTGCTAGTGAACTTAGGCAAGTGACAATAGTGTCTTGATCTAGCTAATATCTTACCATTTTTTGCAGATACCATCATTATAGCTTGAACGAGTGTATATCGCGCGTTTGCTGTTGAAACGTTTTTCAAGACTGGTAACTTTGTAATTGCAACACAGAGAGCTTTTCGCACTAATTCCATGCTACGTCGGAATGATGCTGTTCCGGATAGAAAATCGACACTTGTTTTAAAAATTCAGGGCACAGGTTCAGCGCTTAAAAGGAAGCTACTTGGAAGACCTCGGTGCACTCGAACTTATGGGTGATGGAAACCTTTAGAATTTAAAAAAATAGTTTATGGCGAATACAAGCCATCATTTGCAGTGTGTTATTTTTTTAAATCAAATGAATACCAACTGTAGCCATTTGTTTAAACAACAGTGAAATATCTTTTTTATAGCAATTATCTAGGTCTTTTTGTCAATATTTAAAATGTGGGAGGTATTTATGCCGCATCTTGTGCATGAAGGATTTATAGGATAAATACAAATAAAACGTGTCACTTAGCTGCTTGATGTTATATACAGCACCTCGACTCTTGAGTTTTGTAGATGATCTTGTTTTGTAATTGTTCAGTCCACTTATATAGATGATATTATTATTATTATTATTATTATTGTTAATATTATTATTATTATTATTGTTATTGTTATCATCATCATCATCATCATCATCATCATCATCATCATCATCATCGTCATCTAGCTAGTACGCATTTTACCAGACAATGACTAATGAATATTTGATATTTCATTCACCGAGTTTAGCTTAGTCGCAAGGAAGGCATTCAGTGAAAATGGAACTCTCGAATCATGACCGATATGCATTAGCCCGGTAATTTTTCTACTCTACA
Organism: Acanthosepion esculentum; assembly: GCA_964036315.1. NCBI lineage: Eukaryota > Metazoa > Mollusca > Cephalopoda > Sepiida > Sepiidae > Acanthosepion > Acanthosepion esculentum. Next base: position 77,996,604 of record OZ038488.1, read on the forward strand.
GCAGGCGCCCAAATAGGCTAAATATATTTTAGTGTCCGAGTTCGGGCGCTCCGACGTGGTGTAATGTTTGGCAAGCTTCTCTCACTAGATCAACTGCAAATGAGTAGCGAGTTCGATTCTCGCTCAGTGCACCATGCTTTCGGCCTTGTGCCACATCGAAGCCGCACTTAATAAATCGCTATAAGTGAACGAGTATGAATATTATTATCTTTTTTGTTTATTCTTATTTTTAGTTTTCTTTTTTTCTACTTGCAAGAAAATATTTTATAAAATTCTTTCTTTTTCGTGTTTTTGTTTCCGTTTTAAAATTCTTTTTCCTTTTTCTTTCATTGTTTTTATTTTGTTTTTCTTTATTCCTTCCTTCCATTTTATCTTTTCTTTCTTTGTTCGTTCTTTCCTCAAATCATTCTTTCTTTTCCTTCCTTCTTAACTTCTCTCTTTCTATCATTCCTTTCTATCTTCTTTTTTCTTCCTTCTTTCCATTTTTCTTCCTTTATTCTTTCTTTCTCTTTTTGCTTTCTTTCTTTCTTTCTTTCTTTCTTTCTTTGTCCGAAATAGACCTTCCTTCCTTCCTTCCTTCCTTCCTTCCTTCCTTCCTTCCTTCCTTCCTTCCTTCCTTCCTTCCTTCCTTCCTTCCTTCCTTCCTTCCTTCCTTCCTTCCTTCCTTCTCCTATTTTTGCATATGTAATATTTTTCCTCTTATAGTTTACATTCTGTTATTGGATTTTTATTTTCCATTTTCTTTTTCCTTCCTTCCTTCCTTCCTTCCTTCCTTCCTTCCTTCCTTCCTTCCTTCCTTAAAAAAGGAGTTTTGTTTAAAGAGATATGGAAATTATATTTGAAGTACAGTTATTCTTCTCAGATAATGCGATTAACGAACGGCTTTTGTCGGTGCATTATACCGATAGAGCACATTCTGCTCCCTGGAAAATCTTCAACAGAGAACAAGCAGTAACAAATACATAAATAAAATGAAACACAAAGACAACACCATGTTGCCAGGCAGGAAAATCGAATGACATCATCAGGAAAATAAAAACATTTGCGTGAAAGACTACATTTCCGGTCGTTTTTTTTGAGAAACGGGAACTGCAAAAGGAGCTAATGTCTTGAGAGTATTGGTTAGCAAATAAATTCAAAGAAATCCTACGGAAAAAAATAAATGGATATATAATTACTTAGTTTGCTTTAGTCAGGCACAAGGCACAATTGTGTAAGATTTCAAATTTGGACACTGCTTGAATAGCCTGGTCTACTCGTAAAAAATAGCGAAAATTATTTCAGGAGACAATTCTTTGTGGATTAGCATTCAGTAGACCTTCCTCAAGCTACGTCATTTGTCAGAATCAAAAATATTGATTTTTTATTGATTTAAAATGTTGTTCTGATCATAAAAAAATAAAGTGTATAAATAAAGTGTAAAATCAATCCCTGAATTTTTACAGTTATAGTCTTTTTATTTACAAATTCCAAGTTTAAAACTGCTTACATCATGTTATGAATAATCAAGAGTGGTCTCCCATTGTTTTGTTACTCTCCACTTTGAGAGAGCTATTTCTGTTTACTGGGACTGTAAAAGGACACTATACGTGAACCTTGTATTCTCAGTAGAATAAAGCTTTCTTAAAGCCTACACCTGTGTACTTTTGTCATTACACATCATTTACTTACAAAATCAAAGTTCGAAACTGTAATTACATCATTATTTACAAATTCCAAGTTTGAAACTGTATTTACTATTTTTCTGAATTTTAAAACATTTTTGAGGTCATTTATTTTTAATTTTTGTCTGTGGTTTCAGAAGTACCTGAACAAAAATTAAGGGATAATAATCAATTATCATGAGGCACGGTGGAGTAATCAATAGCAGAGAGCCGAGTTCGAATGTCAGTCGAGTTCCTTACGTTCCCTTACGTGCAAATATCCTTGGGAATGGTATGAATCCACCTGTTTCCCACCGCAAAAAAAAAAAAGAAACTAGCTATGGGTAAACAGCAGGACAAACTGGATCCAATAACCTTGGGTGAAAACCGGTAGAGGAGAAGGCCAATTTTAAACTCAAAACCTGCAACTAAGGGCTAAATAGTCCCACCAATTCGCAATTAGTCAAGCGTGGTGTGTACGGCTACATCCCTTAACACGTGATCACTTCATGGAGAAATTGGTCCCTCCAAGGAGAAAGAAGGATCGGATCTGATCCAATGAGATTTCATCCCCGGTAGCTATTTTTTTTTTATTAAAATGAATAATAAACAGTTATATACTTTTATTAATTTTTGTAAATCTTTGTTTTTTTTTAAATTAAAAACGTATATTTGAATGAAATTTTGATGAAATTTACATTAGATTTTAATTGAAATTTTGTAAAACTGTTTCAGCTAACAAATATTTAAATTATATATATATCTGTTTTTCTTTAATTAAACATTAGTTTGGTTTTGTATGTAAGTCTCACTGACGTAAGCACAGTTTCAAACTCGACATTTCTAGATAAAAAAAAAAGAAGTAAGTTAACTCTATAAAAACTCGGGTTGATTTTAAACCCTAACAATATCATGAACAAGACTCCCTTTCGAAAATGAGTTAAAAATATCAATATTTTTCGACTTTCATAAATATCGCGCATGGTGGAAACAACCCCCCTCCCCGCAACCAAAAAAAAAAAAAAAAGAAAAAAAAAGAAACTTTTTTTCCTTATTTCTGACGAGTGGACCCGTTTGCTTATGTAGTTCCCAAATCTGTTAAGAACCAGTTTGTTTCGCTTTACAGTATATCATCCTTTTGTCAGGATATATATAGCAGAATTCTTTTCTAATTTTTTTAAAAAACGTTTCAACACTTGGTGTGTTATATGACATTGTGAGGGTTATGGCTTATCAGATATGTTTATTCTCATTATATATTTTTATTCTATAAACACTGATATCTTTTAAAAAAGTTTCGGAATATGTGAAGGGGTTACTATTTGGAACAATGTCTTAATATTGAGTACATTATAGCATTTGTTACGTACATGTGCAAAATCTATCAGTTTGTACGAATGTGTTTAACAGTGAATAATTGGTCACATGTGATACAAGCAGGCATTGTTAAGAAGACAAATTTATAAACCACTTCAACAGGATATGGATTAATCAATAAGCCGACAAATCTGAAAGCGTGCCGAAAGCCTAATGAGTCAAAACCTTATAACCCGCGATATGTTTCCAAGAGGGACAGCTACTGTCTCTTAACAAGTGATTGTCGGAGTGATGCCATATAAGCAGATAGTTAGCCTCGGATAGTTCATTTTTATTTTTTTTATGCGTTGATTATTGCTATCGGCAAAAAGAATAATTTGGGTGATTTTTATAAATGTCAGATTACTAAGACCTACCTGTTTCTGATCTTCACCAATGGTCTTCTTGATTATATCAGTTCCCAAATAGGCATTTATGCTGATGACACTACAATTTAGTCGTGTCCCAGTAGCAAATCCGTAAGAGCTGATAAAGTTAACGTGGCAGCTGCTCTTAAAAAGAACCCCCAGTCTCTCTTTAACTGGGACAGGAAATGGCTCGTAAATTTCAATGTCTCCAAAACGAAACTGCTCTCATTTAACCACCATAGAGAAACGTTCCTGACCACCATCAGCATGGCTGATACTAGACTCATGGAGAGCAACACATTGCGCCTTCTTGGCCTCACGTTTTCAACTGAGTTGAAGTGGAACGACTACATCGAATCAATAACCGCATAAAGAAAGCTGGGTTACTGTGTCGTGCCAAAAGGTTTTTCTTGCCAGAGTCCATCTTGTACATTTACAAATCTATCATTCGTCCGTGCATTGATTACTGTTGCCATTTCTGAACTGGTGCTCCTGCTATTCATCTCGAGCTTCTTGATAAAATCCAAAGAAGGATCTGAAATGTAACAGATCCTGACATGACATCTCGACTTCAGTCACTTTCTCACCGACATGTCGTGGCTTCTCTCTGTCTTTTCTACAAATATTTTCATGACAATTGCTCTGACGAGCTTTTTCCCCTACGTGAATCTAAGCGTGCCATGAGATTGGCATCTAGGTCCCACTCTTTTATTGTTGAATGAGTTAAATGTAACCACTACTTATACTCCAACAGTTTCTTTTCTTACACTTCCCGCCTGCGGAACTTCCTTCCGTTTTCTTGCTTCCCTGACAAACTACAATCTTCAAAAATTTAAATGCAACGTCAATCACCATTTTCTATCTTCTTGAATACCGTCAGCTTTTATCCTTTCTTCGGTCCCCTCTTTACCCAGTCTTTTCTCTCACCTTTATTCTCTGTAATCCCCAGCATACAAGTGGTGTTCCCGCCTTGCTTGGGGTGAAATGATTAAAAAAAAGACAGAAAACCGGATGAGAGCAGTGCTGAAACAGTATGCTTTATCGAGTGCTCATGTCAGTCGAGGCAGTACCGATAAAATGTAAATAAATAAAATAAACAAGAAGAATAGCTGGATTTTAATTAACTTAAAACATTAGCCTTAAACAAAAGAACTGGGAAAGACTAGTTTCATCTGTTCTCCACTTCCTATCGCCTCTCAGTGGTCATTATATGGAGTGTGTGCAAAGAGTGTGACACAAGGAATGAAGACCGCCTTAAGCGTGAAACTAACAGTCAGCATGCATAGGTATTTGCGCGTAAGTGAATATCACAAACATGACTACGGCTCATCAAACATTTTGCAGATTGCAGCCAGAAAATATTTCATATTGTAATAATTATTTTGGAGATAACAGTGATTTAGTGATACAAGTTTTACTAATTAACCCACAGCTGGAGGGAGAAGAGAGGGGATTCATGGCTTTTCCCGAGGGTAGTTGCACAGAAGTGAATATACCGAATGCAACTGGAATTGGAACTCGGCTCTCCGATTTCCAATTCCAAGCCGTTATTCATTACACCACCCGCACATCCAAGCTTACAGCACTTGATATTCCCAAGCGGTCAACCATATAGGTACTGACTAAGCTCGACGTTGCAATGTGATATGACCGTAAAGCTTAAAAAATAAAACCATGAATATATGTATGTATGTATGTATGTGTGTGTGTGTGTGTGTGTGTGCGTGTGTTATCCCTCAACGCTAGTACGACTCGGAGCTTCCTGCACAACGCAATCTACAGGAGTTGAGTATGGACTGACCCTTACGTAATTTGAACGTTAAAATTGATAGCTTATTATCGCAGTGTTGGCGCAGTTATATATTATACTGGGATTACAGTTTTTTATTTTCTTAATTTTAAAAATTATATTTGGCAATTGAAATAAACGGGATTTGTGTAAGTATGTAAAAAAATATTTTTGAGTTGTGAATATTCATTCTTAAATTTTTATTAGATCATATTTTAAATATTTTACCAGGTCATATATTTTAATTAGGTTATGTATTTTATTAGGCCATATATTTTAATTAGATCATATATTTTTTATTAGGTCATATACTTTTAATAGGTTATATATTCGGGTTAGAAATATGAAAGGAGTATTTTCTAATGCGATGTCACTTCAGCACAAAGTCGATCATGACTTTCCACAGATAATGCTTCTGCGAATTGCTATGATTTATTGCAAAAGATAAATAGAGTAATTTCTTGTTGTCATCTTCACGGTTTTGAATTCAGAATCATCCATTCCTAGACTAGCTAAAGTGCCGTCTGCTTGCTATTTAACCCATAACTGGAGTAAGAAGGTACGGATTCATTAACTCAGCTTTCCAATTGAATCCGAGCTGCAGCCCATTACTCCCCATCTCTCTCTCTCACTCTCTCTCTCTATCTAGTCATATATATATATATATATATATATATATATATATATATATATATATATATATAATCAATTACGTACAGATGGTACTGAAAAGGCTTAATTAAACTCATTGACATAAGATCTTAAATGTTCTAATACAAACTTTCCTTTTATCGTTAGTATTTTTTCTTACGTAGACAATTCCTCTGGCACTGTCATTAATTTTCTCTGGAATAAAACAGTTCTATCTTTTACAAATTAAAAAAAAATGATTTTATTTTAAGAGAATCTTTGCCGGGCAACCGACTGAATAAAATGGCCGCTTGGGAGAAAGAAAGAGAGAAAATAATTATTTCCAATCAAGCATTTTCTTTTTTTTAGTTGACGAACGGTTGTTCTTTTTATTTTAATGTGAAAACTTGAAAGTAACATTTTTAATCTGGTGTCTGCTTTTTTATTTTATTTTATTTAGCAATGGAATTCTATGCTTTATGAAAACGACCTCTATTTCGCTGGGAACACGTCCATTTTCTCGAAAATGAAAGTTTCGAAATGAAACTAATCCAGGCATAGCTAAATTGGGGGTTCGATTTACATTTTCGTATAATGCGATAGTAGACCCTGTATTTGTATCCGAAATTATGAAATTAAATACCTCTTTTATAGTTTAAACGTAATGCTGAACTTTGGCACTTTCATCTCCTTGAATGCGAACAAGACCATTAAAAAAAATAAAGATATTTCCATAAAAAGCAGAACGAAATACATCGGAAAAATACATTTTCGTAGAAGAACGTTCACTTTTGCTTAACCGAATCTCTACCGTATATATTTATTGCTGACCGATTAAAAACTGTCCTTTTTATTCACTGATAATAATTCAGTAAATAAACAAACATAGAAATGGACGTGAGACAAGAATATGTTTTCTCACTAGACATGCTCTACCAGAATTCAGTATTAGCGGTCACAACTTAAGTTTTGTTACTTTTGGCTTGTTTTGATTTACGGCATAACAACCTCAATGGGTTATTTAATAGCGACAAGATTTTTAGGATAGGATCGTATGAACAGAATATGTGTTCTTTGTAAAAAGATAAAAATCAGTGTGTATATAAGATTCCGTTGATGTAATTTTGAACAAAGGATTTTGTCGAGAGTCAAATGCATTGCTGGTAATATTTAAAAAAAATGTATTGTTGATAATATTTTTAAAATGTATTGCTAGTAATATATTATTTTTCAGAAATGTGATGCTGGTAATATTTTTTTCAATTTTGATCACAAGGCTTGGGTCACCCATGGTATAGTTTTGGGACACTTTCCAAATTTTTTCAGTCTATTAAGTTTTAATAGGGTATAAGTACCTGGAGACCCTACAATATTTTCCTCCTGTTCTCACTTTCTCACCGACCGCAAAAGTATAAATTAGCTTGGTTTTCTATTTTTACGCCATATAAGTCCCAATGGGTTATTTAATGCCGACAAGATTTTTATTGCTGTTAATATTTTTTTTTTAAATGTATTGCTGCTAATATTTTTTCCAAACATGTATTGCTGGTACTAATTTTTTCTTATAAATTTTTACAAAAATATACTACTGGTATTAAAAACTATTTTACACTTTGATATTGTTTTGACCCCAGTTTGTGGGTTAACTATTTGCCCATATTTGGGACACTAACAGGTGCTACCACCCCGGGTCAGGGTGGACCTGGGATCACCAACTATTAAGAGGTGGTTTCACGCTCCTCAAAACCTCCTGATCAGAAGCATTGCTGTTGGATGTAGTTTATCGTCTTACCCAGGACGCGGATGTAGTTCATCGTCTTACGCAGGACGGTAAGTTATGCAGATGACACAGTGTTGATAGCAGACGCAGAAAGGAAACTACAAGATCTCTTACAGAAGGTAGTAAAGGAAAGGTAGAGGAAACGACTAAACCTCAATTATAAGAAGATAGAATGTATTGTACAATCAAGATGCCAAAATCAAGTAGGTAAAAAAATTTAAATAAGTAGGAATTTTTTTTTAACAGGGGACGGAAAACGCGACGCCGAAATCCAAAGACGCATTGCAATAACAAAAAGATGCTGTCCAAAAGTTAAGCAAAGTATTAAGAATCAGGAAAATATCGTTAGAAATAAACAAAGGAAGACTGAACTGTTATGTATTATCACTGCTCCTATATAGCAGTGAGTGATCTCACTGATGTAAAAGAGACTTCCGGCAACAGAAATGTCGTTCTACAGTAGGATGCTAAGAATAACATTGGCTGAAGTTTTAGAAAAAAGTGATAGAAAAGGACATTTATACTTAGCATCAGAAAGAGACAGTTTAAATTTATAGGGCACCTAACGAGGAAAGAATACTTAGAAAATTTGACACTCACGGGATATTTTGAAGGGGAGAGGGACAGAGGAAATCAGTGCAGAGATTAGGAGATAGAGATCAAAAATACAAACTTTACTAAGACTTATAATGGAAGGAAAATGTTGAGAGACATAATCGCCCATATCCTGAAGAAGAACAAGAAGAAAAGGAAGAAAACGTTTAAACAAATTTTTTAAAAATAATGTAGGCTTTTATGCGTTTTCGAAATGGTTTACTTGGACTAATCAAATCACACACACTCACACACACTCTCTCTCTCTCTCACACACACACATGCACACACACAGCACACACACGCGCGTGCGCACAGATACCGACATCCTTACACAGAATTTAGCTTTTAAAATTGAACTTTAGCAATATTTGAATACCGTCATTTCTACTTTTCAAAACAGTCTTCAGAAACTTCTTTCGTGCTCGCCTTCTGCTGAATCATCACGTTCTCCTTAATCTCATCCACGGTGATTCAACAACGATTTTTAAAAAATCCTGAAGGCACAACAAGCGAAAACTGGATTATGCAGAGTAGAGCTAAGAGACTTGAGTGATGGAGTGTCTTTCCTTGAAACTCAGTCCGAAATACAAATGATGGCCATTATTCAAAAAGTCTGGATACATTGGGACTGCTTTCCGGAATCCACAGATCTTTTTCTAATTATCGTGCCAATTTCTTTTGATTGAAGCCTGCACGTCGCATTCAACATTTTCAGGTATTGTTTTTCAGAACGTCGGTTTAATCGGGTCCCGAGCCATGTCCGAAGCGTAGACACTAAAAATATTTCCTGGGCTTCACTCATTCAATCATCCTCCGAAACACTTCTTATTCGAATGCTTACTGCAGAGGAATATCTAGAATTTAAGTAAAACTTCACACATTGTAGTGTAATTGTGAATACGACGATCACACAGTACACTAGCTCACCCAATGGTGTCTCACTGTCAAATGAATAACAACACTAGAAATATATATATACTCTTCGGCAGAATTGAGTCACTGTCAATCACTGTGTGTTTATCTAAATCTAAAAAAATAAACACGCTAAAATTCACCTTCATCCCTGCCGTGCGCCGACGGCTTAGTGGGAGAAGTTCCGACTGACGCAAATTCAGTCGGGTTTCGATCCTAGCTAGAGGCAACCGTACGTCTAGCCACACTGATGAGCTGTGAAACAGCGAAACAGTCTGTATGTGGATGACAAATATATATATATATATATATATATATATATATATATATATATATATATATATATAAATATAAAAGTGGACATGGAAGTCAGCACTTAGAGGCGACAGTCTGTTTCATGCTAGTGCAATCGTCAGGCGACTAGTGCTGTTATTTTTCTCGGTTGTTTATATAAGGGTCAGTGGTGCATTATGGGTAGTATATTTTGGCGGTTACTTTTACCGGAAGTCGCTTATTTGTTTATTTATTTATGTCAAATTATTTTGCTTGTTTTTTTGTTTGTTTTTTATTTTTATTTTTATTTTTTATCTTATATATTTATTTATTTATTCTTTTATTTTGATCGGTGTTTTTTGTTAACGTAGTAAAAATTTGTTTATATAGCTTATTGTTGGTAGTCTATAATGGCCGTCATTTACCGGAAATCGCTTGTTCGCTTATTTATTTGGGTCAAATTGTTTTGCTTATTATTATTATTTTTATTTGTATAACAGTTATAACTTTCGTCCGTTCTTTTGTTTTGATTTTATTTCGCATATTCTAACAGGTGTGGTTTTGTGATTTGTTTGGAGTAGTTTATTTTGCTTATTTTATTGTTGTTTGTTTATATATTTATTTATTTTTCTATTTTAAGTTACGTAGTAAAAATTTGTTTTCATGTCTACATTTTGAGATTAGCTCGGATCTTTTATTTAATAATTTATTTTGATCTGGGAAGGTAATGATAGCTATTTTTTCCTCCAAGCAAAGTTTGCAAGTTTTTGATAGGTTGTTGTAGGCTGATGATTTTTTCCTTATTTTCCAAGATATTTTTGGTGTGGTGTGTGTTTTGTTTTTTATTTCCCAGATATACTTAGAAAGCATTGTGCTGTTCGCATATTTACTATTTGTGAAAGACATTTTGTGTACATAATTTCTTTGTTTCCATGGTCCTTCGGTTACTCCTATGTATACTTTTTCTTCATTATCTGCTGATTTTGTCGTGGCTTGGTAGATTACGTTGTTTTGTAAACAATTACCGTTTAAGGGACATTCGGTTTTTATTCTGCAGTTGCACGTGGGTTTAATTTGTTCGTGTGGTTTGTTAATAATTTTTCTGTTGTGCTTTTTTATTATTTGTGCTATGTTCTCCGGTAAAAGTAACCGCCAAAATATACTACCCATAATGCACCACTGACCCTTATATAAACAGCCGAGAAAAATAACAGCACTAGTCGCCTGATGATTGCACTAGCATGAAACAGACTGTCGTCTCTAAGTGCTGACTTCCATGTCCACTTTTATATTTACACACGCTCTATCTCTGATATTGAGCACTTTACCCCATAAATATAGCACACTTTAAGACTATATTTCTGCATATATATATATATATATATATCGAGAGAGAGAGAGAGAGAGAGAGAGAGAGAGAGAGAGAGAGAGAGAGGTATTCCTCTGTTCAGGCATGACGCTGTAAAGTGCCTTGCAACTGAGCGATAAATTACAACAAAGTCATGCAACAGGTTTTTCGATATTTTCAAAATGGCTGTATACTTACAGGATACACACTTGGGATCGATGTGATGAAATTAGAATTCTTCGTCGTGGTCATAAAAACAAAGAAACGTATATTGGTATCGCTTCGTCAAGCAGACAAACTGGAATGAAAATATATTTTTTGCTGTTCCATTGTGGCGTATCTGTCAATTAGATTCTTACTTAGCTGCAATGCTGTGTCAGATAAAGCAAAAGTTTTCGGGTGTCGACAAAATGCCTGATCAGTTAAGTTTTTATGGCTTTATAGGTTTTCTCACAAGAAGTGTAAAAGAAGTAAAATCAATTGATGTGTTAAGTAAAATAATAATAATAATACACTTTGGTTGTCCCTGGGCTGCAATACAATTTCAAAATCCTTAATTGAAGCATAACTGACATTAAGTGAACGGATGTCAAAACGAGAAAGCTTCTCACTTGTCACCGCAATATCCTAAGTTTGAAGTTGATCGTCTCTTATGTGTTCTGATCCGATGGAGGCAGAGGATTAGTTCAACTAGAACTGTATTACAAAACCTCAACAATCGGTCTTCAAATATACATGGAAACTACAGAAGACTTGATGATGATCTGTGTCAAAGAACATGAAAGAAATATGAAACTTTATTCAGTAATAAAGGAAGCCAACAAATTCAAAATGAATTTCAAGTTGGTGAAGAAGTGCAAATAAACCATAATACACCTACTGAAGAGGGGAAGAGCCCAAAAAAGAAAGCAAAAGAAGATGCAATGTGCCAAATGCAGAAACGATGGCAAGATAAGCCTCTTCATGGTCAGTACTCTGCCCATACCAAACAAGCTGATCTAGACAAACCCATACACATCCGTGATTACAGAGTGCAAGGTTAAAAGCTGAAACCGAAGGTTTTATTCTTACTGCACAAGGCCAATGCTTACTAACTTGATATTACCAAGCATACATAGTGAAAAATTGTGTTAACCCAAAATGCAGATTCTGTGATAAATATCCAGAAACAATTGACCATCTTGTATCAGGTTGTGCGGTATTGGCACCCACTGAATATAAAGCTCGGCATGATAGGATGGGCCAATATATGCATTGAAAAATATGCAACTTTTACGGGAAGGATCTGGTATGAAGATCACCCAGACCCGGTCACAGAGATTGGACCTGCAACAATTTACACACAGAGAGTAAAATCAAAGCTAATCGCCCATACAACGTTTTCAAAGACTACAAAAACAGAATGTGCTTTCTTACTGACATGGCAGTTTCTGCAGACTGTAATGTATCTTTAAATATTTTTAAATAAACTATTAAAATACAAGGATCTGGAAGTAGAAATCTAAAAAATGTGGCACATGTGGACAGCAATAATTTCATTTCTAGTTGGAGCCCTCGGATTGATTGGAAGTGGTTCCGATAGACTCATTGAAAGTATTCCTGATAGCCCATGCCTTAAAGAAATACAAAAAGTGTACTCACAACTACGGCTCACACATTACGAAGAGCTTTATCTATGTAAAATGTGTGATCTTAGCTTTTTTGTTTGTTTTTTTACAAAAATGATCAGTGGAAATGTCATTAAGCTATTTCTGACCTTAGATCTCTGGTTGGGCCCCGGGAGGAAATGTTTATACAACAAAAATCAAAGGAATTAATAATAATAATAATAATAATAATAATATATTGACTGCAGTTGAGATTATAGAGTCGTTGTAAACTCCATATTCTTGTCGATGGCTGCATACAGTTTGAATTCAAAGTTATCCTTCTACTAGACTGGTTGCCAACTATGTCTAGTGAGCTCTGTCTGCTTTACTTTTTAATCCATAGCTAGGGAATAATAATACATCGCAGTTAAGATTATAGTGTTATTGCGAACACCATCTTGACGATGGTAGCATACTATGTGCTTTGTCAGGGGTTTAATTTAGAATTGTCCTTCTTCTAGACCCAAGGTCAATGTATTTAGTCTACCCTTCTATTTGAGCCATAGCTGGAAGTGAGAGGATATGGATTTAAAAATTTCTCAGAGGTATTTACACGAATGTGAATGTGAAGAACTCGGTTGAAATTCGAAGGCGACTCGCCGATTTCTCACCCCAAACGGCTCTCCATTGCACTAATTTTATTCTCATTAAGTATTTTTTCTAAAGTATAGATAAAATACCATTTATTTTTAATTCCTACATTAACCACGTATTTATTGTCATATTCCACATTCTTCTGACATATTTCAAGCAACTTCATGATTCCATACTCTCAGATTGTGTTTGTCTTTTTTGTTAAAGGAATGCTCTAAATGCCTTTACAGTCTTACAAAGAAGTAATTGATTTCTTTAAACGAATTCTGTAAAGACTGGAATAATATAATAAAAGGAGAAATGATTCTTCGTCCGTCACTCATTGTCTGTGCGGGACTTTAAAGGTGCATATGTCTGTGTTGTGTGTGAATGATTTATATGATCTTGTGCATTTCCAATGTACACACGCAAAATTTGACCGAGTTTGAAATAAGATATTGGAATAATTTATTCCCCTTCCACACAATCTGAATAAATCCTAATCCGGGCTGAGCAACAAAAGCATAAATTTGGAGACAAGATAAAAAAAAAAGTTAATTTTAAATTCTAAAAAATCAAAAAGTTATAAAAGATTTTATTGAAATTTTCGAAAATTATAAAATAGATTTTTAAAGTTTATTTTTTAATTTTCAAGAAAGACTTTTATGTCTGTCTTCGAATTAAAACATACGAGGATGGACTGAAAAGTTCATCGGCTGACTATGAAGGATTTATACGAGACCTGTGAAATCTTGCATGCATTGATTTCAACTCTTCTTATTAATAACTGCAGTCTTTCTTTGCAGGTACGACGCCGAGCTGAAAAGTTCATCGGCTGACTATGACGGATTTATACAAGAGCTGTGAAATCTTGCATGCAATGATTTCAACTCTTCTTATTAATAAATGCAGTTTTTCTTTGCAGGTACGACGCCGAGCTGAAAAGTTCATCGGCTGACTATGAAGGATTTATACGAGACCTGTGAAATCTTGCATGCATTGATTTCAACTCTTCTTATTAATAAATGCAGTCTTTCTTTGCAGGTACGACGCCGAGCTGAAAAGTTAATCGGCTGACTATGAAGGATTTATACAAGACCTGTGAAATCTTGCATGCATTGATTTCAACTCTTCTTATTAATAAATGCAGTCTTTCTTTCCGGGTACGACGCCGTGCTGAAAAGTTCATCGGCTGACTATGACGGATTTATACAAGAGCTGTGAAATCTTGCATGCATTGATTTCAACTCTTCTTATTAATAAATGCAGTCTTTCTTTCCGGGTACGACGCCGTGCTGAAAAGTTCATCGGCTGACTATGACGGATTTATGCAAGAGCTGTGAAATCTTGCATGCATTGATTTCAACTCTTCTTATTAATAAATGCAGTCTTTCTTTGCAGGTACGACGCCGAGCTGAAAAGTTCATCGGCTGACTATGAAGGATTTATACGAGACCTGTGAAATCTTGCATGCATTGATTTCAACTCTTCTTATTAATAAATGCAGTCTTTCTTTGCAGGTACGACGCCGAGCTGAAAAGTTCATCGGCTGACTATGAAGGATTTATACGAGACCTGTGAAATCTTGCATGCATTGATTTCAACTCTTCTTATTAATAAATGCAGTCTTTCTTTCCGGGTACGACGCCGTGCTGAAAAGTTCATCGGCTGACTATGACGGATATATACAAGAGCTGTGAAATCTTGCATGCATTGATTTCAACTCTTCTTATTAATAAATGCAGTCTTTCTTTGCAGGTACGACGCCGAGCTGAAAAGTTCATCGGCTGACTATGACGGATTTATACAAGAGCTGTGAAATCTTGCATGCATTGATTTCAACTCTTCTTATTAATAAATACAGTCTTTCTTTGCAGGTACGACGCCGAGCTGAAAAGTTCATCGGCTGACTATGACGGATTTATACAAGAGCTGTGAAATCTTGCATGCATTGATTTCAACTCTTCTTATTAATAAATTGCAGTCTTTCTTTGCAGGTACGACGCCGAGCTGAAAAGTTCATCGGCTGACTATGAAGGATTTATACGAGACCTGTGAAATCTTGCATGCATTCATTTCAACTCTTCTTATTAATAAATGCAGTCTTTCTTTCCGGGTACGACGCCGTGCTGAAAAGTTCATCGGCTGACTATGACGGATTTATACAAGAGCTGTGAAATCTTGCATGCATTGATTTCAACTCTTCTTATTAATAAATGCAGTCTTTCTTTGCAGGTACGACGCCGAGCTGAAAAGTTCATCGGCTGACTATGAAGGATTTATACGAGACCTGTGAAATCTTGCATGCATTGATTTCAACTCTTCTTATTAATAAATGCAGTCTTTCTTTGCAGGTACGACGCCGAGCTGAAAAGTTCATCGGCTGACTATGAAGGATTTATACGAGACCTGTGAAATCTTGCATGCATTGATTTCAACTCTTCTTATTAATAAATGCAGTCTTTCTTTCCGGGTACGACGCCGTGCTGAAAAGTTCATCGGCTGACTATGACGGATTTATGCAAGAGCTGTGAAATCTTGCATGCATTGATTTCAACTCTTCTTATTAATAAATGCAGTCTTTCTTTGCAGGTACGACGCCGAGCTGAAAAGTTCATCGGCTGACTATGAAGGATTTATACGAGACCTGTGAAATCTTGCATGCATTGATTTCAACTCTTCTTATTAATAAATGCAGTCTTTCTTTGCAGGTACGACGCCGAGCTGAAAAGTTAATCGGCTGACTATGAAGGATTTATACGAGACCTGTGAAATCTTGCATGCATTGATTTCAACTCTTCTTATTAATAAATGCAGTCTTTCTTTCCGGGTACGACGCCGTGCTGAAAAGTTCATCGGCTGACTATGACGGATTTATACAAGAGCTGTGAAATCTTGCATGCATTGATTTCAACTCTTCTTATTAATAAATGCAGTCTTTCTTTGCAGGTACGACGCCGAGCTGAAAAGTTCATCGGCTGACTATGAAGGATTTATACGAGACCTGTGAAATCTTGCATGCATTGATTTCAACTCTTCTTATTAATAAATGCAGTCTTTCTTTTCGGGTACGACGCCGTGCTGAAAAGTTCATCGGCTGACTATGACGGATTTATACAAGAGCTGTGAAATCTTGCATGCATTGATTTCAACTCTTCTTATTAATAAATGCAGTCTTTCTTTGCAGGTACGACGCCGAGCTGAAAAGTTCATCGGCTGACTATGAAGGATTTATACGAGACCTGTGAAATCTTGCATGCATTGATTTCAACTCTTCTTATTAATAAATGCAGTCTTTCTTTGCAGGTACGACGCCGAGCTGAAAAGTTCATCGGCTGACTATGAAGGATTTATACGAGACCTGTGAAATCTTGCATGCATTGATTTCAACTCTTCTTATTAATAAATGCAGTCTTTCTTTCCGGGTACGACGCCGTGCTGAAAAGTTCATCGGCTGACTATGACGGATATATACAAGAGCTGTGAAATCTTGCATGCATTGATTTCAACTCTTCTTATTAATAAATGCAGTCTTTCTTTGCAGGTACGACGCCGAGCTGAAAAGTTCATCGGCTGACTATGAAGGATTTATACGAGACATGTGAAATCTTGCATGCATTGATTTCAACTCTTCTTATTAATAAATGCAGTCTTTCTTTGCAGGTACGACGCCGAGCTGAAAAGTTCATCGGCTGACTATGACGGATTTATACAAGAGCTGTGAAATCTTGCATGCATTGATTTCAACTCTTCTTATTAATAAATGCAGTCTTTCTTTCCGGGTACGACGCCGTGCTGAAAAGTTCATCGGCTGACTATGACGGATTTATACAAGAGCTGGGAAATCTTGCATGCATTGATTTCAACTCTTCTTATTAATAAATGCAGTCTTTCTTTGCAGGTACGACGCCGAGCTGAAAAGTTCATCGGCTGACTATGAAGGATTTATACGAGACCTGTGAAATCTTGCATGCATTGATTTCAACTCTTCTTATTAATAAATGCAGTCTTTCTTTGCAGGTACGACGCCGAGCTGAAAAGTTAATCGGCTGACTATGAAGGATTTATACGAGACCTGTGAAATCTTGCATGCATTGATTTCAACTCTTCTTATTAATAAATGCAGTCTTTCTTTCCGGGTACGACGCCGTGCTGAAAAGTTCATCGGCTGACTATGACGGATTTATACAAGAGCTGTGAAATCTTGCATGCATTGATTTCAACTCTTCTTATTAATAAATGCAGTCTTTCTTTGCAGGTACGACGCCGAGCTGAAAAGTTCATCGGCTGACTATGAAGGATTTATACGAGACCTGTGAAATCTTGCATGCATTGATTTCAACTCTTCTTATTAATAAATGCAGTCTTTCTTTGCAGGTACGACGCCGAGCTGAAAAGTTCATCGGCTGACTATGAAGGATTTATACGAGACCTGTGAAATCTTGCATGCATTGATTTCAACTCTTCTTATTAATAACTGCAGTCTTTCTTTGCAGGTACGACGCCGAGCTGAAAAGTTCATCGGCTGACTATGACGGATTTATACAAGAGCTGTGAAATCTTGCATGCAATGATTTCAACTCTTCTTATTAATAAATGCAGTTTTTCTTTGCAGGTACGACGCCGAGCTGAAAAGTTCATCGGCTGACTATGACGGATTTATACAAGAGCTGTGAAATCTTGCATGCATTGATTTCAACTCTTCTTATTAATAAATACAGTCTTTCTTTGCAGGTACGACGCCGAGCTGAAAAGTTCATCGGCTGACTATGACGGATTTATACAAGAGATGTGAAATCTTGCATGCATTGATTTCAACTCTTCTTATTAATAAATTGCAGTCTTTCTTTGCAGGTACGACGCCGAGCTGAAAAGTTCATCGGCTGACTATGAAGGATTTATACGAGACCTGTGAAATCTTGCATGCATTGATTTCAACTCTTCTTATTAATAAATGCAGTCTTTCTTTCCGGGTACGACGCCGTGCTGAAAAGTTCATCGGCTGACTATGACGGATTTATACAAGAGCTGTGAAATCTTGCATGCATTGATTTCAACTCTTCTTATTAATAAATGCAGTCTTTCTTTGCAGGTACGACGCCGAGCTGAAAAGTTAATCGGCTGACTATGAAGGATTTATACGAGACCTGTGAAATCTTGCATGCATTGATTTCAACTCTTCTTATTAATAAATGCAGTCTTTCTTTCCGGGTACGACGCCGTGCTGAAAAGTTCATCGGCTGACTATGACGGATTTATGCAAGAGCTGTGAAATCTTGCATGCATTGATTTCAACTCTTCTTATTAATAAATGCAGTCTTTCTTTGCAGGTACGACGCCGAGCTGAAAAGTTCATCGGCTGACTATGAAGGATTTATACGAGACCTGTGAAATCTTGCATGCATTGATTTCAACTCTTCTTATTAATAAATGCAGTCTTTCTTTGCAGGTAAGACGCCGAGCTGAAAAGTTAATCGGCTGACTATGAAGGATTTATACGAGACCTGTGAAATCTTGCATGCATTGATTTCAAATCTTCTTATTAATAAATGCAGTCTTTCTTTCCGGGTACGACGCCGTGCTGAAAAGTTCATCGGCTGACTATGACGGATTTATACAAGAGCTGTGAAATCTTGCATGCATTGATTTCAACTCTTCTTATTAATAAATGCAGTCTTTCTTTGCAGGTACGACGCCGAGCTGAAAAGTTCATCGGCTGACTATGAAGGATTTATACGAGACCTGTGAAATCTTGCATGCATTGATTTCAACTCTTCTTATTAATAAATGCAGTCTTTCTTTTCGGGTACGACGCCGTGCTGAAAAGTTCATCGGCTGACTATGACGGATTTATACAAGAGCTGTGAAATCTTGCATGCATTGATTTCAACTCTTCTTATTAATAAATGCAGTCTTTCTTTGCAGATACGACGCCGAGCTGAAAAGTTCATCGGCTGACTATGAAGGATTTATACGAGACCTGTGAAATCTTGCATGCATTGATTTCAACTCTTCTTATTAATAAATGCAGTCTTTCTTTGCAGGTACGACGCCGAGCTGAAAAGTTCATCGGCTGACTATGAAGGATTTATACGAGACCTGTGAAATCTTCCATGCATTGATTTCAACTCTTCTTATTAATAAATGCAGTCTTTCTTTCCGGGTACGACGCCGTGCTGAAAAGTTCATCGGCTGACTATGACGGATATATACAAGAGCTGTGAAATCTTGCATGCATTGATTTCAACTCTTCTTATTAATAAATGCAGTCTTTCTTTGCAGGTACGACGCCGAGCTGAAAAGTTCATCGGCTGACTATGAAGGATTTATACGAGACCTGTGAAATCTTGCATGCATTGATTTCAACTCTTCTTATTAATAAATGCAGTCTTTCTTTGCAGGTACGACGCCGAGCTGAAAAGTTCATCGGCTGACTATGAAGGATTTATACGAGACCTGTGAAATCTTGCATGCATTGATTTCAACTCTTCTTATTAATAAATGCAGTCTTTCTTTCCGGGTACGACGCCGTGCTGAAAAGTTCATCGGCTGACTATGAGGGATATATACAAGAGCTGTGAAATCTTGCATGCATTGATTTCAACTCTTCTTATTAATAAATGCAGTCTTTCTTTGCAGGTACGACGCCGAGCTGAAAAGTTCATCGGCTGACTATGAAGGATTTATACGAGACATGTGAAATCTTGCATGCATTGATTTCAACTCTTCTTATTAATAAATGCAGTCTTTCTTTGCAGGTACGACGCCGAGCTGAAAAGTTAATCGGCTGACTATGACGGATTTATACAAGAGCTGTGAAATCTTGCATGCATTGATTTCAACTCTTCTTATTAATAAATGCAGTCTTTCTTTGCAGGTACGACGCCGAGCTGAAAAGTTCATCGGCTGACTATGACGGATTTATACAAGAGCTGTGAAATCTTGCATGCATTGATTTCAAATCTTCTTATTAATAAATTGCAGTCTTTCTTTGCAGGTACGACGCCGAGCTGAAAAGTTCATCGGCTGACTATGAAGGATTTATACGAGACCTGTGAAATCTTGCATGCATTGATTTCAACTCTTCTTATTAATAAATGCAGTCTTTCTTTCCGGGTACGACGCCGTGCTGAAAAGTTCATCGGCTGACTATGACGGATTTATACAAGAGCTGTGAAATCTTGCATGCATTGATTTCAACTCTTCTTATTAATAAATGCAGTCTTTCTTTGCAGGTACGACGCCGAGCTGAAAAGTTCATCGGCTGACTATGAAGGATTTATACGAGACCTGTGAAATCTTGCATGCATTGATTTCAACTCTTCTTATTAATAAATGCAGTCTTTCTTTGCAGGTACGACGCCGAGCTGAAAAGTTCATCGGCTGACCATGAAGGATTTATACGAGACCTGTGAAATCTTGCATGCATTGATTTCAACTCTTCTTATTAATAACTGCAGTCTTTCTTTGCAGGTACGACGCCGAGCTGAAAAGTTCATCGGCTGACTATGACGGATTTATACAAGAGCTGTGAAATCTTGCATGCAATGATTTCAACTCTTCTTATTAATAAATGCAGTTTTTCTTTGCAGGTACGACGCCGAGCTGAAAAGTTCATCGGCTGACTATGACGGATTTATACAAGAGCTGTGAAATCTTGCATGCATTGATTTCAACTCTTCTTATTAATAAATACAGTCTTTCTTTGCAGGTACGACGCCGAGCTGAAAAGTTCATCGGCTGACTATGACGGATTTATACAAGAGCTGTGAAATCTTGCATGCATTGATTTCAACTCTTCTTATTAATAAATTGCAGTCTTTCTTTGCAGGTACGACGCCGAGCTGAAAAGTTCATCGGCTGACTATGAAGGATTTATACGAGACCTGTGAAATCTTGCATGCATTGATTTCAACTCTTCTTATTAATAAATGCAGTCTTTCTTTGCAGGTACGACGCCGAGCTGAAAAGTTCATCGGCTGACTATGACGGATTTATACAAGAGCTGTGAAATCTTGCATGCAATGATTTCAACTCTTCTTATTAATAAATGCAGTTTTTCTTTGCAGGTACGACGCCGAGCTGAAAAGTTCATCGGCTGACTATGACGGATTTATACAAGAGCTGTGAAATCTTGCATGCATTGATTTCAACTCTTCTTATTAATAAATACAGTCTTTCTTTGCAGGTACGACGCCGAGCTGAAAAGTTCATCGGCTGACTATGACGGATTTATACAAGAGCTGTGAAATCTTGCATGCATTGAGTTCAACTCTTCTTATTAATAAATTGCAGTCTTTCTTTGTAGGTACGACGCCGAGCTGAAAAGTTCATCGGCTGACTATGAAGGATTTATACGAGACCTGTGAAATCTTGCATGCATTGATTTCAACTCTTCTTATTAATAAATGCAGTCTTTCTTTCCGGGTACGACGCCGTGCTGAAAAGTTCATCGGCTGACTATGACGGATTTATACAAGAGCTGTGAAATCTTGCATGCATTGATTTCAACTCTTCTTATTAATAAATGCAGTCTTTCTTTGCAGGTACGACGCCGAGCTGAAAAGTTCATCGGCTGACTATGAAGGATTTATACGAGACCTGTGAAATATTGCATGCATTGATTTCAACTCTTCTTATTAATAAATGCAGTCTTTCTTTGCAGGTACGACGCCGAGCTGAAAAGTTCATCGGCTGACTATGAAGGATTTATACGAGACCTGTGAAATCTTGCATGCATTGATTTCAACTCTTCTTATTAATAAATGCAGTCTTTCTTTCCGGGTACGACGCCGTGCTGAAAAGTTCATCGGCTGACTATGACGGATATATACAAGAGCTGTGAAATCTTGCATGCATTGATTTCAACTCTTCTTATTAATAAATGCAGTCTTTCTTTGCAGGTACGACGCCGAGCTGAAAAGTTCATCGGCTGACTATGAAGGATTTATACGAGACCTGTGAAATCTTGCATGCATTGATTTCAACTCTTCTTATTAATAAATGCAGTCTTTCTTTGCATGTACGACGCCGAGCTGAAAAGTTAATCGGCTGACTATGAAGGATTTATACGAGACCTGTGAAATCTTGCATGCATTGATTTCAACTCTTCTTATTAATAAATGCAGTCTTTCTTTCCGGGTACGACGCCGTGCTGAAAAGTTCATTGGCTGACTATGACGGATTTATGCAAGAGCTGTGAAATCTTGCATGCATTGATTTCAACTCTTCTTATTAATAAATGCAGTCTTTCTTTGCAGGTACGACGCCGAGCTGAAAAGTTCATCGGCTGACTATGAAGGATTTATACGAGACCTGTGAAATCTTGCATGCATTGATTTCAACTCTTCTTATTAATAAATGCAGTCTTTCTTTGCAGGTACGACGCCGAGCTGAAAAGTTAATCGGCTGACTATGAAGGATTTATACGAGACCTGTGAAATCTTGCATGCATTGATTTCAACTCTTCTTATTAATAAATGCAGTCTTTCTTTCCGGGTACGACGCCGTGCTGAAAAGTTCATCGGCTGACTATGACGGATTTATACAAGAGCTGTGAAATCTTGCATGCATTGATTTCAACTCTTCTTATTAATAAATGCAGTCTTTCTTTGCAGGTACGACGCCGAGCTGAAAAGTTCATCGGCTGACTATGAAGGATTTATACGAGACCTGTGAAATCTTGCATGCATCGATTTCAACTCTTCTTATTAATAAATGCAGTCTTTCTTTTCGGGTACGACGCCGTGCTGAAAAGTTCATCGGCTGACTATGACGGATTTATACAAGAGCTGTGAAATCTTGCATGCATTGATTTCAACTCTTCTTATTAATAAATGCAGTCTTTCTTTGCAGGTACGACGCCGAGCTGAAAAGTTCATCGGCTGACTATGAAGGATTTATACGAGACCTGTGAAATCTTGCATGCA
The DNA here is from genome assembly GCA_964036315.1 of Acanthosepion esculentum. Taxonomy (NCBI): domain Eukaryota; kingdom Metazoa; phylum Mollusca; class Cephalopoda; order Sepiida; family Sepiidae; genus Acanthosepion; species Acanthosepion esculentum. The sequence continues at coordinate 78,019,451 of OZ038488.1, forward strand.
TTGATTTCAAATCTTCTTATTAATAAATGCAGTCTTTCATTGCAGGTACGACGCCGAGCTGAAAAGTTCATCGGCTGACTATGAAGGATTTATACGAGACCTGTGAAATCTTGCATGCATTGATTTCAACTCTTCTTATTAATAAATGCAGTCTTTCTTTCCGGGTACGACGCCGTGCTGAAAAGTTCATCGGCTGACTATGACGGATATATACAAGAGCTGTGAAATCTTGCATGCATTGATTTCAACTCTTCTTATTAATAAATGCAGTCTTTCTTTGCAGGTACGACGCCGAGCTGAAAAGTTCATCGGCTGACTATGAAGGATTTATACGAGACATGTGAAATCTTGCATGCATTGATTTCAACTCTTCTTATTAATAAATGCAGTCTTTCTTTGCAGGTACGACGCCGAGCTGAAAAGTTCATCGGCTGACTATGACGGATTTATACAAGAGCTGTGAAATCTTGCATGCATTGATTTCAACTCTTCTTATTAATAAATGCAGTCTTTCTTTGCAGGTACGACGCCGAGCTGAAAAGTTCATCGGCTGACTATGACGGATTTATACAAGAGCTGTGAAATCTTGCATGCATTGATTTCAACTCTTCTTATTAATAAATTGCAGTCTTTCTTTGCAGGTACGACGCCGAGCTGAAAAGTTCATCGGCTGACTATGAAGGATTTATACGAGACCTGTGAAATCTTGCATGCATTGATTTCAACTCTTCTTATTAATAAATGCAGTCTTTCTTTCCGGGTACGACGCCGTGCTGAAAAGTTCATCGGCTGACTATGACGGATTTATACAAGAGCTGGGAAATCTTGCATGCATTGATTTCAACTCTTCTTATTAATAAATGCAGTCTTTCTTTGCAGGTACGACGCCGAGCTGAAAAGTTCATCGGCTGACTATGAAGGATTTATACGAGACCTGTGAAATCTTGCATGCATTGATTTCAACTCTTCTTATTAATAAATGCAGTCTTTCTTTGCAGGAACGACGCCGAGCTGAAAAGTTAATCGGCTGACTATGAAGGATTTATACGAGACCTGTGAAATCTTGCATGCATTGATTTCAACTCTTCTTATTAATAAATGCAGTCTTTCTTTCCGGGTACGACGCCGTGCTGAAAAGTTCATCGGCTGACTATGACGGATTTATACAAGAGCTGTGAAATCTTGCATGCATTGATTTCAACTCTTCTTATTAATAAATGCAGTCTTTCTTTGCAGGTACGACGCCGAGCTGAAAAGTTCATCGGCTGACTATGAAGGATTTATACGAGACCTGTGAAATCTTGCATGCATTGATTTCAACTCTTCTTATTAATAAATTGCAGTCTTTCTTTGCAGGTACGACGCCGAGCTGAAAAGTTCATCGGCTGACTATGAAGGATTTATACGAGACCTGTTAAATCTTGCATGCATTGATTTCAACTCTTCTTATTAATAAATGCAGTCTTTCTTTCCGGGTACGACGCCGTGCTGAAAAGTTCATCGGCTGACTATGACGGATTTATACAAGAGCTGTGAAATCTTGCATGCATTGATTTCAACTCTTCTTATTAATAAATGCAGTCTTTCTTTGCAGGTACGACGCCGAGCTGAAAAGTTCATCGGCTGACTATGAAGGATTTATACGAGACCTGTGAAATCTTGCATGCATTGATTTCAACTCTTCTTATTAATAAATGCAGTCTTTCTTTGCAGGTACCACGCCGAGCTGAAAAGTTAATCGGCTGACTATGAAGGATTTATACAAGACCTGTGAAATCTTGCATGCATTGATTTCAACTCTTCTTATTAATAAATGCAGTCTTTCTTTCCGGGTACGACGCCGTGCTGAAAAGTTCATCGGCTGACTATGACGGATTTATACAAGAGCTGTGAAATCTTGCATGCATTGATTTCAACTCTTCTTATTAATAAATGCAGTCTTTCTTTGCAGGTACGACGCCGAGCTGAAAAGTTCATCGGCTGACTATGAAGGATTTATACGAGACCTGTGAAATCTTGCATGCATTGATTTCAACTCTTCTTATTAATAAATTGCAGTCTTTCTTTGCAGGTACGACGCCGAGCTGAAAAGTTCATCGGCTGACTATGAAGGATTTATACGAGACCTGTGAAATCTTGCATGCATTGATTTCAACTCTTCTTATTAATAAATGCAGTCTTTCTTTCCGGGTACGACGCCGTGCTGAAAAGTTCATCGGCTGACTATGACGGATTTATGCAAGAGCTGTGAAATCTTGCATGCATTGATTTCAACTCTTCTTATTAATAAATGCAGTCTTTCTTTGCAGGTACGACGCTGAGCTGAAAAGTTCATCGGCTGACTATGAAGGATTTATACGAGACCTGTGAAATCTTGCATGCATTGATTTCAACTCTTCTTATTAATAAATGCAGTCTTTCTTTGCAGGTACGACGCCGAGCTGAAAAGTTAATCGGCTGACTATGAAGGATTTATACGAGACCTGTGAAATCTTGCATGCATTGATTTCAACTCTTCTTATTAATAAATGCAGTCTTTCTTTGCAGGTACGACGCCGAGCTGAAAAGTTCATCGGCTGACTATGAAGGATTTATACGAGACCTGTGAAATCTTGCATGCATTGATTTCAACTCTTCTTATTAATAAATGCAGTCTTTCTTTGCAGGTACGACGCCGAGCTGAAAAGTTCATCGGCTGACTATGAAGGATTTATACGAGACCTGTGAAATCTTGCATGCATTGATTTCAACTCTTCTTATTAATAAATGCAGTCTTTCTTTGCAGGTACGACGCCGAGCTGAAAAGTTCATCGGCTGACTATGAAGGATTTATACGAGACCTGTGAAATCTTGCATGCATTGATTTCAACTCTTCTTATTAATAAATGCAGTCTTTCTTTCCGGGTACGACGCCGTGCTGAAAAGTTCATCGGCTGACTATGACGGATATATACAAGAGCTGTGAAATCTTGCATGCATTGATTTCAACTCTTCTTATTAATAAATGCAGTCTTTCTTTGCAGGTACGACGCCGAGCTGAAAAGTTCATCGGCTGACTATGAAGGATTTATACGAGACATGTGAAATCTTGCATGCATTGATTTCAACTCTTCTTATTAATAAATTGCAGTCTTTCTTTGCAGGTACGACGCCGAGCTGAAAAGTTCATCGGCTGACTATGAAGGATTTATACGAGACCTGTGAAATCTTGCATGCATTGATTTCAACTCTTCTTATTAATAAATGCAGTCTTTCTTTCCGGGTACGACGCCGTGCTGAAAAGTTCATCGGCTGACTATGACGGATTTATACAAGAGCTGTGAAATCTTGCATGCATTGATTTCAACTCTTCTTATTAATAAATGCAGTCTTTCTTTGCAGGTACGACGCCGAGCTGAAAAGTTCATCGGCTGACTATGAAGGATTTATACGAGACCTGTGAAATCTTGCATGCATTGATTTCAACTCTTCTTATTAATAAATGCAGTCTTTCTTTGCAGGTACGACGCCGAGCTGAAAAGTTAATCGGCTGACTATGAAGGATTTATACAAGACCTGTGAAATCTTGCATGCATTGATTTCAACTCTTCTTATTAATAAATGCAGTCTTTCTTTCCGGGTACGACGCCGTGCTGAAAAGTTCATCGGCTGACTATGACGGATTTATACAAGAGCTGTGAAATCTTGCATGCATTGATTTCAACTCTTCTTATTAATAAATGCAGTCTTTCTTTGCAGGTACGACGCCGAGCTGAAAAGTTCATCGGCTGACTATGAAGGATTTATACGAGACCTGTGAAATCTTGCATGCATTGATTTCAACTCTTCTTATTAATAAATTGCAGTCTTTCTTTGCAGGTACGACGCCGAGCTGAAAAGTTCATCGGCTGACTATGAAGGATTTATACGAGACCTGTGAAATCTTGCATGCATTGATTTCAACTCTTCTTATTAATAAATGCAGTCTTTCTTTCCGGGTACGACGCCGTGCTGAAAAGTTCATCGGCTGACTATGACGGATTTATGCAAGAGCTGTGAAATCTTGCATGCATTGATTTCAACTCTTCTTATTAATAAATGCAGTCTTTCTTTGCAGGTACGACGCCGAGCTGAAAAGTTCATCGGCTGACTATGAAGGATTTATACGAGACCTGTGAAATCTTGCATGCATTGATTTCAACTCTTCTTATTAATAAATGCAGTCTTTCTTTGCAGGTACGACGCCGAGCTGAAAAGTTCATCGGCTGACTATGAAGGATTTATACGAGACCTGTGAAATCTTGCATGCATTGATTTCAACTCTTCTTATTAATAAATGCAGTCTTTCTTTGCAGGTACGACGCCGAGCTGAAAAGTTCATCGGCTGACTATGAAGGATTTATACGAGACCTGTGAAATCTTGCATGCATTGATTTCAACTCTTCTTATTAATAAATGCAGTCTTTCTTTCCGGGTACGACGCCGTGCTGAAAAGTTCATCGGCTGACTATGACGGATTTATACAAGAGCTGTGAAATCTTGCATGCATTGATTTCAACTCTTCTTATTAATAAATGCAGTCTTTCTTTGCAGGTACGACGCCGAGCTGAAAAGTTCATCGGCTGACTATGAAGGATTTATACGAGACCTGTGAAATCTTGCATGCATTGATTTCAACTCTTCTTATTAATAAATGCAGTCTTTCTTTGCAGGTACGACGCCGAGCTGAAAAGTTCATCGGCTGACTATGAAGGATTTATACGAGACCTGTGAAATCTTGCATGCATTGATTTCAACTCTTCTTATTAATAAATGCAGTCTTTCTTTCCGGGCACGACGCCGTGCTGAAAAGTTCATCGGCTGACTATGACGGATATATACAAGAGCTGTGAAATCTTGCATGCATTGATTTCAACTCTTCTTATTAATAAATGCAATCTTTCTTTGCAGGTACGACGCCGAGCTGAAAAGTTCATCGGCTGACTATGAAGGATTTATACGAGACATGTGAAATCTTGCATGCATTGATTTCAACTCTTCTTATTAATAAATGCAGTCTTTCTTTGCAGGTACGACGCCGAGCTGAAAAGTTCATCGGCTGACTATGACGGATTTATACAAAAGCTGTGAAATCTTGCATGCATTGATTTCAACTCTTCTTATTAATAAATGCAGTCTTTCTTTGCAGGTACGACGCCGAGCTGAAAAGTTCATCGGCTGACTATGACGGATTTATACAAGAGCTGTGAAATCTTGCATGCATTGATTTCAACTCTTCTTATTAATAAATGCAGTCTTTCTTTGCAGGTACGTCGCCGAGCTGAAAAGTTCATCGGCTGACTATGAAGGATTTATACGAGACCTGTGAAATCTTGCATGCATTGATTTCAACTCTTCTTATTAATAAATGCAGTCTTTCTTTGCAGGTACGACGCCGAGCTGAAAAGTTCATCGGCTGACTATGACGGATTTATACAAGAGCTGTGAAATCTTGCATGCATTGATTTCAACTCTTCTTATTAATAAATGCAGTCTTTCTTTGCAGGTACGACGCCGAGCTGAAAAGTTCATCGGCTGACTATGAAGGATTTATACGAGACCTCTGAAATCTTGCATGCATTGATTTCAACTCTTCTTATTAATAAATGCAGTCTTTCTTTGCAGGTACGACGCCGAGCTGAAAAGTTCATCGGCTGACTATGACGGATTTATACAAGAGCTGTGAAATCTTGCATGCATTGATTTCAAATCTTCTTATTAATAAATGCAGTCTTTCTTTGCAGGTACGACGCCGAGCTGAAAAGTTCATCGGCTGACTATGAAGGATTTATACGAGACCTGTGAAATCTTGCATGCATTGATTTCAACTCTTCTTATTAATAAATGCAGTCTTTCTTTGCAGGTACGACGCCGAGCTGAAAAGTTCATCGGCTGACTATGAAGGATTTATACCAGACCTGTGAAATCTTGCATGCATTGATTTCAACTCTTCTTATTAATAAATTGCAGTCTTTCTTTGCAGGTACGACGCCGAGCTGAAAAGTTCATCGGCTGACTATGAAGGATTTATACGAGACCTGTGAAATCTTGCATGCATTGATTTCAACTCTTCTTATTAATAAATGCAGTCTTTCTTTCCGGGTACGACGCCGTGCTGAAAAGTTCATCGGCTGACTATGACGGATATATACAAGAGCTGTGAAATCTTGCATGCATTGATTTCAACTCTTCTTATTAATAAATGCAGTCTTTCTTTGCAGGTACGACGCCGAGCTGAAAAGTTCATCGGCTGACTATGAAGGATTTATACGAGACATGTGAAATCTTGCATGCATTGATTTCAACTCTTCTTATTAATAAATTGCAGTCTTTCTTTGCAGGTACGACGCCGAGCTGAAAAGTTCATCGGCTGACTATGAAGGATTTATACGAGACCTGTGAAATCTTGCATGCATTGATTTCAACTCTTCTTATTAATAAATGCAGTCTTTCTTTCCGGGTACGACGCCGTGCTGAAAAGTTCATCGGCTGACTATGACGGATTTATACAAGAGCTGTGAAATCTTGCATGCATTGATTTCAACTCTTCTTATTAATAAATGCAGTCTTTCTTTGCAGGTACGACGCCGAGCTGAAAAGTTCATCGGCTGACTATGAAGGATTTATACGAGACCTGTGAAATCTTGCATGCATTGATTTCAACTCTTCTTATTAATAAATGCAGTCTTTCTTTGCAGGTACGACGCCGAGCTGAAAAGTTAATCGGCTGACTATGAAGGATTTATACAAGACCTTTGAAATCTTGCATGCATTGATTTCAACTCTTCTTATTAATAAATGCAGTCTTTCTTTCCGGGTACGACGCCGTGCTGAAAAGTTCATCGGCTGACTATGACGGATTTATACAAGAGCTGTGAAATCTTGCATGCATTGATTTCAACTCTTCTTATTAATAAATGCAGTCTTTCTTTGCAGGTACGACGCCGAGCTGAAAAGTTCATCGGCTGACTATGAAGGATTTATACGAGACCTGTGAAATCTTGCATGCATTGATTTCAACTCTTCTTATTAATAAATTGCAGTCTTTCTTTGCAGGTACGACGCCGAGCTGAAAAGTTCATCGGCTGACTATGAAGGATTTATACGAGACCTGTGAAATCTTGCATGCATTGATTTCAACTCTTCTTATTAATAAATGCAGTCTTTCTTTCCGGGTACGACGCCGTGCTGAAAAGTTCATCGGCTGACTATGACGGATTTATGCAAGAGCTGTGAAATCTTGCATGCATTGATTTCAACTCTTCTTATTAATAAATGCAGTCTTTCTTTGCAGGTACGACGCCGAGCTGAAAAGTTCATCGGCTGACTATGAAGGATTTATACGAGACCTGTGAAATCTTGCATGCATTGATTTCAACTCTTCTTATTAATAAATGCAGTCTTTCTTTGCAGGTACGACGCCGAGCTGAAAAGTTCATCGGCTGACTATGAAGGATTTATACGAGACCTGTGAAATCTTGCATGCATTGATTTCAACTCTTCTTATTAATAAATGCAGTCTTTCTTTGCAGGTACGACGCCGAGCTGAAAAGTTCATCGGCTGACTATGAAGGATTTATACGAGACCTGTGAAATCTTGCATGCATTGATTTCAACTCTTCTTATTAATAAATGCAGTCTTTCTTTCCGGGTACGACGCCGTGCTGAAAAGTTCATCGGCTGACTATGACGGATTTATACAAGAGCTGTGAAATCTTGCATGCATTGATTTCAACTCTTCTTATTAATAAATGCAGTCTTTCTTTGCAGGTACGACGCCGAGCTGAAAAGTTCATCGGCTGACTATGAAGGATTTATACGAGACCTGTGAAATCTTGCATGCATTGATTTCAACTCTTCTTATTAATAAATGCAGTCTTTCTTTGCAGGTACGACGCCGAGCTGAAAAGTTCATCGGCTGACTATGAAGGATTTATACGAGACCTGTGAAATCTTGCATGCATTGATTTCAACTCTTCTTATTAATAAATGCAGTCTTTCTTTCCGGGCACGACGCCGTGCTGAAAAGTTCATCGGCTGACTATGACGGATATATACAAGAGCTGTGAAATCTTGCATGCATTGATTTCAACTCTTCTTATTAATAAATGCAATCTTTCTTTGCAGGTACGACGCCGAGCTGAAAAGTTCATCGGCTGACTATGAAGGATTTATACGAGACATGTGAAATCTTGCATGCATTGATTTCAACTCTTCTTATTAATAAATGCAGTCTTTCTTTGCAGGTACGACGCCGAGCTGAAAAGTTCATCGGCTGACTATGACGGATTTATACAAGAGCTGTGAAATCTTGCATGCATTGATTTCAACTCTTCTTATTAATAAATGCAGTCTTTCTTTGCAGGTACGACGCCGAGCTGAAAAGTTCATCGGCTGACTATGACGGATTTATACAAGAGCTGTGAAATCTTGCATGCATTGATTTCAACTCTTCTTATTAATAAATGCAGTCTTTCTTTGCAGGTACGTCGCCGAGCTGAAAAGTTCATCGGCTGACTATGAAGGATTTATACGAGACCTGTGAAATCTTGCATGCATTGATTTCAACTCTTCTTATTAATAAATGCAGTCTTTCTTTGCAGGTACGACGCCGAGCTGAAAAGTTCATCGGCTGACTATGACGGATTTATACAAGAGCTGTGAAATCTTGCATGCATTGATTTCAAATCTTCTTATTAATAAATGCAGTCTTTCTTTGCAGGTACGACGCCGAGCTGAAAAGTTCATCGGCTGACTATGAAGGATTTATACGAGACCTGTGAAATCTTGCATGCATTGATTTCAACTCTTCTTATTAATAAATGCAGTCTTTCTTTGCAGGTACGACGCCGAGCTGAAAAGTTCATCGGCTGACTATGAAGGATTTATACCAGACCTGTGAAATCTTGCATGCATTGATTTCAACTCTTCTTATTAATAAATTGCAGTCTTTCTTTGCAGGTACGACGCCGAGCTGAAAAGTTCATCGGCTGACTATGAAGGATTTATACGAGACCTGTGAAATCTTGCATGCATTGATTTCAACTCTTCTTATTAATAAATGCAGTCTTTCTTTCCGGGTACGACGCCGTGCTGAAAAGTTCATCGGCTGACTATGACGGATATATACAAGAGCTGTGAAATCTTGCATGCATTGATTTCAACTCTTCTTATTAATAAATGCAGTCTTTCTTTGCAGGTACGACGCCGAGCTGAAAAGTTCATCGGCTGACTATGAAGGATTTATACGAGACATGTGAAATCTTGCATGCATTGATTTCAACTCTTCTTATTAATAAATTGCAGTCTTTCTTTGCAGGTACGACGCCGAGCTGAAAAGTTCATCGGCTGACTATGAAGGATTTATACGAGACCTGTGAAATCTTGCATGCATTGATTTCAACTCTTCTTATTAATAAATGCAGTCTTTCTTTCCGGGTACGACGCCGTGCTGAAAAGTTCATCGGCTGACTATGACGGATTTATACAAGAGCTGTGAAATCTTGCATGCATTGATTTCAACTCTTCTTATTAATAAATGCAGTCTTTCTTTGCAGGTACGACGCCGAGCTGAAAAGTTCATCGGCTGACTATGAAGGATTTATACGAGACCTGTGAAATCTTGCATGCATTGATTTCAACTCTTCTTATTAATAAATGCAGTCTTTCTTTGCAGGTACGACGCCGAGCTGAAAAGTTAATCGGCTGACTATGAAGGATTTATACAAGACCTTTGAAATCTTGCATGCATTGATTTCAACTCTTCTTATTAATAAATGCAGTCTTTCTTTCCGGGTACGACGCCGTGCTGAAAAGTTCATCGGCTGACTATGACGGATTTATACAAGAGCTGTGAAATCTTGCATGCATTGATTTCAACTCTTCTTATTAATAAATGCAGTCTTTCTTTGCAGGTACGACGCCGAGCTGAAAAGTTCATCGGCTGACTATGAAGGATTTATACGAGACATGTGAAATCTAGCATGCATTGATTTCAACTCTTCTTATTAATAAATTGCAGTCTTTCTTTGCAGGTACGACGCCGAGCTGAAAAGTTCATCGGCTGACTATGAAGGATTTATACGAGACCTGTGAAATCTTGCATGCATTGATTTCAACTCTTCTTATTAATAAATGCAGTCTTTCTTTCCGGGTACGACGCCGTGCTGAAAAGTTCATCGGCTGACTATGACGGATTTATACAAGAGCTGTGAAATCTTGCATGCATTGATTTCAACTCTTCTTATTAATAAATGCAGTCTTTCTTTGCAGGTACGACGCCGAGCTGAAAAGTTCATCGGCTGACTATGAAGGATTTATACGAGACCTGTGAAATCTTGCATGCATTGATTTCAACTCTTCTTATTAATAAATGCAGTCTTTCTTTGCAGGTACGACGCCGAGCTGAAAAGTTAATCGGCTGACTATGAAGGATTTATACAAGACCTTTGAAATCTTGCATGCATTGATTTCAACTCTTCTTATTAATAAATGCAGTCTTTCTTTCCGGGTACGACGCCGTGCTGAAAAGTTCATCGGCTGACTATGACGGATTTATACAAGAGCTGTGAAATCTTGCATGCATTGATTTCAACTCTTCTTATTAATAAATGCAGTCTTTCTTTGCAGGTACGACGCCGAGCTGAAAAGTTCATCGGCTGACTATGAAGGATTTATACGAGACCTGTGAAATCTTGCATGCATTGATTTCAACTCTTCTTATTAATAAATTGCAGTCTTTCTTTGCAGGTACGACGCCGAGCTGAAAAGTTCATCGGCTGACTATGAAGGATTTATACGAGACCTGTGAAATCTTGCATGCATTGATTTCAACTCTTCTTATTAATAAATGCAGTCTTTCTTTCCGGGTACGACGCCGTGCTGAAAAGTTCATCGGCTGACTATGACGGATTTATGCAAGAGCTGTGAAATCTTGCATGCATTGATTTCAACTCTTCTTATTAATAAATGCAGTCTTTCTTTGCAGGTACGACGCCGAGCTGAAAAGTTCATCGGCTGACTATGAAGGATTTATACGAGACCTGTGAAATCTTGCATGCATTGATTTCAACTCTTCTTATTAATAAATGCAGTCTTTCTTTGCAGGTACGACGCCGAGCTGAAAAGTTCATCGGCTGACTATGAAGGATTTATACGAGACCTGTGAAATCTTGCATGCATTGATTTCAACTCTTCTTATTAATAAATGCAGTCTTTCTTTGCAGGTACGACGCCGAGCTGAAAAGTTCATCGGCTGACTATGAAGGATTTATACGAGACCTGTGAAATCTTGCATGCATTGATTTCAACTCTTCTTATTAATAAATGCAGTCTTTCTTTCCGGGTACGACGCCGTGCTGAAAAGTTCATCGGCTGACTATGACGGATTTATACAAGAGCTGTGAAATCTTGCATGCATTGATTTCAACTCTTCTTATTAATAAATGCAGTCTTTCTTTCCGGGCACGACGCCGTGCTGAAAAGTTCATCGGCTGACTATGACGGATATATACAAGAGCTGTGAAATCTTGCATGCATTGATTTCAACTCTTCTTATTAATAAATGCAGTCTTTCTTTGCAGGTACGACGCCGAGCTGAAAAGTTCATCGGCTGACTATGAAGGATTTATACGAGACATGTGAAATCTTGCATGCATTGATTTCAACTCTTCTTATTAATAAATGCAGTCTTTCTTTGCAGGTACGACGCCGAGCTGAAAAGTTCATCGGCTGACTATGACGGATTTATACAAGAGCTGTGAAATCTTGCATGCATTGATTTCAACTCTTCTTATTAATAAATGCAGTCTTTCTTTGCAGGTACGACGCCGAGCTGAAAAGTTCATCGGCTGACTATGACGGATTTATACAAGAGCTGTGAAATCTTGCATGCATTGATTTCAACTCTTCTTATTAATAAATGCAGTCTTTCTTTGCAGGTACGTCGCTGAGCTGAAAAGTTCATCGGCTGACTATGAAGGATTTATACGAGACCTGTGAAATCTTGCATGCATTGATTTCAACTCTTCTTATTAATAAATGCAGTCTTTCTTTGCAGGTACGACGCCGAGCTGAAAAGTTCATCGGCTGACTATGACGGATTTATACAAGAGCTGTGAAATCTTGCATGCATTGATTTCAACTCTTCTTATTAATAAATGCAGTCTTTCTTTGCAGGTACGACGCCGAGCTGAAAAGTTCATCGGCTGACTATGAAGGATTTATACGAGACCTCTGAAATCTTGCATGCATTGATTTCAACTCTTCTTATTAATAAATGCAGTCTTTCTTTGCAGGTACGACGCCGAGCTGAAAAGTTCATCGGCTGACTATGACGGATTTATACAAGAGCTGTGAAATCTTGCATGCATTGATTTCAAATCTTCTTATTAATAAATGCAGTCTTTCTTTGCAGGTACGACGCCGAGCTGAAAAGTTCATCGGCTGACTATGAAGGATTTATACGAGACCTGTGAAATCTTGCATGCATTGATTTCAACTCTTCTTATTAATAAATGCAGTCTTTCTTTGCAGGTACGACGCCGAGCTGAAAAGTTCATCGGCTGACTATGACGGATTTATACAAGAGCTGTGAAATCTTGCATGCATTGATTTCAACTCTTCTTATTAATAAATGCTGTCTTTCTTTGCAGGTACGACGCCGAGCTGAAAAGTTCATCGGCTGACTATGAAGGATTTATACCAGACCTGTGAAATCTTGCATGCATTGATTTCAACTCTTCTTATTAATAAATTGCAGTCTTTCTTTGCAGGTACGACGCCGAGCTGAAAAGTTCATCGGCTGACTATGAAGGATTTATACGAGACCTGTGAAATCTTGCAAGCATTGATTTCAACTCTTCTTATTAATAAATGCAGTCTTTCTTTCCGGGTACGACGCCGTGCTGAAAAGTTCATCGGCTGTCTATGACGGATTTATGCAAGAGCTGTGAAATCTTGCATGCATTGATTTCAACTCTTCTTATTAATAAATGCAGTCTTTCTTTGCAGGTACGACGCCGAGCTGAAAAGTTCATCGGCTGACTATGACGGATTTATACAAGAGCTGTGAAATCTTGCATGCATTGATTTCAACTCTTCTTATTAATAAATGCAGTCTTTCTTTGCAGGTACGACGCCGAGCTGAAAAGTTCATCGGCTGACTATGACGGATTTATACAAGAGCTGTGAAATCTTGCATGCATTGATTTCAACTCTTCTTATTAATAAATGCAGTCTTTCTTTGCAGGTACGACGCCGAGCTGAAAAGTTCATCGGCTGACTATGACGGATTTATACAAGAGCTGTGAAATCTTGCATGCATTGATTTCAACTCTTCTTATTAATAAATGCAGTCTTTCTTTGCAGGTACGACGCCGAGCTGAAAAGTTCATCGGCTGACTATGACGGATTTATACAAGAGCTGTGAAATCTTGCATGCATTGATTTCAACTCTTCTTATTAATAAATGCAGTCTTTCTTTGCAGGTACGTCGCCGAGCTGAAAAGTTCATCGGCTGACTATGAAGGATTTATGCAAGAGCTGTGAAATCTTGCATGCATTGATTTCAACTCTTCTTATTAATAAATGCAGTCTTTCTTTGCAGGTACGACGCCGAGCTGAAAAGTTCATCGGCTGACTATGAAGGATTTATACGAGACCTGTGAAATCTTGCATGCATTGATTTCAACTCTTCTTATTAATAAATGCAGTCTTTCTTTGCAGGTACGACGCCGAGCTGAAAAGTTCATCGGCTGACTATGAAGGATTTATACGAGACCTGTGAAATCTTGCATGCATTGATTTCAACTCTTCTTATTAATAAATGCAGTCTTTCTTTGCAGGTACGACGCCGAGCTGAAAAGTTCATCGGCTGACTATGAAGGATTTATACGAGACCTGTGAAATCTTGCATGCATTGATTTCAACTCTTCTTATTAATAAATGCAGTCTTTCTTTCCGGGTACGACGCCGTGCTGAAAAGTTCATCGGCTGACTATGACGGATTTATACAAGAGCTGTGAAATCTTGCATGCATTGATTTCAACTCTTCTTATTAATAAATGCAGTCTTTCTTTGCAGGTACGACGCCGAGCTGAAAAGTTCATCGGCTGACTATGAAGGATTTATACGAGACCTGTGAAATCTTGCATGCATTGATTTCAACTCTTCTTATTAATAAATGCAGTCTTTCTTTGCAGGTACGACGCCGAGCTGAAAAGTTCATCGGCTGACTATGAAGGATTTATACGAGACCTGTGAAATCTTGCATGCATTGATTTCAACTCTTCTTATTAATAAATGCAGTCTTTCTTTCCGGGCACGACGCCGTGCTGAAAAGTTCATCGGCTGACTATGACGGATATATACAAGAGCTGTGAAATCTTGCATGCATTGATTTCAACTCTTCTTATTAATAAATGCAATCTTTCTTTGCAGGTACGACGCCGAGCTGAAAAGTTCATCGGCTGACTATGAAGGATTTATACGAGACATGTGAAATCTTGCATGCATTGATTTCAACTCTTCTTATTAATAAATGCAGTCTTTCTTTGCAGGTACGACGCCGAGCTGAAAAGTTCATCGGCTGACTATGACGGATTTATACAAGAGCTGTGAAATCTTGCATGCATTGATTTCAACTCTTCTTATTAATAAATGCAGTCTTTCTTTGCAGGTACGACGCCGAGCTGAAAAGTTCATCGGCTGACTATGACGGATTTATACAAGAGCTGTGAAATCTTGCATGCATTGATTTCAACTCTTCTTATTAATAAATGCAGTCTTTCTTTGCAGGTACGTCGCCGAGCTGAAAAGTTCATCGGCTGACTATGAAGGATTTATACGAGACCTGTGAAATCTTGCATGCATTGATTTCAACTCTTCTTATTAATAAATGCAGTCTTTCTTTGCAGGTACGACGCCGAGCTGAAAAGTTCATCGGCTGACTATGACGGATTTATACAAGAGCTGTGAAATCTTGCATGCATTGATTTCAACTCTTCTTATTAATAAATGCAGTCTTTCTTTGCAGGTACGACGCCGAGCTGAAAAGTTCATCGGCTGACTATGAAGGATTTATACGAGACCTCTGAAATCTTGCATGCATTGATTTCAACTCTTCTTATTAATAAATGCAGTCTTTCTTTGCAGGTACGACGCCGAGCTGAAAAGTTCATCGGCTGACTATGACGGATTTATACAAGAGCTGTGAAATCTTGCATGCATTGATTTCAAATCTTCTTATTAATAAATGCAGTCTTTCTTTGCAGGTACGACGCCGAGCTGAAAAGTTCATCGGCTGACTATGAAGGATTTATACGAGACCTGTGAAATCTTGCATGCATTGATTTCAACTCTTCTTATTAATAAATGCAGTCTTTCTTTGCAGGTACGACGCCGAGCTGAAAAGTTCATCGGCTGACTATGACGGATTTATACAAGAGCTGTGAAATCTTGCATGCATTGATTTCAACTCTTCTTATTAATAAATGCTGTCTTTCTTTGCAGGTACGACGCCGAGCTGAAAAGTTCATCGGCTGACTATGAAGGATTTATACGAGACCTGTGAAATCTTGCAAGCATTGATTTCAACTCTTCTTATTAATAAATGCAGTCTTTCTTTCCGGGTACGACGCCGTGCTGAAAAGTTCATCGGCTGTCTATGACGGATTTATGCAAGAGCTGTGAAATCTTGCATGCATTGATTTCAACTCTTCTTATTAATAAATGCAGTCTTTCTTTGCAGGTACGACGCCGAGCTGAAAAGTTCATCGGCTGACTATGACGGATTTATACAAGAGCTGTGAAATCTTGCATGCATTGATTTCAACTCTTCTTATTAATAAATGCAGTCTTTCTTTGCAGGTACGACGCCGAGCTGAAAAGTTCATCGGCTGACTATGACGGATTTATACAAGAGCTGTGAAATCTTGCATGCATTGATTTCAACTCTTCTTATTAATAAATGCAGTCTTTCTTTGCAGGTACGACGCCGAGCTGAAAAGTTCATCGGCTGACTATGACGGATTTATACAAGAGCTGTGAAATCTTGCATGCATTGATTTCAACTCTTCTTATTAATAAATGCAGTTTTTCTTTGCAGGTACGACGCCGAGCTGAAAAGTTCATCGGCTGACTATGAAGGATTTATACGAGACCTGTGAAATCTTGCATGCATTGATTTCAACTCTTCTTATTAATAACTGCAGTCTTTCTTTGCAGGTACGACGCCGAGCTGAAAAGTTCATCGGCTGACTATGACGGATTTATACAAGAGCTGTGAAATCTTGCATGCATTGATTTCAACTCTTCTTATTAATAAATGCAGTCTTTCTTTGCAGGTACGACGCCGAGCTGAAAAGTTCATCGGCTGACTATGAAGGATTTATACGAGACCTGTGAAATCTTGCATGCATTGATTTCAACTCTTCTTATTAATAAATGCAGTCTTTCTTTGCAGGTACGACGCCGAGCTGAAAAGTTCATCGGCTGACTATGAAGGATTTATACGAGACCTGTGAAATTTTGCATGCATTGATTTCAACTCTTCTTATTAATAAATGCAGTCTTTCTTTGCAGGTACGACGCCGAGCTGAAAAGTTCATCGGCTGACTATGAAGGATTTATACGAGACCTGTGAAATCTTGCATGCATTGATTTCAACTCTTCTTATTAATAAATGCAGTCTTTCTTTGCAGGTACGACGCCGAGCTGAAAAGTTCATCGGCTGACTATGACGGATTTATACAAGAGCTGTGAAATCTTGCATGCATTGATTTCAACTCTTCTTATTAATAAATGCAGTCTTTCTTTGCAGGTACGACGCCGAGCTGAAAAGTTCATCGGCTGACTATGACGGATTTATACAATAGCTGTGAAATCTTGCATGCATTGATTTCAACTCTTCTTATTAATAAATGCAGTCTTTCTTTGCAGGTACGACGCCGAGCTGAAAAGTTCATCGGCTGACTATGAAGGATTTATACGAGACCTGTGAAATCTTGCATGCATTGATTTCAACTCTTCTTATTAATAAATGCAGTCTTTCTTTGCAGGTACGACGCCGAGCTGAAAAGTTCATCGGCTGACTATGACGGATTTATACAAGAGCTGTGAAATCTTGCATGCATTGATTTCAACTCTTCTTATTAATAAATGCTGTCTTTCTTTGCAGGTACGACGCCGAGCTGAAAAGTTCATCGGCTGACTATGAAGGATTTATACGAGACCTGTGAAATCTTGCATGCATTGATTTCAACTCTTCTTATTAATATATGCAGTCTTTCTTTGCAGGTACGACGCCGAGCTGAAAAGTTCATCGGCTGACTATGAAGGATTTATACGAGACCTGTGAAATCTTGCATGCATTGATTTCAACTCTTCTTATTAATAAATGCAGTCTTTCTTTGCAGGTACGACGCCGAGCTGAAAAGTTCATCGGCTGACTATGAAGGATTTATACGAGACCTGTGAAATTTTGCATGCATTGATTTCAACTCTTCTTATTAATAAATGCAGTCTTTCTTTGCAGGTACGACGCCGAGCTGAAAAGTTCATCGGCTGACTATGAAGGATTTATACGAGACCTGTGAAATCTTGCATGCATTGATTTCAACTCTTCTTATTAATAAATGCAGTCTTTCTTTGCAGGTACGACGCCGAGCTGAAAAGTTCATCGGCTGACTATGACGGATTTATACAAGAGCTGTGAAATCTTGCATGCATTGATTTCAACTCTTCTTATTAATAAATGCAGTCTTTCTTTGCAGGTACGACGCCGAGCTGAAAAGTTCATCGGCTGACTATGACGGATTTATACAATAGCTGTGAAATCTTGCATGCATTGATTTCAACTCTTCTTATTAATAAATGCAGTCTTTCTTTGCAGGTACGACGCCGAGCTGAAAAGTTCATCGGCTGACTATGAAGGATTTATACGAGACCTGTGAAATCTTGCATGCATTGATTTCAACTCTTCTTATTAATAAATGCAGTCTTTCTTTGCAGGTACGACGCCGAGCTGAAAAGTTCATCGGCTGACTATGACGGATTTATACAAGAGCTGTGAAATCTTGCATGCATTGATTTCAACTCTTCTTATTAATAAATGCTGTCTTTCTTTGCAGGTACGACGCCGAGCTGAAAAGTTCATCGGCTGACTATGAAGGATTTATACGAGACCTGTGAAATCTTGCATGCATTGATTTCAACTCTTCTTATTAATATATGCAGTCTTTCTTTGCAGGTACGACGCCGAGCTGAAAAGTTCATCGGCTGACTATGAAGGATTTATACGAGACCTGTGAAATCTTGCATGCATTGATTTCAACTCTTCTTATTAATAAATGCAGTCTTTCTTTGCAGGTACGACGCCGAGCTGAAAAGTTCATCGGCTGACTATGAAGGATTTATACGAGACCTGTGAAATCTTGCATGCATTGATTTCAACTCTTCTTATTAATAAATTGCAGTCATTCTTTCCGGGTACGACGCCGAGCTGAAAAGTTCATCGGCTGACTATGACGGATTTATAGAAGAGCTGTGAAATCTTGCATGCATTGATTTCAACTCTTCTTATTAATAAATGCAGTTTTTCTTTGCAGGTACGACGCCGAGCTGAAAAGTTCATCGGCTGACTATGAAGGATTTATACGAGACCTGTGAAATCTTGCATGCATTGATTTCAACTCTTCTTATTAATAAATGCAGTCTTTCTTTGCAGGTACGACGCCGAGCTGAAAAGTTCATCGGCTGACTATGAAGGATTTATACGAGACCTGTGAAATCTTGCATGCATTGATTTCAACTCTTCTTATTAATAAATGCAGTCTTTCTTTGCAGGTACGACGCCGAGCTGAAAAGTTCATCGGCTGACTATGAAGGATTTATACGAGACCTGTGAAATTTTGCATGCATTGATTTCAACTCTTCTTATTAATAAATGCAGTCTTTCTTTGCAGGTACGACGCCGAGCTGAAAAGTTCATCGGCTGACTATGAAGGATTTATACGAGACCTGTGAAATCTTGCATGCATTGATTTCAACTCTTCTTATTAATAAATGCAGTCTTTCTTTGCAGGTACGACGCCGAGCTGAAAAGTTCATCGGCTGACTATGACGGATTTATACAAGAGCTGTGAAATCTTGCATGCATTGATTTCAACTCTTCTTATTAATAAATGCAGTCTTTCTTTGCAGGTACGACGCCGAGCTGAAAAGTTCATCGGCTGACTATGACGGATTTATACAATAGCTGTGAAATCTTGCATGCATTGATTTCAACTCTTCTTATTAATAAATGCAGTCTTTCTTTGCAGGTACGACGCCGAGCTGAAAAGTTCATCGGCTGACTATGAAGGATTTATACGAGACCTGTGAAATCTTGCATGCATTGATTTCAAATCTTCTTATTAATAAATGCAGTCTTTCATTGCAGGTACGACGCCGAGCTGAAAAGTTCATCGCCTGACTATGAAGGATTTATACGAGACCTGTGAAATCTTGCATGCATTGATTTCAACTCTTCTTATTAATATATGCAGTCTTTCTTTGCAGGTACGACGCCGAGCTGAAAAGTTCATCGGCTGACTATGAAGGATTTATACGAGACCTGTGAAATCTTGCATGCATTGATTTCAACTCTTCTTATTAATAAATGCAGTCTTTCATTGCAGGTACGACGCCGAGCTAAAAAGTTCATCAGCTGACTATGAAGGATTTATACGAGACCTGTGAAATCTTGCATGCATTGATTTCAACTCTTCTTATTAATAAATTGCAGTCATTCTTTCCGGGTACGACGCCGAGCTGAAAAGTTCATCGGCTGACTATGACGGATTTATACAAGAGCTGTGAAATCTTGCATGCATTGATTTAAACCCTTCTTATGAACGCTGTGAGCTTTTCACCACACCCTTATACTTTCGGAAGCATACACATACAATTTGATTGAAACTGACATGGTAATCTGCGTGGCGAGATTTTATTTCCCTTCCTATCTGGCAATGCCCCTGGGTATCAGGAATGCGTATAAGCCGGACTTTTGAAGTCTTTTTTTTATAAAACTTCTGTATTTATTTCAAGGGTATATATTTTCTAATGAACGTAGTGTTTTAAACGGGCAAACAATTTGTATTAGAAATCTGACCATCTTTCCGTCAGTTGTAATTGAAAGATCTATTTACACTATTTAAATTGTTAGGAATGCTGTTCTCATCTTTATTGTCACATTCATTACTTTTCGGCCGTCGTATGAACTGGCCTTCTTCAGGTGATATACGTTGGAATTTCGAACCGAACCATTTATTTCGTCCACCGAGTAGATTATTCTAGTTCCACGTGCCATGTATTTTCTGGATATCTCAGTTTCTGTTATATTCCCTTTAGTGATTCAAGTGTCTCAAGAAAGATGAGGACAACAGTCCGAACAGTGTAAATAACGTAGATAGTTACAATACCTCATCTCCTAAATATAGACAGATGCAATATCTTTTGAATATGTTCGATAAGTGAACCAGGCAAACAGTAACAATTTGGGACACCAAAGGAATATGCGGTCTGGAGTTATGCTGAATACATACACCCTTGTGCAAATTAATTGAAACAACCGCTTTAGTTTCCTTTCTTTCATCATACGGTCAGTTTTAGACCCAGTGGAGTGACAGGTTGTAATCGATTTATAGTTTTCCTCAGACTAGGTCATTTGCAATAGTGATATGAATCTATTTTCGGGGTGTATGATGAAATTTGTTTGGCCTTGTCAAATATTGTGTCGTCCTTGATTGCATCAGATGTTTATCACGCCCAGACACTATTGTCTCGACTGTTGATTCGTTGTCCTACAACCATTGTCTAAGATGGACGTGACTCCAAGAAAGCGTACGAAAATTGTAACGCTGCATGAGCACACTGGCGAGGCTTACCAGTGAGCAAAGTACTGTAGATTGGCCCAGAAACTCTCCTGATTTAAATCCAGTCGAGAATCTTTGGTCAATCTGCAAGGAACGATTTTGTAGAATGGACATAGGAAGTATTAACACGTGTACCGAGTCATGTTTCATTGGGAAAATATGAAAAAAGTAAATAATAACGGAATTATTCGTTTTGTTTCAATTAATTTGCACAAGTGTCTATTTCTTTCTTTTAAACAGTTGCGGGTAATTTTTGTCGATTGCCACTTTTAGTCGGTCTACCTAGAAAAAGTATTTGTTCTAACCAATAGTTTTGTTTAATCGGTTCAGTTCAGAGTTATTGACGTCCTTGAAATCCCTTCATAAACGCAACATTACATTCTTTGGATAGGCATTAGTCTTTGATCTGATTAGTTGTGTTTCATTTCAATTGTGGGTTCCTCGCTATAGAGTAATGTTTAGCAAAGCTAGTCTAGTTGACTATAACTTCGATCATCAATGGATGGCCCCCGGAATTAGATTAGATACCTAACAGGGACTCATTTTAATTGCCCTGTAAACATCACACGGAAATAAGGACTAATATTTTTTCATACTGTTTTTTTTTCTTAATTGATGTAGAAGCCACACATCAAAGTGGCTAACATAAGCAAACTGCTGCAAATGATTTTGAATGTTTGATTTGCAGATTTTGAGGATGATTGCTGTCACTTGCCCCTTATAATACTGCTTATTCTTAAATAATGATTTAGTTGTTTTCAACCTGATTTCGTCCGCTCAACTGAAAAGCAACTTGAAATTTCGTAAATTTAGACATGCTCGATCATTTACTTCTTTATAAAATGCATTAACTTTTTTTCATACCTTTTCGTCTTTCTCGAATTCTTCTTCTTCTTCTTCTTCTTCTTCTTCTTCTTCTTCTTCTTCTTCTTCTTCTTCTTCTATGTCACGTGTCTATTCTGGGAGTTGGCGATCATAACTTTCCACAATTTCCTGTCCTTTGTAGCTCGTAATAAATTTTGTCTTTTTTGTTAGCTCTCGTAAACCCTGTTCTGCCATCCGTTTACACAAGCTCGTTAGGTATGTTATGCGTTGTTTGCCGCTCTCCCTGTTGCCTTCAACCTGTCCTGTGAGTATCAAATTTTCCAAGCCCTCTTTCCTCATCATGTGCGCTAGAAATTTCAACTTTCTTCCTGATGTTAAGTATAAGGGTCATTTTTGTTTCCATTTTCCCCAAAACTTCGTTGTTGCTCACAGTTTCGGTTTATGGCATTCCCAGCATCCTTCTTCAGAACTACATTTCTATTGCTTCAAGTCTCTTCTTCATCTGTGAGGAGATTACCCAGCATTCACTGCCATATTGGAGGACTGATATTACATAACAGTTAAGTACTGGGGGGGGGTTCTAACGAAATTCTTCTGTTTCTTAATACTTTGCTTAGCTTTTGGAAGTTATCCCAGCGCGCTTTCTGATTTCAATGTCACACATCTCAGCTTGAATTCTAAAACATAATATGCTCAAAATATTGCTAATTTTCCTCCACGGCTTTCTGTTGTTTTGATCTGTTTTTGGCCGATTTGTTCTTTGCCCGTTCTACTATGGTCTGAAGCTCAAAGGTGAAATCTTTTCATTATTGATATTGAATCAATAAATAAAAAATTTAACATTAATTTAAAGTTGCACGTTTTTATGTCGGATGTCACGATAAAATCTAAAGTGATGCTTTTTGAATTTAATTCGAATGAAATGCTCCTGATTCCATCTCATGATAAAAATTGAACGGACATTGGTGGTAAGCCAATGAAATTTTAAAATCAAGTGTTCAGTTATATTAATTCCGAACTGATGCAAGCAGATGCCGGCATACCGATAGGCTACAGCAGTTGTGTATTTACAGTTAATCGTCAGCGCTCCAAGCCTAGGTATAAACCGGGATTCTGAATGCTGACTTTCTCGGAAATATGTTATCTAGTCTTGCTTGTTGACTGAAGTAGTTGTATACTTTCTACTAAGACAAGTGGTTAGTGTTTAAACCTTGTTAAAACCAAGATAACGAATTCCGATTTTAAGGTAGGTAATCACTCCCCAATTGTTGGATAGATCTATATGAGTATACAATCTTTTAACCATTATTCTATCCTGCTGCTTCGATCCCTGTATTTCAGCCGATCCGTTCTTCGGCCTTCCTTATTTAAGGTTCTTAACTGAAATATTTTCATTATGGTATTATTTTTTTGACTATTGCCTTGACGTTCGATAGTTCAAATTCCGGGTTTGCCTGTTCCACCCATTTTCTCGCTAGTACTCTTTGGAAAAGCACGCATGCGTCTGTTCTCCTCTCCCGATGATATGGGTCAAATATCAGAGTAGTCAGCGCTCTCTAGCCTTGGGTGGCAAACAGTATTTTCAGTATGATATAATTGTCAAAATATTGTCTTGACGTTCGGCGTTTTGATCTCTGTGTTTCGAACGGTCGGCTCTTTGGTATTTCTATTGTTGTTTAGAACCCCTTTCTCGTGTAGATATAGCATCCGGTCATGGATGTGAATGTGCGGGTAGTGTAGGAGGATCTCGGCGTTGAAAGAGAAATCGGCATTCCTTTTTTGCGTTAATACCCTTAGAAAGCATGAGTTCGTCTCTTCTCTCTTCCCCCTAGCTATGGGTTAAATATCTGTGTAGACTGCGCTGTTTACATTTCTGTGACAACCAGTCTTTTCTGAATTTCTGAACCGTGGGGAAGGCAACGGAAAATCATTTGGCCGTTTTTCACGAGAATGCATGGCAGTTTACAGAGACAACCAAAACTTAAACTCAACCAAAACCTCAAGTGGACCTCGTCCATACGATCCATTGCTAAAGAGGCAGGAAAAAAGTCGGTTCTCTCTACCGCTCCAGTAAGTACCTAACTCCTCGTGCTATCTTCTAACTTTACAAGAGCTGGATCAGATCTAAAATGGAGTGCTGTTGCCATATTTGGGCAGGAGCTACCCAGTCTCGATAGAGTCCAAAAGAGTTTCCGTGTCCTTGTAGTGACAAATTATTTTCCACCCTGAAACCCCTCTCTCACAGACGGGATGTGGCATGCCTCCCCTACTCTATCGCTACTTCCATGGGAATATCAGACGAACTATATTCCTTTATTTCACCTGTACTAACCTTCACGGCTAGGACCCGCCATGATGCACGCATTGTGGCGAACCACTCTGGTCCCCTCTGTATTAACCATCGGTGAGAAATAAGTTCCATTTGAGCAGCTTCTTCCCGCACACCACTGCTCTGTCTAACCAACTCCCAAGAGGATGTTTTCCCGATCAGTACAACCTTAACCCGTTCAAGAGGATGATTTTCCGGTCAGTACAAGCTTAACCCGTTCAAGAGGATGATTTTCCGGTCAGTACAAGCTTAACCCGTTCAAGGTTAAAGTCTATGTTTAACCGTAATCTTAAGTCTATGTTTAACCGTAATCTTCCCCACATATTCGCATAAACTGTGCCTGTATCTCGAGTGGCTTCTGTGCCTTGTACAGGGTAAGCTTCATTGTAAAAAAAAAAAATAGACCTATATATTGTGATATTTTTCTTTAAAATACAAGTTTTCTTGATTTTTTAAAAGCTTTTCACCCCAAGCAAGGCTGGAAGCCACTAGCACGCAAGGGGTTACAGAAGATTTGGAGCGAGAGCAGATAGGAGTGTTAGAGGAAAGGATGTGGAGAAGGATAGTGGATAGATCAAGGCAAGAGGTTACAGAAGATTTGGAGCGAGATCAGATAGGAATGAAAGAGGAAAGGATGTGGAGAAGCATAGTGGATAGATCAAGGCAACTGGAGATGTCGATTGACGTTACATTTGAATAGTTGGAGATTATAGTTGTCGGAAACAGGAATGAGGAAGGGAGTTCCACAGGCGAGAGGTGCGAGATATGAAGCTATTGGAGTAGAAGAGACGTCTACATTTAACAGTTTCAACAGTGAAAGGGTGGGAGCGGGATGCCAGCCTCGTAGGACGCTTGAATTCATGAAGCCTGGGAACCAGCGAAAGCAGCTCATCGGAGCAATTATTCTGAAGAAAACCTGGACATTTCCCAAAATACAGTGAAATTTTCACTTTCCAAATTTATAGTTTATAATTATAATTCAGACATACAGAAAAATAAATAGCTAACGCTAAGCGATAACGGGCTAAGATGGCGACTTCTTTTTTCCATATATTGCGACCATTTTGTTTCAAGGTAGTATTTTTTAAAAATTCAGACGTAAAGAAGGACATTTGCATCATATTTTAGCGAATTTTTCACTCCCCAAAATTATTGTTTATAATTTAGATAGATGGAAGAAAAGATGACGTCAGTTTAAAATAACGCCAGGAAAATTGTTTACTTTTGGGGTTGCGTGTGAGTAACTGTAACCCTGGAAAGCGAAACCGTAGACAAGAAAGGGATTAAAGAAACATGTCTTAACTGTCTCTTTTCTAAATCGTGACATACTGCAATAACGGATATATATTAAATTAAACTGAGGAATTAAAATTTGCCGCCTTAAAATCCCTTTGTGTCTCTTGAGCTTTGGAGAAGTAAAGAATGAACCGGGGAAATATGATAGCTGCGTGTAACATACACGAAATTAAGGTTAGAAAGTAGGTCAGTTGAAACATTGTCTCAAACGTGAGTATGCTAATTCGAATAATTTATCGGCTACATTTAAAGGCTTAAAAGAGAAATTTTCTTTTCTTTTTTTTTGATTCGGATCCGTTTTCTTTGACAACCGTTACCCCATATGTTGCTAGCTGTAATCAATATCAAAGTCCAATTAATTTGTATATTTTTATGTCGCAGATAAGAACTGGGACAATTGTGGGTCGAGTAATCTATTAAAGTGTTTCATATCTTGACTGGGGCTGAATTTAGCTCATTTTTACAGCTGATAAAAGGACAAAAATGGAAGAAAAAGATAATGACTTTGAAATTATTGTCTATTTTCGGCACACTCAACACGTTAAATATTCAACGTGATCGAAGAAAAGTTCGCTAAACATCCGATTAATAATCTATATCATAATACTAATTTATATAGTAATGTGCATATACTAATTCATATAGTAATGAATATACTAATTTATATAGTAATGAAAAAGTACTGGTGCTAGTTTTGTAATCCGAACTTTTTTTTTATCCTACCAACAATTGATCAAAACCGTTTAGTCACATTTACGATTTGTGTTTCTATCGAGCCATTCTACATTACACATACCGTTCTCCGACTTTTTATTTTACTAATGTTCAGTCTATACAAGACAAAAGAGCCACTCAAAGTAGAGGCTTACTGAAAGAGGTTGTTGTGTAAGTTGTAAGAGTAAGAAGTAAGAGGTAAGAGGCGCAGTTTATGAGGATAAAGATAACGGTTAAGGTTAAGATTGTAATGATCGGGAAAGCATTCAAAAATAGCAATTCGTTGGGACTTGTTTGAGTCGAACTAGTGGAATATAAAGGAATGATGGTGTTTCGGCTCAGTGTACACTGTATGGCTGGTTTTTATCTGTGAGCGTTAGAGTTGGTGGAACTAAGGATTATCGCTCGTCTGCTAATCCGTTCTGCAGTTATAAATCCTGTAATCCGGATTCCTTTAAATCCGACTTAAATTTGATCAACACTTTTAATTCTCATTTGCTATTTATTTCACTTCTCTTTCGACCGACATCAGTCAAGTCGTCGCAACTTCTTTTCGTCCGATCCAAACAATTTATTCTCATTTGCGATCTGTTTGTGTTTCCATTAATACTTTCTACTGTAGTTTGACCTTCTTTTAACCCGACTAAAATAGAAAATAAAAATTCACATTTTCTACTAGTACTTTTATCCGTCCAACATATTTGCCTGCAAACTATTGTCTTCATGTTTGTACTTAGTATCACAATGCTTCGAGAGATGTGATCTCGGACCTTCATCAGTAACCTCTAAGGAAATTTTATCTAATCTTCGGGTGTACATTTTTCTCGTTCTGCTGACCATGTCTAGGGATATATTGTTTAATTCTTATTTAGTACTGCTCAGTTATTACTCGCCCACAAAAAGTGCATTGCCCGTCCCAGGGATTGAACTCACAGAAAATGCACTAGCCTGGAACTCACAATTACTATGTTTCTAAGCGATGTCTGTCCACTTACTATACATTCCAGTCCTTGTTCTGTAATCCATTTACACAAAATAGTTGGTAGGTTACGCGTTATGCCCCGCTGTCCGTCATGCATTCACTATGTCTTGTATGTGTCAAATTCTCCAAACCCTCTTTTCTCATTACACATCCCAGAAATTTCAACTGTTTCTTTCTGAGTCTAAGTATTAGTGTCCTTTTTGTTCCCAGTTTCCTTAAAACTTCCTCGTTGTTGACATATTCCATCCATAGTATTCTTAGCCTTCGTCGGAAGAATAACCTCAAGTCTCCTTTTCATCTTTGATGAAATTGTTCAGCATTCACTGCCATATAAAGAGCTGATAGTACATAATCTTTCGACGCATTTATTTTTGTTGTTGTTGTTGTAATGTACATTTCCTGTTACTTAATACATTGTTTTATTTTTAGAAGGCATCTTTCCCTATCTCAGCTCGTGGCATGTTTTTAAATTGCCTTGTCAGATCGAGACTTTCATATGGATCTCACGAATGGCACCAAACCCGTTCAGAAATATCTAAACTGTCAGCCGTATGCAACCACATCCTATGATCAATAGTTAGAAATGGCTTTGAGCAAGTGAAGAATTCGGATCATAACTTAGGTTATATGGCTCGTTAGGCTGTTTGTCCAATGGATTTCATATTCGAGGCAATGCTATGAAAATGCATCTTCTGGTATATCTCCACTGTTTTATATCGTTTATTATGTCTGTGCTATTGTCAATGCCGAAATCCTCTGAGACTTGCCAGCATCTCTATTCTGATTCCATCTGATCATGCTGTTTTGTTTCTGTTCAATTTGGCCAGTGCTTGTTCCACTTTAGCTTTTAATATTTCTGGTTCTTCGATATTTCTGTGTATTGCCAGTTGTTTTCTTTCGTTGTGGAAGAGTTCGCAGATATATTCGTTCCATCACTGAAGTATTTTTATTTCTCTAATATCAGTGTCCCGTTCTTGGATTTTATGCACCCTGTTGATGAGCATGTTTTTTGTCCTGTTAGTTTTCTTATTTCTTGCATACCTGCTTTATCTGCGATATTAATTTTTTCTATTTCTTCACATTTTTCGTTGAGCCATCCGTCTTTAGCCTACCTGTATTTGTTCCTAATTTATTTGTGCAGAGTCTCATATTATCTGCCGTATCTTGGCATTTCTTTTATCTCCTTTTCATCATTTTGAGAATTTCATCTATCTTCCATTCTTTCATTGTTTTTCTTTGGGATGATCTCTATTACTGATGTTACTAACGCTTCTTTTAATTTCAGGTTTCCATTCTCCTTTTGTCTATTGTATCTGCTTTTAACACTGTCCATATATTTCTCAACATTCTGTTCATTCAAGGAGACTGCATTGCGATTTGAGGGCTGCTTAGGCTCTTTTCAATTTCCGTAGTTTCACTAAGTTTACATCACTGGAATTTAGTCACTCCTACCGTCGGCACTTGGTTAATTTTTGCAGAGTGATAATGCATTCCCGAATTTCTTATTGATAATTATTTTGTCGATTTGCTTTGTTCGTTTTACCTCCAGTGCTTCCCCATGTCTATATACGTCTTGGGTATTCTTGAAACTAGGTCTTATCTACTACCTGATCATTCGTCATGAACCACTGAACCCATTTTCTCCGTGTTAATTAAGAGTTCCTAGTCTGAATTTGCCAACTATTTCACCGTCCCTCTCACTGTCTACTTTGGCATTCAAGTTTCTCATGACGATTCCTCAGTCGAGTATAAATAAAAAAAATACTGTCCAAATACACAAATTTTACATGACCTAGCAGTCAATAAATAAAATGACAAATATTCTGGCTCGACTGAAGGGAACAGAAGTGTATTGGCATTCATTTTTAATTGTATTAAAGAGGGATTACTGCCACCAAACACAACAATATATATTCTTAAAGAGCAATTCACTCTGTAATGGGTTCGGTGCTAGAGTAAGTTCAATTAAGTAAATATCTATATATCTATATATATATATATATATATATATATATATACACACACACACACACACATACACACACACACATATATATATATATATATATATATATATATATATATATATATATATATATATATACAAATTCAGATAAAAAATAAAATATATTTGTAAAAAGATAGTATGAATAAAGACAAAAGAAAAGGTTTTCCTTACCGACGCGTTTCGTCACTTGAAGGACTTTATTAAGGTAAATGTAAGAATTTTATTTTTAATACATGTATTTATAAACAAAACTAAAAATATCGTTATGTTTACAAAGTTTTTTAAATTTTAGAATGCTCTAAAATATTCTCAAAACTATGTAAGTCATGGTAAACTATGGAGAATACTAAGTGAGGTAATTTAATGTCAAATAAACAAAAGTGAGTAATTGTTATTATATATATATATATATATATATATATATATATATATATATATATATATTTTATTGCTATATTTTAGATTATATTTGAACTTAAGTCTACATATTTAATACATATTTAAATACCCATGTGCTTTCAATGCATACAGTTACCTATTAAGATATATGTCAAAGAATATCTTTTATTGTAAGAAATTTGCTCGTACAGTGGCTCATCTGACAGATTTAATTCAATTTACTGAATACCTATATACCTCTCTCTTACTGTTCGTCATGGTGCTGTCTGTCTTTCAGTAGCAAGCATCTATCTATCTATCTATCTATCTATCTAATCTCGTAGCCTCCTCCTTAGCAATCAATACTTAATGATGCCCGGATTATATTTCAAGTGTTCCTTGCCATATCCAATTCTATGTCAGCCATGACATGCTTTTAACATTGCGTTGTTGTCTCTTCCACTCAGCCAAGATACAATCAAATCGATTCTTCTGAGATCATGTTTGGCCCTGGTGTAAAGATGGTTGGACAATCAAGTGTCAAGGCTTGTTCTTAAGACAACTTAAGGATGTCACATGCACAAGACAGCCAGGACGGGTGACAGAGAAGTGCGAGCTTAGACAAATGAAGCACTCTGATGGCGTGATATTCGAGTGCCCAGGAATGAGAGGTATGATGTGAGATTTGAAGCTCCAGTGATGAATTTCTGGAGATAATAGTGGATAAGCGAAAGAAAGATATAGCGACTGACAGACATACTGAAAGACAGATACAAAAATACAGACAGACTGACAGATTAGAGATAGACTGATAGGCAGAGACATATAGATTGACAGTCAGACTGACAGTAGGCTGGCAGACAGGCATAGGCAGACTAAATGAAAAAAAAACAGGCACAAATATAAACTGATAGACAGATATAAACAGACAGACAGAAACAGACATATAGAGATAGAAACAGACAGACTGACAGACAAAGACATACTGAGAGATAGATAGTGACAGACAGACACAGAGTCAGTGACTGACAGACAGATAAGAAGATATAGACAGACTGATAGACAGACATACACAATAACAGAGAGACTGACAGACAGAAACAGACTGAACGACAGACAGATAGTTTGATCGACAGACAAAATGACAGAATGATAGAGACAGGCAGACTGACAGACAGATAAACATACTGAGACAAGATGGCAGATAGACTGGCAGACAAACAGCGACAAGCTGACAGATAGACTAACAGACAGACAGATTGACTAGCAGACAGACAGATTGACTAACAGACAGACATATTGACTAACAGACAGACAGATTTATTGATTTTATGAACTGCAGATTAAATAAAAATCATTTATGGAAAGGTTTTGAGCCCTTCATTTTAAACACTGCAGTGGTCAAGTATAAGAGGCAGTAAAGTAATCGGGGTGGGAATGTATTTGGGGTGGGAATTTAGCTTGAAAGAGGAAAGAAACTTGGATTTGTCATTTTCTAATTGGCTGATAGAAAGTTCCCAAGCTAATCTCCCTTCTCTTCTACCTTCGTGGGTTGTATCTCTCTGTTGTGACCAAGTAATTGGTTCAGAAATAACAAAACAAGAGGTGGCAGATAAATAGTGTATTGAACAGTAAATACAATAGAAATGCGTTACACGACTTGGCAGTGTGTATTGGTTGATCAACATTCAGTTAGATCACTGTTGAAATGAGGCTTATTTTTATACTAACTTTATAGAAAGTGGAAGAGTCCATAATAGACTCATTAGAGGGAAGACACTATAACACTCTCAATAACCGTTTCTTAACGTTATTTTTTTTTAATTAGCAACTTCTTTTTAATCTTATACCCCTTCAGGTCGTCGGCGATTTAGGTTTTCCACTGGCTGCCTTTTCTTTATAATATGTGAATTCGGTCTTTTTCTTCTTTTAGACCAATTAACACGCAAGGCTAGAGCGCCTAGTCTATTCAGTTAATTAATCCATAGCTGGGGGCAAGGAAGAAGATATGGATTCCTACTTTTCCAAAAATCATTGGTACGAAAGTAAGCGGTACAGACTAGACCAGAATTTGAACTCATCTCGTTGATTACACTCGCCGAATAACTGTCGCATTACATTAATATTAATTAACTTTGGTTAACAGTATGGTCGACGAGGCTCACCAGCAAATACTGGACCATTGTATGTTGCCAGGAGTCTTTGTCATTCAAGGTGCTATGAAAATCCATCATTTTTAATAACATTTAAATGGCGTCATATTGACAATAACCCGAAAAAAAAAACAGCAATCACTTCGATGATATATATGACTTATTTGACGTGTTTGAATAATAAGGAGTCTTTAATTAAATATGTCATTTCAATTTGTTAACGTCAAAAGTTAAAAAAAGAAAGATGACTGAGAATGGTTTTGAACTAGAATGATTTTGGAATCATCGTTGTTTTTTCAAAAAATGAACATTCTTTTATCAGACCAGCAACATGTGATTTGAGATTGCATATCAGAATCAACCCATTTTAATCATTCTACACCTGCTTAAATGCAACCGCTTATCATTGTGACCTAATCTGTAAAGCCACTGTTCCAGATATTAAGACTTTCCGAGGAAAACTGATGCTAGTTCGAATTTTGACAAGGTGCTTTATTTCGTAAAATGCACCGGGTAATTTCTATATCATACTTTCTGCTGAAATTATGATTACAGAAATAAACCAATAAAATATTAATAATAATAATAATATACAGAATAGCTGTACGAGTCTTCTTCGTTTGTCACATGTTTTGTCATGGAATGATTAATATTTTTTCTTCAAATCACATCTTAAATGTCTGCAGTCATTATTATTCATCTGCGACGAAATTATTCAGTGTTCATTTCCCTACAGGTTATGTTAGGTTGGTTAATTTTAAGACGTATCACATCTCGGGTTATTTAATGTTGAATATGTCTTATAGGTCCGATTTACATTAGTCTACACTACAGTTTAAAAGGTAGACATGGGCCTGTTTTACACTGCTGTCGAAAAGATAGACATGAGTCCATTTTATATTACAGTCTGAAAGTCACGCACGTATCCGTCTACCCTACAGTCTAAATGGTATAAATGGATCTGTTTTATACAGTAGACTTGCGTCCGTTTTATACTTGTGTCAGCAAGTAACCACTTGGAATGTAGTTTCCTTTTTATGAGTTGGGAGTGTCTTACTACTCTTCTGGGGCATGTTGTTGGTGTATTCTAAACTTCTTTGGCAGGAAAGATTATATAAGACCATAGATAATAAATAACAATCCCAAACTCTTTTAATCGTATCTAATGTTGTTTGTTGATCTCTTGATTTCATATCTATCTATCTATCTATCTATCTATCTATCTATCTATCTATCTATCTATCTATCTATCTATCTATCTATGTAGCTAGCTAGCTAGCTACATTATATGTCTGGAAAACCAAAAGTCAAAATGGCTATAACTGAAAGAAAAGAGGAAAAAGAGAAAAATACAGAAAAGCTAAAAAAATTAATACGGAATGAGTGTAAAGTGAGAAAAAAAAACGACGAAAAGGACAAGTAATCACGACTTTCGACACGTAGGTACATACGCACAGACGGGTGAACGCACGCGAACGCGCGAGTACGCACGCACGCACGCACGCGCAAGCACGCACATTCTATGAAATAAAGCTTACAACAATGAAAAGTGCATAGAAAAAAGACAAATCGAGAAGTATAACCAATTAATTGCTGATATCCCTTGACGAGTGGACGGAGTGATTACCGGAGAATCCGTCGATGAAACTCTGGAGTTGGAATGTAAATGGTAGCATCAATCAACTAAGTGACAAACCTTTTACGTGAATTAATTTTAAATTAGTTAAATATGTGCTGGAAACCAGGAAAATGGTCCTAACTTTAGAAAAAATAACGAAAATTCTTTGGTTTTTAAACAAACTTTTACGCACACACACACACACACACACACACACACACACACACACACACACACACGTGTGTGTGTATGTGTGTGTGTATGTGTGTGTGTTTATATTTTCTCAAATGTTTTTATAATTCGTTAGAAACTTTCAAGAAAGCATTGTTTTATTTTTTTTAAATTTTTAACAAAATCATGCAAACAACTCTTTCTTTCTATCATTTTTTTTGTCTTCTTTCGGTGGTATCAATATATAAGACGAGTAGATAAGTTAAAACCTATTTATCTGAGACGAACGTTGAAGATAAATGCATCTGATCGAAAAGCGAATTGAAGTTGTAAAATTATTGAAAACTTCACCAACTGTCTGGCAAGAGTTGATGCTGATAGGAAGGAAAGAAATATATCACCTGCTCCAGTTAATTGCTCTAATTAATTAAATCAAATCAACGGGCGAATATAAGAAACACACAGATATTTTTTCCCACTTCTGTCTAAAAGTAAAGCGTTAGGATAAAACTTTTAGTAAAGCCGAAATGTTGTAAAGCGAGACACAATTTCCATTAATGTTTACAAGAGAAATCTTTCAGCGTTCCCAGACCTAAAATAACCTTGTATAAGATATTCACTATGATTGATTGTGCTGCAATTCTTGCTGAATATTATGACATTCATTACTAAAGGACATATAAGTTTAAAGAAAGTTTTTGTCAGATGCTTTAAGTGCTTACAAAGAATTTCGTCAGGCATGTCACCAAAGCATAGTCCGTGACTGGAACAGTTGTATAAAATGTTCTTTGCTGTCGAACTCTCCACCTCGGCGGGGAGGAACTCGGACGGGGCTTTGCCGCAGGACAAAGTTCCGCCCGAGGAGGTAGACAGTCCCTAAACCCGTTTATACGGGTTGTAAATGGGCATATTTTTGGCCGAGCCTACGGGCTCGGTAAGCCCACGTTAAACCGGCCTTGCGCCACATTCGACCCGTGTTGTGGGGGTTGCTAAATATCCAGTCACCAAAGCACACTGCTGTACTTAGAGCTTTCCAAATGAACCACAGCAGGTAATGAACCTCGACCTTCAAGGCAAGGAAAGATAAAAGACATTTTTTTTTAGTTTGAGAATGATCCAAAACTTTTCCAAAATAATTTACTGGTAAGTGATTTTTCGCTTTGTACTATTTCGGAAATCGGGGAAACCTATGCTAATGCATGTTTCGAAAGGCGAACTTTCGTAAAATTGGACGGTTTTTGCGGACGTATTTAAATATAAACAAATGAAAACACCCGCATGTTTACACATGCCATTTAATGTATTATGGAACCCGGGCGGAGGATTACTCAATCTCACTTAGCCATGCTATTTACTTTGTTTAGCGTGGCATTAAGTTAAATGCTGCCGTGGAGTAAAAGGAGAATATAAAATTAAGAAGATTTTGCACCAATAATTTCAATGGAAAAACTATCTACCTTAAAAATCAATATTCGAATTCTTTGAACATCGAGCACTAGTGTTGCTGCGAAGTATCCAACCATTCTGACCATCAAGTAGGACCCTGAAGCTCATAGAAACGTTATCAATTCAAAAGTAGCTATTCTGGGTGGAAATCTAAAATTTAATAAAGGAAAACAAAACAGAAATACATTGACTTAAAAATTTACGACAGTAATAATTCTAAGTCGTGCTGGATGGGAGTAGTAGAATTACGGCTTGGAATTATTACTACATGCGCATAACAGAGCTTAGAATATAAACACAGAAAAACATTAACAACTTCTGGAAACTGGCTATGAATTTGCTGAAACCGTTTGGGACAATAATCACGGTGGACAGTTTCTACACTCTTTGTCTTCATAAAAGAAAAACTGCAAGGACACTAGAAAAAAAACGAATAAATATATATTACTAGAACTAAAAAATAAAAAAAAACGTATAACATTTTCTGTCTGTGATATTCAATAAAATATGTATAAACGATAGATTATTAACACAATATATATATATATATATATATATATATATATATATATATATATATATATATATATATATATATATATATATATATTATTTACATTATTTGGAATGTTATCCTTTTCTTCATTGCCATATTCACAACGTCTCGGCCGTTGTATGCTCCGGCCTTCTTCAGGTGATTGGAATTTCGAACCGATATATATATTATCTCATATATATATATATATATATATATATATATATATATATATATATATATATATATATATATATATATATATATATATATATGCGCCCGTCTACGCGTATGTGCGTATGTATGGGATGTCGTGGCTATTAGTAATCTTCATCATTTTTTCCGGTTTTATAGATATATACTATCGTTGTTAATTCTTGAGCTATATATATATATATATATATATATATATATATATATATATAATGGATTCTATTGCTTCGGTCTTCTAATTACGAGGTGCATTCCAGAAGTTTTTTTCAGGAGAGGTATTTATTAATTTCAACAAAAATAAAAAATTCTAATCTCCTTCAAAGTAGGATCCTCTGACTTGTAACGTTCCAGACACTATGTGAAGGCCCTATAGACGTCATCCATTGTGAAGGTATCCATGACTCTTGTCACCGTCTCCATCTTCTCAATGTCTTCAAAACGACTGTCGCCGAGGTTCTCCTTCAGCTTGGGGAGCAACCAAAAGTAACAGGGACGTGAAGAGTGAGTGACAGTTTTGATGCCCATCTCTGTCAACACAGAATTTATTGCATAGCGAGCTTCCAAATTGTATTCAGGACCCAACTGCATTCTGAAAACTAGTCAACTGTGACAAATAGCGTTTAGTAGTAGGATGTGTTCGAAGAACTGCTGCAGTAGGACACGTAGACTTTGGAAGCGTGGTATTGCACTCAATTTGAAATTTGGGTTTTAGCATCATAATTAATGACACTAATTTTCTTTTTCCATATCGTTACCATTTTTTGAGGAAATGAGCTTAAATTTTAAGTTTAGGCTAAAAAAACCTAGCGTTGGAATTTCATTCCGGTGATCAGTGAAAGCCTTATAGCACAGCCTTATAAAATTTGTAATTACTTGCAAACTGTATATGGACAAGTAGCAAGGTACAAACAGATTATTACTAAATCATTGTCCCATCAAATTAGATCTTCATTTATTTCAAGAGAAATTATACTGAACACTTTAGCTATATTATGATGTTATACGTTATACAGTGCAGTAGTTTCAGTGCTGTTTTCAATAAATAATGCAAATTTAAAACATATTGTCTTATAATTTGTGTCCAGCAATATTATGGTGTTATGGTGTTATATACACTTATCTTTTTTTTGTTTTGAATAAATTTTGACCAAACAAATGTTATAAGATCTTATTTAATGAGTAGCCATTTTTGTAATCTTTTACAATATTTACACACTTTTTACTTATCGAATACAATAAAGAATTGCGTATTTTGGTTGTGGTGATTCATAATCAGGATTCTGGTTTCAATATATTTTGCATTCATTGTATCTAATATAAAGAAATATCAACTTTATTCGGATTTATTCTTGACATAGTAAAATTTTCACGTCAGTTTGTAAGCAAAAACCTGCGGAAATTAGGTATTTCTGTACATCTTCTCAGACAATCTTTAAAACTAAATGCTCAGTAATTGGCAAGAGCTATATATATATATATATATATATATATATATATATATATATATATATATATATATATATAACGAAAACCGGACTCATAAATATTTACATCGGTTACACAACCACATGCTTATCTAGACGCCTTACGTTACACCTATCCGATCACAGTTCCATTAGAACCCATTTAAACACACACAAAAATTTACCAGACTCCATTAGAAATATACTATTAGAAAACACAAATATATTAATTGCTTCCACCTGTAAAAAAAGGTTAAAAATAATGGAGGCTTTAATAATAAAAAAGAAAAAGCCTACCCTTAACAATATTAACTACGAACAAAGCCACAACGTTCTAACCGTATTTGGTAATTAAAACACCACTACTACACACTAAGACATACACATAATGCACATACTCAATTAAACAGAAAAATCAAATCATCCTTGATAATGGCTAAAGGTATAGCCGAAAGCGCTCGGAAAAATAAAACATTTGGACAGTTCTTACACACCCTTTGTCCAGCAAAGAAAACTCTTGTTCGTACACAAGAAAAATTAAATAAAAAACTTAACCGTAGTACCTTGTATGTCGTTTTTAATGAAACTTGCATGTATATATATATATATGTTTTGGTGTCACTACTTATATCAAACCCCAGCTTTTGCACTGAGTGCAATGTTGGTTTTCTAAAGTGCGAAAAATCAACCTGCCCTACTCTTACAGCCGTATCCATCAATCCGGAATATCAAAAGCTGGCAGGTCAGCTTGGAGTAATGGAGAGCGGCTCGGATTGAGGAATCGGAGAGCCGAGGTCGAATTCATTACGTTCACTTACGTGCTAAATACCCTTGGGAAAGGTATGAATCCATTTCTCCCCCCTAAGCTATGGATAAATAGTAAGACAGACCGGGTTCTATAGCTTTGGATGTCAACTGGTCTACTGCAGAAAGAAATGGCAACCTACTGCAGGAAAAAAATCTGCCTCGTCAGTCATGAATCCAAAGATACATGATTGCCTAATCGTGTATCACACATGGCACATAACTGACTGATACTAAAATGACATTAACCTAAGACTGTCTCTGCTAAAAGAATCCCCAAACTGCTAGAATACACCTCACATCTAGGCTTTTTCTTCTTTCAAGCCCATCATTTGAAGTCTTGCAGTTTACAGATATATGTTTGTATTGTATCTTGTATTCTGACGTTACTTTAAATTCGTTTTTTCACTGTTGATGTCATAAGAAACTTTTTTTCTGAAAATCGATTAGAAGACACGAAACTCTTGCGAAAACGAAAGTTGAAAGGCGCATGATAATTATTTTGTTATTGACTGAAAAGACGCCATTTATTTGGTACGTAATTTTCTTTGGCGTCCATTTGCAAGGCAAATTATGGTTGACAAGACGGAAAGAAGATACGAGACCTAGAAAAACAGAACCAGGGAGATAACTGGTCCGGTTGAAGGAGAGGGAAAGAAAGAGGTGGGATGAACGTCGAACGACACCAACACGTCAACCACGAACACAAACATTTTAAAAGCCGCCGTTACCATCGCCAATGATAACAGTTGCATTAATCTCATCATCTTCAATCATAATATCGGTTCGTAGTACCCGTGGGCATTCCATGGTTATTTTGAAACCTGGAAATTTATTCAAACCCGAGAAATAATATAATATACTATAATATAATATAATAAAGGGTGTTTCATTAAGACGGATCAAAGTCAGCTGTATATAAATCAGTGTTATTGGTGAAAATTGGTTTATTTCTCTATTGGATCATGTTATTTAAGTCATGGCAATTATGTGGGAAAAATAATATCGCCCAAATGTTTGCTAAAGCTTCGGCGGTACGCCTCCACCCGATGGTAAAAATTGTTGATGACGTCTCTGCATAGTTGCTCTTCGATCTCACCAATATGACTTATTATCTCATTCTTCAGCTGTTGAATTTTTTTTGGCTTGTTAGCATAGAACTTACTTTTGAGATGACTCCAAAGGTACAAATCTAAAGGCGTCAAGTCGCACAATCGTGGTGGCCAATTGACTTCGCTGTTTCGAGAGATGATGCGACCTGGGAACTTCTCATTGCATTTCTGTTTGAAAAGTCCATTTTCGTAAAATTTAACACGTTGTTTGATTGCTAATCTTTCCATGGTTAAAATTGCCAAAGACTTAAGTTGTTAAATCTGAAAGAAACAGAAAAAAATCATTAGACGCTTAGACTTAATTCACATTCAAAACCAGTCCAAGTTACTGATTATAATAGTCGTTAAGTGAGGCAACTTATTATAATAGTCGTTAAGTGAGGCAAAAGATGGCTTGTTAATTTTAACGCCTCCAAAACTAGACTTCTCTCCATTAATCATGTAGAAGACCCCTCTCTGTTTAGCATCAGCATGACTGATACTAAACCCCGAGAAAGTGACTTGCTGCGCCATTTCGGGCTAAAGTTCTCAGCTGACATGAAGTGGAAAGACTACATTGAATTCAGCTGCTAAGAAAGTGGGTTCATTGTATTGTGCGAGACAATGTTTCTCTCCAGAATCTTATCTGACATATCTATAAGTCTACTATTTGTCCATGCTTAGAATATTGCTGCTACATATGGTTCGGTGCTCCTGCTATTTACCTTATGCTCATTGATAAAATCCAAAGAAGAATCAGCCATATTATTGGTTCTGATCTGGTGGTGTGGCTTCAGTTTTTTTTTCCATCGCCATAAGGTTGCCTCTCTGTGCCTTTTCTGTAAATATTTTCATGGTAATTATTCGAATTGTACCTAGGCTTTGTTATAGTACCTAGTCGTTTTGAATTTAAGCGTAGCATTAGACTGGTGTCGAGATCTCATCAATTTACAATTGAGCTGGCGAGATGTAACCGTAAATTCTATGCTAACAGTTTTTTTCTCTCGTACTTCTCGCTTGTGGAACTCCTTTCCAGCTCCATGCTTTCTAGCCAACTTTAATCTGCAAAAATTTAAATGCAGTGTCAATCGCTATCTACTGTCCTCCTGATTACTCATTCCTCTTACTGCTCATTATTAATGTTTCTGTTCCTAATTCTTCCACATCCTGTAAGCCCTTGTGTCTTAGTGGCTTCACTGCCTTGCATGGGGTGATACCGCTTAACAATAATACTGTCGGAACGGGCTTTGAAAATTATATTACTTGTTATATGCATGAAAGAGGTACCTTCATTTTCCAATTTTCTCTTGGTAAATTTTGGTCATTGCATCTTTATACGTCTCCCAAAAACTAAAAGGTGTTACTTAACTGAAGAAAATAATTATGTTACCTGCCTTTTTCTCACCATTCTCTGGTCCAGTATGTTTAATCTTTTCCAAGACTATTCGCTAAACAGTTACAATAAAGCTGTGAAGAGATGGGCAATCACTATTTAAACATTCCATACCCCCCCCCCAAAAAAAAGAACCTACTAATATAAGACAAAGATCCTGCTTTCCCTTCCGATTGCTTGATTGATTCGTTTTACGGTTTATCAACCCTTTGCAGGTTATTTAAAGCCAGAAAATATTTTTAGATTCCAAAAATGTTTTTATAGATAATGATTTATTGATACAAGTTTTACTAATTAACCCATAGCTGGCGGGGGAAGAGATGAAATCATGCCTTTCCTAAGAGTATTTGCGCATAAGTGAACTCAACTGGAATTAGAACTCGTCTCTCCGATTAACAATTTCGAGCTATTATTTATCACACCACTCGCACGTCCAAGCTTACAGCACTTGGTATTCCCAACTGGTCACTCATCTAGGTACTGACCAGACTCGACGTTGCTTAACTACGCTGATCATACTCGAACCGGTGTTTTAACGTGATATAGATGAGATGTAAGCTTTCCTATCCGAGGCCAATGTACTGATGATGAGGGGTGCTATGCTGATGATAGGTACTCATAGTTGGTATTGGAATGATCTTGAACAAAAAATCAACATCCTCTACCGAGTTTTCAAAGAAATAATACTCAAGATAAACCTTTCCAAAACAGTAACAATCTAGAATTGGAATGAAAGCTGTGATGGCACCTACCTTGAATCCATCATAAAAACTCAAGATATGGAATTGGTAAATACTAAACACTTCAAATACGTCGGTGTATGGATAAGTTATACCAAATTTAGTATAGGATATAAGGAAACTGAATATAAAATATGCTACGCCAAAGGTAGTTTCGCCCAATATCATAAATTGCTACAAAAAACAAAACAATAACTTGAAAACTCAGGTCATGTTCTTAAATATCATCGTCAGAACGAAACATTCATATGGATGTTAGGCATAGTGCCAAACCCGTTTAGAAATATCTAAGCTGTCAGCAGTATACAACCGTTATTTTTTCAGATAAATAATTAAAATGGCTTCCAGAGAATGAAGCTTATAAGTGTTAGCGAGAACTCTTCTTCGAACCACGTGGACTAGCGCTACAGAATCATAAACAATGAACTGTACTAACTAACAGAAACCACATCACTTAAGGATTATCAACAGTAGCAACAACTAAAATGGATAGCACATGTAACTCGAAGAGAAAATAACGACATAATAAAGATATTGACATTGCAAACTGCTTCAAATAGAAGGTTAGGAAGGAAGCCAACCATCAATACTGGAAAGAGCGGTCACAGCTGCTGGACACGCGATACCTATTTTCTTGAAAAATTGTTTTTTGAAAGAGATTTTATAATTTTCAACCGAGAGTAGCACTGGCTGAATGTCGAATGTTTCTGTTGTGTAGAAATACTGTTTAACCTTTTCTACAGTATTATTGAAACATAGACTCGCCTATCCGCTATGCGTAGAACATCTGCTCACGGAACGGTGGCAAAAAGTGAGTCGCTAACGCGAAGCGCTTTCAGTCGTATAGAACTACTCTATTCTCAATCCATGTTGTCATATGATTTAACCCTTTTTCACTGACCATTTTGTTCCAGTGTTTCCCTTCCAGTATTACTAACCAGCAACTTCAAGCGTTACACGGACTTCATAAGTTTCCTTATAAGTAAATGTCTAACGTTACCATTCTCCGACCCTGCGCCAGTCTAAAACGTTCGTGTATATGAAGAGTTTTCTCTCTCTCTCTCTCTCTCTCTCTCTCTCTCTCTCTCTCTCTCTCTCTATCTGTCATTAAACTTTTAGTTTGTTCAAGTGGCTTTTAGTGTCATCTCACTTCAAGGCGAAGACGGTCATGACTACAGTTTCTTTCTGCTTTAATGTGTTTAGCATTACTTTTTGGGAGGGAAGGTGTAGTAGTTTGGTGTTGCTTTCTCCACAGTTTATAAGTCACGTTTCCTTCTCTTCGACTTGATTTTCACACAAGGTTGGAGATCCCAGTCTACCCAACTATTTCATCACTACCTGGTGGCAAAATCTAAGGATTCATGATTTTCTCAAGAGCATTAACGAGAAAGTGAATTTCACAAATTAACCCGGAATTTGAACACGGTTCACCGATTCCATTTTCTGTGCTGATATGCATGACGCTATACGTTGTTCAAACGGCGCATAAAAAACTTGTATATCGATAATTTAAAAACATATTTCATATTGAAAATTAATAAAAAACTTTTTTCATATTGAAAATGAAGATTCATATTGAAAACATAATAAAAAAAATTATTTTTCCTATTGAAAAATAATTAAAAAAATATATGTTTCATATTGAAAACTTAATATGCTAATTTATTACAATTAAAATTTTAAAATTCTAACAATATTTCAAGAGTGGATTCTAAGCGAGAGAAAAAAAGTCAGTCATTTTTTCGTTCAGCGCCCACTCTTTCTTTCTGTCTTTTAACGAACATTATCAAAACAACTAGAAAATATCCGCTATTTAAGAAAGCTGAAATTAAAAAAAAAAAAAATTACTAATTTAAAAATAAATACCCTTTCAAAAATCAGTTAGCTTTCTACATAGAAAATCAGTTAAAATAAATTGCATATAAGGTGTTATAAGAAAATAAAATGATTAAAAGAAAGTTATGACGAGAAAAATCAATCTAATGAGATCAATTCAAGTGCCTATAAGCTTGCCATACCAATCAACGACTTGAAAATATTTGTGTTCCATGACAGGAGTAATACCATGAGGATTACTCTACCTTATTTTTACAGGACGTCCGCTAGGTGGTGTTCTATTCAGGACTATAGGGCGCCCTGGCAAACAAGGTGACTACCAAAGGGTATAAATCCCCTCTTTCTCTTTTTGCTCGAGATATAGTAGCGACAACACAGAACTCTTCCTTTCCGGAGAGACATCTTAGTTCCCGGCCAAGCCGACAGTTTAATTTCACACAACCACGTAGCGCATCATGCACAATACAGCTAATCACATAAATAGATTTTCTTCTTTCTTTTTTGAACGATCTGTAACCGCGCAAGTATATGGTTTCCTTCTTTTGTGAGCGATGTCGTTTTTATAAAATATATATATACATGAAAATCTTCCACGCGTTGAATTAATTTCTTTTGAACGACTTCATCTGCAACAAGTCGTAAATCCCTCTCCCCTACAAACTGTTGACCAACAGCAACCTCGTCCATTACACTTCTGTAGCAC
This sequence comes from Acanthosepion esculentum, assembly GCA_964036315.1. Taxonomy (NCBI): domain Eukaryota; kingdom Metazoa; phylum Mollusca; class Cephalopoda; order Sepiida; family Sepiidae; genus Acanthosepion; species Acanthosepion esculentum. Next base: position 78,063,079 of record OZ038488.1, read on the forward strand.
ATCTTCGCTACAATACGATGCAGACCACAGCACTACTAAAATATTCGTGAATAAGGCATAGTGATGTGACTAGACATGTTGTCACTTGATATCCACTGATGACTACTAATTTTTCTTGATATCAAGATTCATATGAAAACACATTCGATAGCAACAGAAAAATCATGAAAAAACAGTAATATTTAAGTTTTTATTTAGAGTTCTTTTATTTTAGGCATATTTTTTGTTAGGCAGAAGATATTTGAATGCGAACGCCATACCTTTTTTTTGCGTGTACGAAGATTTTTCTTTTTCGGGATATTTTACTATACTTCTCAGAATGATTCTGAAGGAAAAGTTTCAAAGAAATATGTAAACCTCACTTCAGAGTCATAAAAATCTTGCAAGATCTGTGATCAAAGAATCCTTTGATTCCGCCACCACCACACACAAAAGACAATTTATATTATTTTCATGAAAAATATGCGTAAAAACCTGAAGCAACAATTCGGAAACATTACAAGAAAGAGCAAAGAAGAGTTTACAAATCCCTTGCTAGTAGTAAAATTTCCAAGTTCCGGCATCTCTGCGGAAATGTATGCACATCGATATTTTTACAATTTTTGTGTTTGCTTCTGAATTACCTAATTTTTTTATTATTTGATTTCTCTGGAAAATAACTAGTAGCTTCTATTTACATAAATTACATTGCGCAGGTGTTTCTGAAACGTTTTGACGCATGTGCACATATACAAACACCAACATACGAATAGACAATAAAGAAGCACGTACATGTCTTTTACAGATTCCTTGTTAATCGAGAACCCAGAATCTCAAACGCTTTTTTTTTCAAGACAAAAGCAGGTCATCTTCAGTTAAAAAAATCTTATACTTTTATTTCCACCTATAATAATGATACTGTGGCTATTTTATTCAACAATAACTTTTGTTTTTATTTAGCTACCATCGTAACGGCTAGGTAACAGCTATCGTGGATAACGGCTAGTTATGCCAGAAATTGACAAGTTTACTCGGCATTTCCCTTTCATTAGGAAGCTTGAAACATTAGGCAGTGATGCTGACCTTTTCCATTTTAAGTGCAATGGGAAAAGTGCCGTCAGGCGAGATGGTCTTCTATGAACTGGACTTTGGGTAATTTCCGCCTCGAAGCCCAAACGGTTGAGAAGCTATTTATTGGATAACTAAACTTTCAACATAGATATATTTCAAAATCTCAGATAAAAATGTATCCAAGGCATTTCATTTTTTGTTCTATGGATTCGAAGCATAACATTAATTAATCTCATTCACAGGGAGTTAGTCTCCACAGACAATATCTCTACCCCGGGTGCGTGAGACAGTCTCTAGTGTTAATCCTCCCCGGTGCTTGAGGTGTCCCCGAAAAAGGTGAAGTGACGAGGGAGCTGGTCTATTTTGGAGTCCTGCCCACATGCACACGTAGCTCTCGCACTTTAAACTCGGCCTTGTGCCATATTCGTTTAACGTGGACATTCAGATAAATACCATAAACACTTTTCATTGGCGTTGCCATAAATTTTAGCTTTTCCCTTTTATCAGCGGAACTAAATGACGGAATATTTTTTAAAGACATTTTTTATGTTTATAAATTCTTTTTATAGATACAAATATTTAAGTAAATGCTCTGTTTATAATAAACAGTATATTATTATAAATAGAGCATTTACTTAAATATTTGTATCTATAAAAAGAACGTCTAATTCAGCAAGTACGAACAATTAAATATCTGGGAAGCATTGGAATAGCAAAAGATGCTTTCTAAAAACAAAGTAAAGTATTAAGAAACAGGAAAATGTCATTAGAAACTAACAAATACAGTGCCAGTAGGCTATGTAATATCAGTCCTCCTATATAGCAGTGAATGCTGCACAATGTATTCACAGATCGAGATGAAGCTGGAACTGGTAGAAATGTGAGTCTGCAGCAGGATGCCGAGACTAGCATGAATGACGCATGGGGGTTGGCATGAGTAAGTTTTAGGGAAAATAAAAATAAAAAAGACACCTATATTAGAATCAGAAATAGAACGTTGAAATTTCTAGGACTCCTAATGAGGAAAGTAGGCTTGGAAAATTCGATACTGACAAGGGATCTTGACGGAAAGAGTGACAGAGGGAAACAGTAAGTAACCTATCTAATATGCTTGTGTAACTGGATATCAGAATAGTGAGTGAGGATAGTAAACAGACAAATATTGCTAAGTACTAAAAAGAATAGAAAATTGTCGAGAGCCTTGATTGTCGGTGTTCTGAATATAGGCAGCATACAGAAGAAGAAGAAGAAGAAGAAGAAGAAGAAGAAGAAGAAATATACAGACTGTTAAATTTTGATACAATTTTCTTCAGATAATTTTTTTTGTCAATAACCCAGGTGTTTCTTTTTTCTCCAGGTGCAGACATCTCTTAAAAATCAATTAGAATCTATTCACTTTTAATTCAACGGTGGCAGTCTATTGCTTTCAAAGTCAAAATATCTCAATTGATTGATCTCAGACGGTAAACTGAAATATACAGAAAAATACCATGGCGGCTCAACAGGAAGGCATATAAGTTTTCTTCCATTGACTCCTTTAAATTCGAAATCTTAAATGGATTTGGGAATCTTAAGTTGCTAAGATCAATGAATATTCTCCAGTTACCTACTTTTGTTGGTACTCCCAGAAAAGTATAGATATAAGTAATAAAAATGCATTATTTATAGTTGCACTGATATCCTCATTTTTATTGTTACTATAACAACGTTTCGGTGGCCATGCCATCTGTCCTTCAGATGTCCGTCGGAAAATGTTGAACTGAATACTTTATTGATTGTTCTCATTCTGCTGCCATGTCTTGGGATATCTAGTCTTCTTCTTTTTTTAGTACTGCTCAATTATTGCTAATTGCATTTCCACTAATCGGTTTGTACCACCAAGTCCGTGGGTTCAACTACTATGCAATGGAAGCACACTGTATCTAATATAAGCATGTTCCAGCATCTTTATTACATCAAAACAGTCCACTACATATCTATTGGCAATTCGCCCATCTTTATATATATATATATATATATATATATATATATATATATATATATATATATATATATATATATATATACTAATTCCTTATAATAAAACAATATATATGTATGGAGAAGTAATGTGTATGCTCTCGTACTTTGGATAGCAACGAATACAGGAGAAGGTATAGGACAAATAGGTGGGTAGACTGAGCTTTCATACCTTGAATAGCAACGAATCCAGGAGAAGGTATACGACAAATAGGTGGGTAGACCGAGCTCTTGTACCTTGGATAGCAACGAAACCAGGAGAAGGTATAGGACAAATAGGAGACTAGAATGAGCTCTTGTACCTTGGATTGCAACGAATCCATGAGAAGGTATAGGACAAATAGTAAAGTAGACTGAGCTCTTGTACCTTGGATAGCAATGAATCCAGGAGAAGGTATAGGACAAATAGGAAAGTAAACTGAGCTCTTGTACCTTGGATAGCAACGAATCTAGGAGAAGGTATAGGACAAATAGTAAAGTAGACTGAGCTCTCGTACCTTGGATAGTAACGAATCCAGTAGAATGGATAACTCTGAATTCAAAAAGTGTAGAGAAGGTCAACGGGAAAATACTTCACTGTCTTTCCCAAGATGACATGGCTATTCATACATATTAAAGAAAAACTAGTTGTGGAGATTTATGATCACCTATTTCCTGAAAAGATATGGCAGTAAAAAAGTAATAAAAACCAAATAATGTCTTGTGGGTTTCAAATTATCGAAGCCCTCTCTCCTAGTTATGTTTTCCAGATATTTCAGCCATCTACTTCTGATTTAAAGTACAAGTGTCCTTTTAGTTTCTATTCCCTTTAAATCTTCCTCGTTACTTACATGTTTCGTCCATGGTATGCTCAGCCTTCTTCAGTAGAACCCTATCACCGTTATCTTTCCTCTTTATTTTATGAATAAATTACCCAGTATTCACTACCATCCAGGAGGACTGTACATGTTTTTTTTTTTTTATTCTAACGAATTTTTTCTTCCATTCTAGCAGAACCTTTTGAATATATAAAACCTAATGTTAAGCTCGTTTATTTATTTTTTCTTCTCACTTGAATCTCGGTTTCCAAGGGTTAAGCAACGTTGAGTTTTGTCAGTACATGGGATCAAAGGATCATATCATTTGAAGATAATGGGACGATTACTGTAGACAGTAGATCCTAACAAATCTATTCTTACTCTCTTCATCAGATCAGGCTATGTAAAGTACGAAAATTTACATACATGGAGAATTTGTACATAGAGTATGGAAAATGTGACACAGAAATAAGTAGTCGTATTGGAATAGGTAGAGGTAATTAAAAAAAAAGCTAAGCAAAGTATTAAGAAACAATAAAATTTCATTGGAGACAAAGAAAAAGTGCTTGCTGCTATGCATTATCAACCCACCTATATTGTACTGAATGTTGGAAAAATTCCTTATAGATAAACGTCAGGCCACAGAAATATGGTTCTACAGAAGGACGCTGAAAATACCATGGACGGAGCATGTAAACAACTAGGAAGTTTAAGGAAAAGGGAAACAAAAAGGATAAATAGAATCAAAAAGAGACAGTTGAAATTTCTAGGTTACATAATGAGGAAAGAGTGCTCGGAGAATATGCCACTGACAGGACATATTGGAGGCAAAAGAGACAGAGAGAGAAACAGCCTATCTAACGAGGCTGTATAAATGGATGGCAGAATATGGAGAGGGAGGGATAGTAAAAGCAAACAAATAAACAATGTTAATAGCTAAAAAGGATAAAAGTTGTGGAGAACCATGATCACCCATGTCTTATAAGGACATGGCACACGAAAAAAGACACCTTACAATCTTTTCTATCAGTTAATCTTTTGTTATTGTCATAATGACACGCACCAAGGTTCATTTTCAGCGAGACCACTAATAGGTGTTTCTTGTTTATCATCACTGTAAAAATATACATAGCAATTAGTGGGGTGAAAGCAAAGCAGAACAGATTTCATTTGTTCTTCGTAAGTAACAAACGAAAAAATCTACGACAAGTAGAAAATATATTTTGGAGAAAAAATTGTCCTATTACTTTTTCATGACACGGATATATTTTTCTTGAGCTCACACTAATAATAAAGGAGACATTATAGTCTTGTAATGGACGGTTACAACGTCAATTTACTGTAAAAGGTATTTCCATACCAGGTTAAAGAGATGGAGCGCCATTCCTCATTAGGAAGAAACAATTATTTTTTTGCGTTAAAACCTTCCATTGGGTTCAATAAATCTGCTATACAATAGTCGGTTCCTTGTATCGCCCTAGAAAGTACCTGAATCCTCCTGTCATGCCCTATCTTTACAAGAACCAGATCAGACCAAAAATAGAGTATTGCTGCCATAGCCAGGGCTGAACTTGCGCAATGTTCATTTTTCAGCAACCTTGACAGATTTCAGTAACGTTTACGCAGCCTTTTGAGGTATTAATTATCTTCAATTCTGAAACAGCTTTCCCACAAATGAAACTTTTCTAGTCACTTGCTACTCTACCACTATATCCATAGCAGATGTTCAGTCTAGTTATATTCCTTAATTCTATCAGTATTGTGAAGTAAATAGTACGCCCCCGTGACTATATGAACTAGACTAGGTCAGAGATAAGAATGATAGCCGTTTGGAGCCAGGTAGTTCGTTGCCAAACTCGTGACAGAATTGAAGAAATGACTTGCAATGTCTCATTCCAAAATAACCATATAAAACTAAAGCTTATGCATTAAGAATACTACGAATTTATTCACAACGGACTGGATGGAACTATTTGAACTTTTGGATTTGAAAATAAACGTTTATTGTAAAAACGTAAGTGGACAAGCGACCAATGTAAAAAGTCAGAGCGAAAATCTTAAGGAAGAATTAAACAAATGTTTTCCAAATGTTCTGTCAAATCAACTGGGTCGGTGTTCAAAATCCAAGGCGGATTTTCAAGTAAAAAAAGGTTTGACGCCAGTATTTAATCCGAAACGGAGCGTACCATTCGCAGCATGAAAACAAGTTAATGAAGACTCGAAATAATTGAAGTAATAGCAAAAATTAACCATTCGAAATGGGCTGCACCAGCGGTGTATGTAAAAGGAAAGAAATAACAAAACCCGTGTTTGCACGAATTTCTCGACAGGGTTAAACAGTTATTTTAGAAACACATAACTACTCATTACCAAGTTCAGAAGAAATTTTTTTCGAAGTTGAACGGCGGAAGTATATTTTCAAAACTGGATCTCTGAAGAATATTTACAAATTCAGATTGAAAAGGAATTTTCTGAATTAACGACTATAAATACCCACAGAGGATTATATAAGTTTAACCAATTTCCTTTTGGTATGAAAGTGGTACCAGCTATTTTTCAACAAGCCATGGATATCATGCCTACGGGTTGCGACTTCGCTGTGACATATCTGGACGAAATTTTGATCAAAATTATATCTAAAGAACATGTTGGGAATGTGAAAACAATTCAAGCTTAGTGAAAAAAAAAATTGAATTGTTTTTGCAGAAAATTAAATACTTTGGTCAAATTACTGATAAAAATGATAGGCAACCAGATCCACCGAGGCTGATTACTATCACATTATGTACATAATATGCATAAGTTAATGGCTCCACTTAAAAAAGGAGTGAAGTGGAATTGGATTGATAAATGTCAAAAGTCGTTTGACAAAATGAAAAAAAAAGACTTACGTCTAATTTATCATTAGCACACTACGACACAAAAGCAGAAATTAATGGATGCTAGTGAATCCGGAACTGAAGCGGTGATTTTTACACAAATACAGTGGTGGTAAAATGAAAGCCTTTGCTCATACTTCACGATCGCTTTTACCAGCAGAGAAAAATTACAGCCAGATAGAAAAAGAAGCTCTATCAATTATATTCGCTATGAAGAAATTTCATAAATTTATTCATAGAAGAAATTTCACGTTGCAAACAGACCACCGACCTTTATTAATAATATATGGTTAAAAAAAAGAAAGAAGGTATACCTACTCATACAGCTAATAGACTACAACGCTGGGGTACCGTACTGTTAAACTATGATGGAGTATCAACCATCTAAAAGATAGGACATGCAGACATATAAATACATAAATATGTGGAACCATTTCAGGACACAGTTATAGCAGCACTAAAATGCAAAATAGAAAAAAAAAAATTTTATGCAAAGTAGTATGAGAGTTACCATTGACCGTGGATGAAATAAAAGAAAAAGCGGAAACTGATGTCTTTATTGCGAAAAAAAAAACAATTGAAAGAAAGTAACAAAGAATGAAATCCAGACTTAAACGCGTACTCGATATTCGATGGTGGAGTAATGTATGGTCAAAGAGTTGTATTAACGAGTGTGTTACAGAAACGAATATTAAAGGATTTTCATTTCGGACATCCTGGTGCTTCTAGAATGAAATCTATAATGAGAAGTTTCGTTTATTGGACCGGATCAAGATATTGAAAGAAGAGTGAAAGCATGTAGAGGTTGTGCCCTAGCAGAACTTTGGCCAGAGACAGACACTCCATAGTCAAGAATGCATATAGATTTTACAGGTCCTATCAAGGGATCATATTATCTTGTGGTAGTTGATCGTTTCACAAAATGGCCGGAAATTTATAAGTGCAAAAATCCAACATCCTCAGTGACAGTGAACTTCTTGCCTGAACTGTTTGCGAGATATGCGTATCAGATACGATAGTATCTGATAACTGAACGCTATTAACGGGTAAAGAATTCCAAGAGTTTTGTAAGATGTTCTCCATTGAACATGTTACAACCCCGTAACCTTTATAGCAACCTCATTCAATAATCCTCTACCTTAAGTGTTTCTTGGGACTTGAACAATGATATAAAAAATGCCAAATTTGAGTTTTCTATGAAAGTGTTTAGTCAAGTGTGGGTAACAAAATCTGGCAAATATATGAATACATAAATATAAAACATACGTATATTCAAATTCGAAAGGATTTTACATAGAGACCTTGACCCACTTGGTGATGCAAGAAAAACAAGATTTTTAACCAAAATTTCGAACGTGCCAGAAAGGATTAAAAATTTAATAAAATAATCAAGAAAATACTTTGGTCTGTGCTGTTAATAATAACATTAATATTTTCATGGTAAAACTATTTTTATCAAGATTGGGGACTTTTTTTATCATAGTATTCTCATTTTTACAAAAATTTTGAAGGTACGTAATTTTACCCCATCTTTTACTTTATATTTTCCCTATTGGAAAAAAGGCATAGACATTAAAACTAATGTAATATGTATAAAAGAGCTAAACACGTACCGAAGTTGGTGTTTGGCATCTCTTTTGAAAAAATTTATTAAAGTGGGCCATAGTCGTTTATTGTGGTGAGATGACTTGATTGAATTAAGATTCGGAGTAGAAAGCGGTACATCTCAGACAAAATATTGCCGAATTATGAAAGGAAGACATTAATAATTGCTAAAATATTTATCCTGGTCTTTCTTTCCAAATTTGCAGCAAAGTTATTGTCCAATCTTTTCAGGACTTAAAAGCTCTTGCGTAGGTTGATTGATTTAATGACATACCAACCGTTGCTAGTTTATTGCGTTGTTTAATGTTAAATGTGAGCTCGTGGTTAGAATGTTTACATTCCGACAATGATACCCGGTTTAAATCCGAACTTGACTTATTTGTCAATGAGGTCACTTCTTTATAATATCGACCTGAGGGGACGATCCCAGCGTGCAGTACCGTTGAGAATTGCCCGGAAGGCATACCATATGTTAATATGTAGTTAAGTTCAATAAATAAAATAAAAATATTTCTTCAATTCCCTGAAAAGTATCACCCATTTATATATATATATGAATGTTTTATTTGACGTAAAAATCACTGAAAATCTCTTTGAGTAATTCAGCTAGAAAGGGAATAGGTTTAAAATCGTTTTGTGTCAGTTCCACTGTCTTCCCAAATTAGCAAAGGTGAGGGCAAAAAAATAATTTAGGCCTTCAGTAATGGTATCAACATTCATACTCTGGCTTCCATCTTTAAAGTCTATTCAAGGACAACCAAGAGAAGAGTGAATAAGTTTAAAATGAGGGTACGGTAGAGAGGAAAACTGGATCAGGAGTTCACGACAGCAAGAGGGAACATCATTTCAACTTAGAGCTAAATTAGAAAAGATCCAGCTCGATCCATAAGACGTTTGGCACGTGAGAGAGTAATTTCATCTTTGACAGTCCAAAGAGCAGTGAAAAAAGACTTGAAAATGAAATCGTACGTAAAAACACGTGTTACTCCAGGACAGAAGGTTAGAAAATTAGTGGGCGAAAATCATCTTGAATAAGTTGAAAAATGATCCTGGAATAATATATATATATATATATATATATATATATTTGAATTTTATATCAATCCTTCCGATCCTTAGCTATGATTAATTAATGGTGAACGTGTCATTTTCGTTTTTGATCAATTTCGTCACGATGTTTCTGTTAAGCTTGGAGAGTAATTATACATTCTTATTGCACAGAGACCAATAGTGTTATAAAAACCTCGGAGAATTTCAGTAAGATATCTTTAATCATTTCTAAGATACAATGGTTCAGGACTTAATCTACCAATTGGACAATTTTGGTGTTACACGATTTGGACAACATTGTTGTTGCACACAGTACACACACAGTACACACACACACACACACACACACACACACACACACACACACATATGTACAGCAAAGGTTGTGTTCCGCCAAAAGAAGAAAAAAATAACAATCGACTAGGGTATTAATAGAAGATACCGATTTTACGGCAAGCAATCCTTGTAATTACATTTCTTGCCTTTTGTAGCGCTCCGCCTTGCGTGGCTCTTGGGACTTCTATTTAGCGAACAAATAGTATAAACATGCCTTTCCCAAATATGTATGTGTAAACGGGAACGCAACGACTGATAATTGCTACGCCACATGCATCATTTCTTTAATAAGTATCGTTGTAAATTCGATGTCCTTGTATTATTTCTACCGTTTATTTAGATCCATCACCATTGAATACTGTTGTATAATTAGATACCTCCCGGTATATAAGTCTGTCTAAATTGTAAAAGACAAATGCAATAATGCGTAAATTATTAATAATTTAATTATTTGAGGAAATGCATCTTTCACAGGTAATAGAAAAATCGTTGCGTAATTTTCCATTATTGGCCAAAGTCGCGTGTCATTAGATTATTAAAACTCGTTGCTATTTAGCTTCATTAATTTGGATCTTTCGAAGAAAGAACGTGAAAAAGGACTTGTGCTTCCTAACACCTACAGATATAAATGTAGAAAAATATAATTAAGAATCGATGAACATTTATTTAGACTTTAGCATTACATTCCTGAGATGTGTAATTATCAATATTCTTGCATTAATTCGAACTAGTGTTCCCATCGTGGATGATATAGACATTAATATTATTATTATAGCCACAACTTTTCGACCTTTTGACCATCGGCTGGTGTCGATCAATAAATATCTGATGATGGCCATAGGGTACTTGGTCGAAAGGTGGTGCCTATGATAATAATAATGATGTCTACATCAACCACGATGGGGAACACTAGTTCGAAATAATGCAAGAATATTGATAATTACGCATGTCAGGAATGAAATACTAAAGTCTACAAAAATGTTCGATATAAGACAGGAACACTGACAATTACTCATCTCAGGAATTAAATGTTAAATTCTACAATACAGTTTGATATAAGACAAGAATATTGAAAATTACGCATGTCAGCAATGAAATACTAAAATCTACAAAAATGTTCGATATAAGACAAGAACACTGACAATTACTCATCTCAGGAATGAAATGTTAAATTCTACAAAAATGTTCGATATAAGACAAGAATATTGAGAATTGCTCTTCTCAAGAATGAAATGCTAAATTAATCATAGAGTTAAGAACCCGCCATCTTAAACAAATATCAAAAATCATATGACATTGAATATAAAAATCTCCAATAAAACACACGACTGATGACTTCGGGACAGTGGTGTAGTGGATACAGGTGTCAGTTACACGTGTATTACTGTTAGCTGCTAGACAAGACGAGAGAGCCAGTTCTGCCCTGCTTTTAAATCCATAGCTCAGGGAAGAATAAATGGATTCCTGCCTTTTCCAAGGACATTAATACGAACAGTAACAAAATTTGATCGCGGCTCGCCGGCTCCACTTTTTAATCCAGTAACCGTTAAGCTACCCGCACGATAATAAAAAATCGCGAAAAGATTTCTTAAACTCATTGTAACGAGTCAGAAAAATATAATACAAATTTGTCCATATCCATACAGAGGCAAAAATATATAGCATCGAATTGTGGCCGAATAGTGTTCAACCTCAGATATGAATCTGGATTTCGAATGCTGATTTTCAAGACTGACAGGTTTTGCTTAATTGGAAGATTGCCGTTACATTCATATCAACATATTTCCCATACCTGTCCTTTAGCCATACATGAGCAAAATGAATATCAGGCGTCACTATTGCGTTCTGCTTAGAAGGTTTCTCAACATATCGATCACATTTTAAATAGTGTCTTGAAAATCAGAATTCTAATCTCGAACACCGAACATTTTCCAATCGCGAAATGCGCAACTACCCCTGCCATATTTCTTTGTGTTTGTATGGATATGTATACACTTGTATTATATTTTTATAAGCGTTCACAAGAAGCACGGTAGAGTAATGCTTATCGGCTCGGATTGGGAAATCAGAGAGCCGAGTTCGAATTCTAAATTCACGTAATTGAAATAATTACCTTGTGAAAGGTATGAACCTATCTATTCTCCCCCCTCCACAGCTATGGGTAAATAGACTGGGTCCTATAGCCTTGGGTGGCAACCAGTCTAGGAGAAGGAAACTCTGAATACAAAACCACCTCGTATGTCGTCTCGAAGAGACGAGCAGACCCCCCCACACCTATTTCGAGTCGCAACAGAAAATAATGGACCAACCCAAGAATGGTACACGTCATAGCGCCGTGTGCATCTCTGATTTCGAAACATTCGCCCATGGGTGTATCAATTCCGGTATTTTAGACGACGACGATTCGTTTCAGAGTGTTTAAGAAATCGTTTCACTCTTTTTTTAAATTATTAATTATGATATTACGCGTATAAAAAAAATTAAAATTGACAACGATAGAGGTTAAACGATCATTTTGAAACTAATTTTTTTCCCAGACAACAGCAATAACCTTGCTTGTTTTAAAGATTTAAAGCAAGATAATGAATTATTATCAGTTCCATTGTTCGCTGGGTTTATTTATTGGTTAACTTGATCGTCCCTGTGATGTTATTGAATTGAAAATGGATTCTGTTGATGCCTCTAGACGTTTTTAATGCACAAGAACCTGATTCGTATATTTCTAGCTAGAAAATATGCATCAGGTAAGAATTTCAGTGAAAACTGAACACAAAGAAAACAAAAAAACATACCTAGGTTCAAGAATGATCCGCTAATGATTGTTAATTGACGATGTCTTGATTAAATGTTCAAATAACAAACTCACGTTTCGTACTAGAAACGCATTTCAATTTTTTTCTAGTTTCAATATCTGCTTAATGATTGATAATTTTTTAAAAATCAGTTTTCACCCCATTCAAGGCAGTAAAGTCACTAAGACACAAGAGGTTACAGGGTGTGGAAGAATTAAGAACAGAAACATTGATAATGAGAGGAAAAGAGTCATCAAGAGGACGGTAGAAGGCGATTGACATTGCATTTAATTTTTTGCAGCTTAAAGTTGGTTGGAAAACTTGGAGCCGAAAAGTAGTTCCTCAAGTGAGAAGTGCGAGAAAAGAAATTATTAGCATAGAATTTACGGTTACACCTATCCAGCTCAACTGTAAATTGATGAGATTTCGACGCCAGTTTAGTACTTCGCTTAAATTCAAAAAGTTTGGTTACCATAGAGAAGAGCCCATCCGAACAATTACCATGAAAGTATTTATAGAAAAGACATAGAGAGGCAAACTTACGACGGTGGGAAAGTGACTGAAGCCGAGCCATCAAATTAAGACCAATAATATTACTGATTCTTCTTTGGATATTATCAAGGAACTTTAGGTAAATAACAGGAGCACAGGTCCATATGTGACAGCAATATTCTGAGCAGGGTCGAATGGTAGACTTATAGATATGCAAGATAGATTCTGGAGAGAAAAATTGCCTCACACGACACAGTGAAACAACTTTCTTAACATCTGCACTAGCAATGGATTCCATATAATCTTTCTACTTTATGTCAGCTGAGTCTGTTAGCTCGAGAAGGCGCAACGAGTCACTTTCCCGGGGAATAGCATGAGTCATGCTGATTGAAAGCAGAGAGGGGTCTCCCACATGATTAATGGAGAGTAGTTTAGTTTGGAGGCGTTAAAATTAACAAGCCATTTTTGTTTCAGGTAACGACGGAATTGAGGTCGTTTTGGACATCGGCTGCCATTTTGATGTTGTCGGACTGATAAGCCTTACTATCGAGGCAGGAGTAAATGGTTGTCATCAGCATAGATACAAAGTTGAGAGCTGATATCATTTTGAAGGTCATTAATTAAAATTAAAAACAGGGTAGGACCAAGGATGGGGCCCCTGGGGGACACCCGCGTTAGTACGAAATTGTGGAAGAATATATATTTGATGGGAGTCAAGCTCGGAAAATATTCCGAATTTTGTGCAATTGAACTAGTTCTTCGTTATCTTGGTGTTCTTGACAGCATTTTGGCAGAGCTGTTCTTCATGTTCGCAATCTGTAAGGATAAACAAAAAAGAAAAATAAATAAATAAAACCTGAATAATCAATATATATATAGTATAGCATTGTCTGCTCAGTCAATGAATGCTGAATGTTTCCTTATAAAGAAAAAGCTGATATTACCATTACCATTAACCCTGCGTTAGTCACATGGGGTGTTTTTTTGCCACCACATTTTTAAGTACTCTTAGTTCCTACATATGTCTATATTTATGAGTATCTGTTTACATTATTTACATTGTTCGGACTGTTGTCCGCATCTTTATTGTCATATTCACGACGTTTCGACCTTTTTACGCCCCGGTCTTCTTCAGGTGATATATGTTGGACTAAATAAAGGGCTCGGTTCGAAATTCCAGCGTATATCATCTGAAGAAGGCCGGTGCGTACCGCGACTGAAACGTCGTGAATGTGACAATAAAGATGAGGACAACAGTCCGAACAATGTAAATAGACTTAATTCCTAGTTGGCAACTTTTTTTCATTTGTTGCCTCCCACTATTCTCCTGACACAACGAGGGCGTGTAGCAGGCAGTGTGACTCAGATGTAGCTCAGTTGTCGTGGGAGGTAGACATGTTTTTTTTTTCGGGGTGTTCTGTCCTGTCAGCCCCACCTGACTTACGAAGTTAAGTTTTCATGATTTACACAATTTACGAGAATGTATCAGCCGGTGGTGAATCAGGCTGAACGGTAATGGCTGTACAATGAGTTGACATTGATTTTTTCTTTCCATTTCAATTCATGGAAATATATTGTGGCTATTTTTCATGAATAAAACTGCTCTCTATTATTGTATTGGTGTGTTTCTCCTACAATTTACAATATATGATTATGAAACAAATTTATTATAATTTTCATTTCAATGAATAATTATATCTTCAGTTCAAGTTTTGATTTAATGTATATTGTAACGGAGATTGCCTGTTATGTTATTTTTTCAGCATTACGACAATATTTTACGTAACTGTAACACTAAAAGAAGTTTTGTATTGGAGTATGGAAACTATTCATTTTCGGAAATTCGAGGTGATTAACACGGGGTTAACAGGATTCTGCATGTGTTCAATATGTAAGAAAAAAGAAAAACAACTATTTAAATAAAACCCAAATAAACAACACAAAACTTTAGTTACGGTAGAATTATTGGCACGTTTAATTAATAATCAATAATCTATCCTTTTAAAGTGATAACTTTCTGTAATCACTTCTTGGAATTTTTCACCAAGTTGTTACATTCATCTTCATATATATATATATATATATATATATATATATATATATATATATATATATATATATATATATATATTATACCTCAGGGATAGCACGACTCAGAGTTTCATGCACAAGGCAATCTTCAGGGGCTCACTATAGACTGACCGTTACGTAATTTAAATTTTAATACAAAATATCTGGTTATCACAATGTTGGCGCAGTTATATATTATACTGGGATTACAGTTTTTTGGGCATTTAAAATAAACGGGACTTGTATACATATGTAAAAAGAATTATTTTAGTGTTGTGAATATTAATTTTTATACTAAGCATAAAGTGAGATTACTCGTACTATTTAAAAATGCATAAAAACACAATTTACATTAAAAATTAATCTGGATCAAAGTATTTAAACAGATATTTATTTTTATCAAACCATCAATTCATTTCTCTTGTTTAAAAAGACAGGGTTAAATGTTTTAAGATAACTAATTTTTCAACAAGTCATAAATTACATCTATTTCCCTTCCCCTTGTAAGAATTTGGCTCTTGCTACAATATCCCAGGTGATAATAGGTGTATTAGCACCATTCTTTAATTGCCAGATAAATTTAGAGAGAGCAGTGCTGATTTTGTATTTTATATTGCCATCATCGAATGACTTCATCATTCAATGATGGCAGAAACGAAGTTTCCAAGTATTTTCAGTGGAACCAAAATAAAATTTAACACCTTTACAGGAAAGTATGCAAGCTCAGTATACAATATTATCAATCATACATTGACCGTTTAAGGAACAGATCATATTTTTTGGATAGTTGCATTTAATTTAAAAAAAAAATAACGTTGTCTTTGTTGGAAATATATTTATTTAATATAATGTTATTTGGGATATAGATTTATCGATGCTATCAACGCTGTTATAGCTGATCTTAACTTTATTTTTGTTAAAAACCTTTTTTTAGTGTTCGTGAATGGGTAAAGTGTTTATGAATTAAATTCAGGAAAATTCTTCCGATATTCGTCCGAACATTACGATTAAAAGGCGGATTAAACCATATTATGTCACGCTTAGGGTATTTATGTTTATTTTTACATATATTTTTTTCCTAAATATTCTAAATTTACTTTATCGTTGGTTAGTTCTAAAGCTTTTATATATTTAATTTCATTATTATGAAATATATCCTTATTGTTGGTAGATAATCTAACTTGGATTGATTTATGCAAATTATCACGAATATTATAATGAGTGAGGTTTGATACATTACTGACGTATCTGTGGTTATATAGACCTTTGGTGTATGGATTCTAATGGTCATTTAGCTCGTGATCTTTGAAAAGTTTTATCAGTTCCTTTCTCAATCGGCCTATATTTCGTGGACTTGTTTTAAGGAGGAGAATTACACCGTCATCTCTATAGAGTTCGGTATCCTTAGCGTCGAAAATAAATCTTAGTCGCCGCAATAACAAGATTCCAAGTAATTCACATACCTTTGTTGAATAATATGCTCCCATAGCAATATTAAATCTGGGTAACTTCTTTTGGTCCAGAGATAACCATTATGGAATAATATAGGTTTTTTTCCCTGTTTTATGATATTTATTTTGCGATCGCTAAAGGGACAATTTTTTGCTAAATTTATATCAGTCATTAGTAGATTTTCGGTGATGAAGGGTAAAAGTTACAAATATCAAATTGGATAAATGTACATTAATTCTTCCTTTATATATAAGTGTTATGGGTCCTTAACTATAACTACAGAATGAACTCTTCCTAACACTATGTATACTACGCCTCTCAAGAGAGAGAGAGAGAGAGAGAGAGACGAATCGAGTCGAGTCGATAGTAGTTCACTCCAAACCAGACTGACAGTCATACTAACACCTTCCACATCTTGTATTATTATTCCGTGTAATATATCTTCCTTATTTCTACTCTTGTGTTCGTGTTCTTCTTCCTTGGTCCTAACCTGGACCATAACAATAAGTAAACCATTCTATGACTTCTGCTGTTTTATGCCACTGGTTAATTTTTAATTTCTTGTATTTGCACGCACTTTCAGTTATGTTTTTGCTGATCTTACCGATA
>OZ038488.1:78082729-78085229 GCA_964036315.1 Acanthosepion esculentum
AAAATTGTAAGATTAATATTGCTTTAGAATACCGAATACTTAGAATTCAATTTCTTGTGCGAGGAAAATAAAAATGGCCTAATAATTAAGGAAAAATCCTAAGAAACTTCTACGACTTAACGGATAACAAATCCCAGTAGTTTTGCATATTTATCGAAGTAGATAAGAACATGGAAATGGCTAATTCTAAAGATTTTCTCCAACGTTTTATTTATTTCCGAACAAGAGAGAACAAGCGAAGCGTCTGTGTTCAGCTTCTCTGGAATTAACCGAGCCACCAATGACAGTGTTCATCTAATGTTGCAGAAACTTCTTTAAATGAAACTAAATCTGTAGTGCGTATTGTAGCTATGCTAAGCCAAGAATTATTATTGTAGCCTTTATATCAGAATGCTCCGATCATAATAAATCCATTTGCTTCTTATTTTGTGTGACATGCCCATTCAGGACGTGGGTGATAATGATTCTTCACAACTTCTTCTTCGTCGCTCTTTTAACTCTCCTTCCCATTCATTGAACTGATGTACATTTATACAAGCTTGGTTTATTATTTATACAATTATTATTGTAGCCTATATGTCAGAATGCTCCGAGCATAATAAATCCATTTGCTTCTTATTTTATGTGACATGCCCATTCAGGACGTGGATGATAATGATTCTTCACAACTTCTTCTTCGTAGCTCTTTTAACTCTCCTTCCCATTCATTGAACTGATATACATTTATACAAGCTTTCTAGGTTGGTTATTTGCCTTTTCTCAATATCCTTCTTGCTCTTAATATGTCATGTGAGTGTCAAACTCTCCATGCTCTCTTTCTTCATTATGTGTCCCAGAAATGTAAAATGTCTCTTTCTGATTCTAGTTATACAAGTGTCCTTTTTTTTAAAAAAATAACCACAGTGACAAAGGTAGTAGTAATTCTAAATTACTTTATTCTCGTGCCAACTAGACACAGATGCCAAAATACCTTTGACCCCTGGCCACTCAGCTGTTTATATAACACCGAAGGAGATAAGTTATGTCCTCCAATGTTGGTTACCATTTTTCATAAAACTTCCTCGTTGCTTACATGCTGTTGAACCACATCTATGTTGCTTCAAGTCGTCTCCTTATCTATTAGGAAATTGTCCAGAATTCCTTGCCAAATAGAAGGATTGACATTGCAGAGCAGTTCTGCATTTTTTATTTCTAAGGGAAATTTTATGTTTCTTAATACTTTGCTCAGCTTTTGAAAAGGATCTTTGCTGTTTTGAGGCAGGCTTCGGATTTTGGCGTCACATTTTTCGTCATCTGCTAGAAGATTTCTTAGATAATTAAATTTTTGAATTGGCTCGATTTTGAGAACTCATTTTGAGAATTCTTAGCATTCTGAGCTCTTCCTGTTACTGATACCATACATTCTGTCTTCTTATAACGTTAGTCTTTTCTTCCAGCTTTCCTTTACTACCTTGTCTATGAGTTCCTACAGTTCTCTTTAGTCTCACTGCCAATTACGACTAAATTTACTTTGGTCTTCACGAGATGTCACCGGCGATAGCAGTTGGAATTCACTCCGTGTAAAAGCCGGAAATCCAGATATAGTAGGCATGCAAGTCCTCCCCACATACATGTCTCTGTGTCGATATACGATGATGCTTATTGAATGAGCTAGGTGCTTGAAGAATGACCCTTTAATTGGACATTACATGTTAAAACACACAAGGGAGTCACATTCTTACCTATCTTTGATTTGTATTTTGGACTGAGACGAATGTGGTCTGGGAGATGTGACTTTTCCAGGTGGCTGGATTTGAATCACCAGAATAGAGGGTCCGCTTTACCTGCTAGTCATTCCAATTCGAGATAGCTGTAATTAGATTTTTATAATCCAATTACAGCTATCCCGTCTCGCTGTTGAATAAATTGGATTAATTCCTTCATCTTTCAGCGTCCGTGAATATTTATTTTGAAAAGGGACCATTTTTCGACCACGCAGCGACGTGCATCATGCTCCAGCGATCAGCCAGGAAGTCGCACCTAAATCCTAAGAAGGCACTGGTTCAAGGAGCAAAGCTACACCTGGCGGTGTAGTCCTCCTATTTTACTCAATTTGCCCTTGTGTGGCATCAACAAGAATTTAGAAAATAATAAATGAAATGAGCTTTTGTTTCACTTAATATTAATTCTTTTTTTCTTGTTCTCAGATAGCATTAGGAGCAGTTAGTTTTGGCTAACTTCAGTCAAACAGTTCGTTTTTGATTCGATAATGTCGATACGATTTTGTTTATTGATTATGAAGATAGAAGTAAATAAACAAAATTTTCACTATAAGATTAAAAAAATATTTTAACGTAGATATGTTGAAAAAGATATTTATAATTTAAGAAAATGCAACAATATTAATATTTGTGAGATCTATGGAGAAGGTTCCGTGAATGTTCGAACATGGGAAAAGTGGTTTGCGAAGTTTCTTTCTGATGATTTTACGCAGAACGATGCACGACAATCGTGTCGACAA
>OZ038488.1:78087729-78092729 GCA_964036315.1 Acanthosepion esculentum
CTCATTAAGGTGAGCAACTAATGCACTGTAAGAGATCCGTTTTTGTTCATATAAGCTCTTATTTAAATTCCTTGCGGTTTATTCTACACGTGCTTAGTAAAATGGTTATTCCAGAAGTAGTTGTTGAATAGTGATTGTTTTTCTAGAATTTCCAATCTTTGTTTGCAGTTTCTTTTACTGAGAATTACTGTATTATTTACGAGGAACTGTTTAATATTCTCATAATTTTTTGCATGGCCCTTTGGTTGGAATTTTGACACATCAGTGTACGCTAGAAGGTTGTGGCGGTATATCCTATATACTGACTTCTTTGTTGTGTTTAATGGGGAAAGTGAATTTTTAAACATCAACAAACTCCTATAACGTAATTGATTTTAATGCGGTTTTATTCGCGGCTACTTTGTTAAGGCTTTTAAACTTCTCATAAGTGATAATGGATTATAGATGTTTATTACTATCTGTAGGCTTTCTATATCTACAGATAATATTTTTTGCAACTACAAGGGTCATTCAATAAATAAGTTGAATTTTTCGCTATAAGGACTTCTAATACAGATAGAAGCTTACTTTTTTAAAAAAATTTTCAACGTAGTCTCCCAGCACTGTCACACACTTTTCCCATCTGTGCACACGCTTCCGTATTCTCTCAGCGTAAAAATTTTTGTACTGATGTCTCAGCCAGCCGCTCACAACACTTTTGACTTCATCATCATTTTTAATCTTCGTGCCTCTCGTGAACGCTTTCAAGGGACCAAACAGGTGAAAGTCTGAAGGGGCAAGGTCTGGGCTGTAAGGGGGATGAGGGAGCAGTTCCCAACCCAGCTCGTTGATGGTCTGCACCGTTTGGGCTGCTGTGTGAGGCCTTGCGTTGTCATGATGCAAGATGACTCCTTCTGACTGATGACCCCTGCGTTTGTTCTTTATGGCTTTCAAAGTTCTTGCAATTTCATCCACTGCCACCCTTCTGTCAGACTGAATGTGGTCATTGACTGATTCAATCACCTCAGGACACCTCACTTCTGTAGGCCTCCCAGGCCTGTCTTCGTCCTCAACACTGCTCCGTCCTTCTTTAAACAATTTAGCCCACTTGTAGACATTTTATTGGCTGAAACATGTGGCACCATACACAGTTGACATTCTCCTATGAATTTCAACTGGTTTGCACCCTTCAGCAACCAAAACCTTGATAACTGACCGCTGTTCAATCCTGGATCATGCTTCTTGGTCGGCCATCTTTGTTAATCGCCAAAACTCTCAAAGTTTTTTTTAATCTGCAAAAGAAATTAAATCCATGTGAAAAAGAGGTAAAACAAATAAAAAAATAAAAGAGTAAACTTCTATCTGTATTAGAAGTCCTTATACCGAAAAATTCACCTTATTTATTGAATGACCCTCGTATTTCATCTTCTTAGTAGTTTGAGAGCATCTGATTACAATTATGAGATACCCTATCTTGTTTTTCA
Organism: Acanthosepion esculentum; assembly: GCA_964036315.1. Lineage (NCBI taxonomy): Eukaryota > Metazoa > Mollusca > Cephalopoda > Sepiida > Sepiidae > Acanthosepion > Acanthosepion esculentum. The sequence goes on from OZ038488.1 coordinate 78,089,193, forward strand.
GGGGATTTCTCTGAACGCTCGCTAGGTGTCGTTGTATACAAAGAAAGGGCGCAAATCTTTCGCTCTTTCTCTCTCTATTTTCTCTCTTCGCCCAAGAGATGCTGTCGTGACAAGACGTGTCTCGCTTCTTAATTCTCAGGTATAAATCGCGAAATTAAAGTTATCCTAAATGGCCACTCTTCTAGATCCTTTTTTACTCATGTAGGTGTCCCCCAAGACGTTATACCATAACCTACTTTCTTGTTAATTTTCATTAATGGCTAAATTACAATTGCTGGCACCTTTCCGATACACAATAAAATAAATTAATGGCGAAAGTTTATACTGCTAAGTCATACACAAAATTATATACAAACATTTATCCTTGTCGATTTATCCTGCGCAAAGAAACTGTAATACACGTATACAGCAACAAGCAGTGAGTTAATGACAAAATGACATAGGGTTTTACTTGTATTAATACCTAATTGGAGGTTTAATCTATATTCCTATGGGAAGTCGTATTTATCCCAATGGGAAAATGGCGAGGGCATATGGTGCGGCTATATTTGTATTTCTCTAGCGGAGATTCGAGCGGTTCGGATTTATCTTCTATGTCATTAGCCAAGACATATTTTTCAAAATAGAAAACGGCGTGTCATAGGTATTTTCCAACATAAGGACTACGAGATGGAGATAGTTTCTATAATTCTCGAGTAGTTTGTAACACATTATTTGTCATCTCTCAGTTGCGTATCTGTCTTTGGGCAGAATGCGTCAGGATAGATTCCGTCGAAGTCGCAACTGAGAAAAATCATACTAAGAGGTGCCTAGCCCTGGGGAACGGCTACCCGAGGCAGAGCCCTCTCATTGAACCAGAGAGAGGGATCAGTGCTCGCACTGAGGCCAGCGCAACCGACGTTTGCGGGAGCTGCGAGCAATTTTGGTTCCTAGCCCGGATGTACGCACTCGGGCTCCCCACATTAAACCGACCTTGTGTCACAACCTGACCTCGTGGGGGGGGGGTTGAGTAAATACAAATTGAGCCTTACCTTAACATGACGATCTTTCGTGGCCGAATTGGTAAGTACAAGCTTCGACTATAGGAGAGGTTTCGATGATAAAAAAAATTGATGTCTGATTCTTATTGGAATTCACAATGTTTTTCATAGGACTTCTCGATCTCTACCGTTTGATATTATTTTCATTAAGTAAAATAGGGAAACAAAGGATGTTAAGTCAAACACATGTAATCGCTGAAAATAACATTTAAATAATAAGAAATAATGTCGGATGGAAAAAATACATGTTAAAATTCCTATGGTTATAGTGTATTTATAACTTGGGAACATTCTTACGGGTGTACCTCTTTGATAATCATGTAGCTTTAACATCACAGTGAGGGAAAAACCGTCTGATTACATTCAATGCCTCGAAAACCAAACTAGTTGCATTCCATCATCGCCGATCGGACCCCGAACTACTGCCAGTCACGATGAACGGACTGCACCTTGAGGAGGTCCCGTGCCTTGAGAGACTATTGGTCTTTAAACTCACACCCGACCTCAAGTGGAACTCATCCATACAATCCATCGCAAAAGATGCCAGAAAAAAATGGTCGGCTCCCTCTACCGTTTCAGTAAGTACCTGGCTCCTCATGTTATACTCTACCTTTACAAGAGCCAGATAAGGCTTCAAATGGAGTAATGTTTGGGCGGGGGCTGCCCAGTCCTCACTTTCCATTCTTGATAGAGTCCAAAAGCGTCTCCGAGTCCTTGAAGGTGACAAATTATTTTCTACTCTCCAACCTCTCCCTCACAGGCGGGATGTGGCGAGTCTATACACTGCTCTATCGCTACTTCCATTGAAAGTGATCGGACGAACTACTTTCCTTGGTTCCTTCACGGTTAAGACCCGTCATCCCACTCACATTGAAGCAAGCCACCCACATTCCCTCCGTGTTGGTGAAAAGTAAGTTACACACGTCTAGGGTTAAAGTTATCTTCCTCTCGTATTCACATAAACTGCCTCTTAATGTCGTCCTCTACCTCGAGTTACCTCTGGTCGAACCTTGCAGTAAAAAATGTACACAATTCTTAATTATACAAATGTGTTGTCGAAGGTTGTGATATTTATTTTTGGAATGACGGTATCGCAGTTTTCTCCGACCACCGCCCAAATCTCATAATTAAAGAACAAAAGAAAGAGGTAGATTTTGCGGGGATGCAGACGATCTAAAGAAAGGTTCCTCATACGTCATGACCTCTTTTATTCTTGAATGGTTACCCACTGTCTCATGACCATGAGACAATTTGCTTTCCATCATGAAGCAAGAGGGAACAGAAACTAGATTTTGTAAAGAAATATTCGGCTAGCTTCTAATTAAGTCAATTTTCCCTTGTCTCTTGCCTGCCACTGCACAAACCATGACAACGGCGGTGTCTTGGCAAATAATCTCCTCTCTCGACATTAAATCAAATTGTCATGAAAAATAATGAAATGCAAAGTATAGGAGTGTCAGTAGAAGGATTAAAAAAACAGGGGAGAAGAAAAACAAAACGAGGTAGAAGGAAAAACAGAAGGAGGAAAAGATGAAAGAAAAAGAAGAGGGAAAAGAGAAAAAGAAGAAATAAAAGGAGAGATATAATGAAGAAAAGAGAAGGGTAAAAGAGGGATGAAGAAGAAATGTACAATATTTTCAAAGCATCAATATTGCTGTCGACAAAGTTACACTGTTTATTTAAGTTGTTCTACTATCTATCAATCTATCTATCTCGATATATACAGGGTGAGATAGGTAAATTGTTGCCATTTTATATTATTAATTTCGCGCATGCGCGTTGTTTGTTTTTGATTTTATCGACTGCACAGTATAGTAGGGTCAGTTGGGCACCGTCTGTGAGAAAAAGCGCAGTATGTTGCAATTCACTTTGCCAGAAATTTGGAAACGGCATACTGTAACGTTTGCCGTTCGCACCGGAAGGACAAATACGAACATTTCAGAGGGTTTGGGTGTCAACCTGAGGACTGTACAGAAGATTCGGAAAGAGTTGGATGCGTCTACTGATGAAGACACGGCAGCTCAGAAATCTCACTCTGATCGTTCTGATAAGAAAAGAACGCTCGAATTTTTTGATGAGATCCAGGCCAAGATTGAAAAAAATACCTTCGAGTCAATCAGGTTCATATTCAGGGAGATAGTGTTGCCCTGGGTCAAGAGGGTGGCTGCTGGAAGACCCCATGTCTGGCAACGGGACTCTGCCCCATGCCACACAAGTAGGAGAATCCAGTCATAGCTGTCAAATTTCTGCGACCACATCACCTCTTAATCTGGCCACTTAACTCCCCAGACTGCAACACACTTGATTATTATGTGTGTGGCGCAGTTAAGCGAAAAACCATTAAAACTCCTGGTAACAGCAAAGATGAACTTAGGCAAGGATTATGGTAGCATTCACGAACTTAAACATGGAGACCATACAGAAGAGTTACTTCTGAGTTGAGAAGAGTTACATGATATTCCAAAGTGGTATGGCGGTCGTGGTTGAAGGCAATGGT
>OZ038488.1:78095229-78152729 GCA_964036315.1 Acanthosepion esculentum
TTTATTTATTTACAAGTCTCTTTCGTTCACTTATCTTTTCCTCTTAAATTCTTGAAATTCTCCTGTTTCATTGTTCTTGTCTATTTCGTTATCTGTAACTTTTCTTTTCTCTTCTTTCTGTTGTTCTATTTTCCTTTCTTTTTTTTTGGCATATTTTTGTTCTTACCACTGCTGAATCACTACGTAATAAAATTCAGAAAAAAAAAGGATTTCCAAACAAAAGTTCAATATTTATTCACTCCTTGCTTCTCATTTGGCTAACACGAGAAAACAAAAATGACACTACAAAAGGCACGGAAGTTATTGGTAAAAAAAAAAAAAATTAAGCCGAAGGATGTCTATTTGGATGTTTACTAAAAATCGAGCCTTGTATTTATTTTAGACAATGTGCGCCTGATTTAAACAAATAAGATGGAAAATAAAAAAAACAGTGCAATGTAGACTTTTCAAGAAAATACATTGTAACTGAACCTAGAAATGAACGTGGAGGATTACATGTCTCAGCGTCCAAGGCAAACAACCATATTGTTTAAAATTCAAAAACCCATGCAATAAAAACACCTGTCGTTCTTACCATTCTTCCTTTCTTTCAACTGAACGGAAAGATTTGATATGTAAAAGCTTCATTGGAAGGAAAACCGGATATGACAGATAAGCAGTGCGAACAACATACTCTCGATAAACGAAAGGAAAGGAAATTACAAAACCTCTCACAGAAGGTAGCGAAGGAGAGCGAGAAGGAGGGACTAAGCATAAACTACAAAAAGACAGAATGCATAGTCATCAGCAAAAAGATGACCCCTAAATGCGATTTACATGCGGGGACACTAAAATCAAGCAGATGCGGAAATTTAAATATCTGGGAAGTGTTCTGACAGAGGACCGTAAGCGTGACGCTGAGATCCAAAGACGTTTTGGGATGGCCAAAAACGCATTCCAAAAGCTAAGCAGAGTATTACTAGACAGGAGGATTTCGTTGATAACAAAGAAAAGAGTACTGAATTGCTAAGTGATATCTGACCTCCTTTACGGCAGCGAATTTTGGACGGTTTCCTCAAAGATGAAGAAGTGACACGAGGCAACGGAGGTATGGTTATACAGAAGGACGCTAAGGTTACCATGGATCGAACATGTGAGCAACGATGAGGTTTTGGAGAGGATGCAAACAAGGAGGTAACTTATACTTAACATCAGGAAGCGGCAGCTGAAATTTCTGGGACACGTAATGAGAAAAAAGGTTTGAAGAATCTGATACTCACAGGGCGGATAGAGGGAAAGCGAGACAGGGGAAAGCAGTGTGTGACATACTTAGCAGGCTTAAGCAAGTGAATAGCAGAACAGGGTCTGGGAGAAGTAGCAAAAGGACACAATTTATTGAGAACTACAAAGGATAGGAGGAAGTGGAGAGCCATGATCGCCTATGTCCTGAAGGGACATGGCACATAAAAGAAGTAGAACTGATAAATCTTCCATTTGATAACAATCTGTAAGATGTAACAATCATGGGAGAAGAATAACATATCCCAAAGGTCAAAATGGTACTTCCGTTTGAGATTCCAGAAAGCTTACGAGTTTAACAAACTATGAACGGCGGTAGTGTAGGGACAAAAATACTGTGACAAAACTTTATGAATGGGAGAACAGAATTGAAGCACTCGTAGTGAACGGCCAGAAAGGTTAAAATATCGTGACAAAACTATTTGGGGTGAGAAAAATGGCACACAGGCTTTGTAATGGCCGACAGCTCGTTTTCGGGTATGTCTGTCAGCTAGGGCGGCTAGCTAATCCCTGTTGCAGATACATGCTCAGGCACATTCGTATTTGTTCAATACCCACGTATATTGCAGATACGGTGAGCGGACCATAGTTACAGTTTCTGTGACGTGATCGGTAGCTGAACAAGGTCAGTACGCGCAAGTTACGATGAGTTCGTGCTTTCGGGATTGTTCCCTCTACCCATTTTTCACTTTCAACGCTTAAGTCAGCTCGTGGTATGGTTTCCAAGCACTTCCCAACGGTATCGCACAGTGGGCTTGCCTCCCCACGCAGTTTTCTTCAAGAAGCCACATACTTTGACTATTGGATGAAACCAAGTCGGGTCTGATACTTGGAAAGCTAATGTAGTAAACACTTGGCTGCTTTCTCACTCTATAAGTTTAGTGTAGAAAGATATTTCTACTAACATAGAAATCAAAGATATTCAGATAGAAATATTTTAATCTTTTAATGCATCATCTCAAAATGCTAGGAAGACTTGTAAACACTCACGTCGAAACGTCGTTATCATATTAGCAGATGTATATGAAGATGTGCTGGTAGCATATCGGTTATTGGTTGAGGAACAATGGAATCTGCGAGCTGAGCCTAATTTCCGACCGAGATTATGCCAATATGTTATTCTCACTGATTTTGGGTGGAAAGCAGAAGGACACCTCAGAATTCCAAAATAACTGAAACCAGTCCACTATCTTTCCCAGGAAATTATATATATATATATATATATATATATATTAAATAAAGATTATTTAACATAAAATATCATTTATAATCGAAATGCTTAATTAAAGTCTCCGTCTTATTATCATTGTATATATATATATATATATATATATATATATATATATATATATATATATATTTACTTAAATATTTGTATCTATAAAAAGAATGTATAAACATAAAAATATCTTAATATATATATATATATATATATATTTACAAATTCTATATATATAAATCCAACAGATCTGACAGCTACCTTTGGAAAGGACCTCCGATCAGTGGTTATCTGGGCTAACAGGTGGCCTGTAAATTTAAACGCTTCCAAAACAAAATTGCCTTTATTTCATCACCATACAGAACCTTCTCTGCCTACTATCAGTAACAACTCTAGGCCTTGGCCTCACGTTTTCCACTGACATGAAATAGAGCGACTATATCGAGTCAGTTGCTACGTCTGCAGCAAGGAAGATTGGTTCATTGTGTCGTGTCAAAAAAAACTTTTCTCGTCAGAATCCATCTTGCACGTTTATAAATCTACCATTCGTCCGTATATGGAATACTGTTGCCATATCTGACCTGGTGCACCTACTGTGCATCTCAAGATTCTTGACAAAATCCAGAGAAGGCTCTGCAATACAATGAATCCTGACTCGGCATCTCGTCTCCATTCACTTTCTCAACGACGTGATGTATGAGCTTTTTTCTTCTGGTGCCCCAACTACATGAATTTAAGCGTGCTACTAGATTGGCAATTAGGTCTCACCGTTTTACTGTTGAACTAGATAGATTCAACCGCCACTTTTATTTTAACAGTTAATCTTCTCGCACTTCCCACCAGTGTCACTTACTTCCATTTTCTTGTTTCCCTGCCAACTACGATCTTCTTTTTTTGCCCTTTTCACAATCCTCCCCCATTTCAAACTTTTCCCTTTCAAGTTCACTCCCTGTAACCCGCTACGTTCTAGAGACATTGTCGCCCTCTTCGCCTCAGACAATTATATATTATCTCTGGCAATATTAAGGATTTATTAATTGCACATATTTTCATATAAAAGCAGAAAGTCCAAAGAGAAAAGAAAGTGTAGACCAAGGTGAAAAAATGAAGTGTCTATAATGAAACGATTGATAATTACGCTTTTATGAAAAAAATAAAATACACAGAAACCCCATGAAAATCATAACGTAACCAAATGATTCCAGGGTACCCTGAAATTTAAAGAATTGGTTGTTCTGACTTTGTTACACGATATTTGTCTCATAGCAGAGCCAACTTGTGCTACATGACTAACATTTAGTCATAAAGGAATCCAGTAAGCTGTATCTAGATTTAGACCCAGTTAAATTGTATCAATATAAGTGTTATTGTTTTTGCCCTACAGTCCTCCGAATGTGCGCGTATCGGCTAAGAAAAGTGAGATTCAGGTTTAAATTCCAGTAGAGGTCCTTGCATTCACTTTCGCACGGATACACTTGGCAAGGTAAGAAGCCATCTCCTACTACCTTCAGTTAATGGTTAATAGCTGGGTTAATTGGGTTCTCTAGATTTTGGTTGGTAACCAGTGTAGGTGAAGGAAAACTCTAAAACCGAAGGTGTGTGTGTGTGGGAGGGACAAGAACTCCATTCCGTAAATACTACTTGCCACGGAAACCACATAAGCAGTACGAAAGGTTGTGAAACTGTGGACTTATGTATCCATAACATAAACTTCACTACTTCAGAAAAGTCACTACCTCGGCACATGTCCAACCCCAAGTTTGCTAGAATAGTGAGGTACAATATCTTGTTAGTTACTAAGCTCAGTAAAGTCTGGTAGAAGATTAATAAGAGCGGACGGTGAAGCTCGAATGATCTATAGTAATGATCTATAGTAATGACCTGTGGAATGAACCGGACAGCCTTTCTAACAAGACACAACAATATAACTGAAGCCTAATAGTTAATTACTAAACTTAACTTAAACTTGCAGAGGATTACAACAGTGATGTAGACGGTGGGAACTGAACTCACTATCACTACCTCCGCAAGACGAATTTTCTCACCTGCGTGCTACGGTAGGCGTTGATTGTTGTGTATTTATGTATAGAATAGCGAACAGAAAAGTAGTATCATTAAAAAATAATTTTAAATAGCGACATGCTATCTTTTTATTTAAAACTACATGAAGGTTTATCATCAAATCTTTACGGTTCAAAGTTTTTTTTTCCTGAGCCTCTTCAAATCTATAAATAAATTTTAATCGCGAAAATATGTTTTATCTGAACTATAAATGTCGCTATCTGCTACTTCGAATAGAATAAACACAATCATCGAATATTTCCGCTGTAACTTTCTTGAACTTCATGCGTTTATTTTTTTTCTCTCTAGATATTTAGCAAAATTAGCTTAGTTCGTGTCAAGGCCACTTTCCTCGTATTTGCTTTCGTAATGTAACTTTTTGGTCTATGGGTTCTCTGGCCTTCTCTAAGAGAACAGTGTTCCGAAAACTCGTGAAATAATAATAATAATTATTACTTTAACTTCACAAAATAACGAGAAAAGACATAAAACGCAATACTCGAAACGTTGAGATCAAAACAATAAAGGTAAGGATGCTAGTCCACATCCATCATAAAATAGTAAAAATCCCGAATCTCGTAACTCAAGAGGGTCGTAGGTGCACCACATTTACTGATGACGTAGCAACAGCGGACGTGTCTCGGGTCTTGAATCTGACGGAGCCCTTCCCTTTTCAGGCTGGTTTGGAATTCTGTGTTCTCCTTCTGCACTAGTTGCCGCACAGATCTAGAGGACCCAGTTTATACAGCTATCCAACCCATAGCCGTTGGGAGCGAGAAAATATGGATTCATAATATTTCCAAGGGCATTTGTGTGAATATGAGGCATACATTTCCAAGGATATAGTGACAATACTTTACTCACAATTACAGATAACACGTGTAAAGTCGGATAGTGCACTGTGATCTAAACAACAAAGATAAAGAAACTAGATAAAATAAACCACAAAATAATGACAGCAATTCAAGTCCAATAACTCATTTAATAGTGATTAAGTCAAACTTATGAAATACTAAAATAAAAGCGAAAAATATCTTTATATATTTTTATAAAAAAACAAAGAGACTTCTTTTTGAATTTCATTATACGCGTTATCAAAACCTTGAGTAAAACATTTCTTGGGGAAAATTAGATAACATTAAAATTATTAATAATATTATTGTTTATGTATGTGTACTTGTCTGAGAGAATGTAACTTGATAAAACTAAACATTCACACATTAAGCAGTTGTTAATTCATATCTTTTCTATGTTTTTAAATAATAAAAAAATATTTTCGTCATGTGACTTGTTCTCAGATTATTAACTCTTGTAGCTAAGACTTAGAAATTCTCTACCGAAATCTTGGCACAGTTTTCTTTTCGTGTCTACTATTAACACGATATCAACTTCATAACTGATGTTGGTAAGATTGCGCTTACCAATAATAAATTCTGGTGAGACTTCTCGTTCTTTTAGAAAAAAATTTTGTAACTTATTAAATGATTTTTCGTAGTCTTTGTGATATAAATATATGTCATTCTATATTTGCATTGTTCTGATATCATTCTGTTAATAAAGATTGCATTTCTTCTCCTAATGTCGGGTAGATCAGCTCGTTCTCTTACAGTCGCCCGGTAAGAAGATGCACCCTCGTCTTGGTATACCTTACTATTTTTCTGTGCTTGATCTGATATCAGTATCTGTCTATATTTCTGAGATGACACAGTGGATAAAGGCGTTGGTTAGATCCAGTGACAGGATCCAAAGAGGGTGAATTCAATACCCGATTAAGGCAGTGGGAGACTTGCAGAGGGGAATTAACAGGAGATAACTGATAATCGACATCCATTAGACATGGCACGTGGAACTAGAACAGTCTACTCCAGTGAGCGAAATAAAGGGTTCAGTTCGACATTCCAACCATCTGAAGAAGGTCGGAGCGTACAACGGCCGAAACGTTGTAATAAATATGGCGACAAAGATATGAGGACAATAGTTCGAATACTGTAAATAGTGTTGATCTGATATCATTCTGATAATAAAGACTGCATTTCCTTCTGCATTTGTACTGCATTGATCGCCCTGTTATCCTTCTTATTATAAAGACTGCATTTCCTTCAGTAATTGTATTGCATTCCTCTTTTTGATATCATTATGACAATAAAGGCTGCATTTCCTTTCGCATTTGCATTGCCCGCTTTGATATAATTATAGTAATAATGATTACATTTCCTTCGGCATTTGTATTGCATTGCCCGCTTTGATATAATTCTGATAATACAGACTGCATTTCCTTCAGCATTTGTATTGCAGTGCTTGCTCTGGTAGCATTCTCACCATAAAGATTGCATTTCTTGTTCCAGTGTTTCTAATGAAACAACTTTGTTCTTGCTCTATTTCCGGTCTAATCCTGCCACACACTCTATTTATTGAACTCCTTATGATAAGCGTGATTATGTGACTCATTAAACTAACCATACGACTGAGCTCGCTTTCATCTTCCCCTGGCTTCTTAGGCAGCGCTATAAAGATTGGTCTACTAAAGTCTTCCGGTATGCCGTAACTCTCATATATTTAATTTATTATTTTCGTAATCTCGTCAATCAAAATCATCTAAAGCTGATAACATTTCAATTACAATCCCATCTGGTCCAGCTGCTTTGTTTCTGTTCATCTTGACCACTGCTGATCTTACCTCAGAATCTGAAAATCGCACTAAAAATTCTCAATAGAGGCAAACTGAGGTTATCTCATCCTCATAAGATAAGGCTAAACCCTTTGCAATTAAATTTGCCTCTAACTTCACGCTCGATAACAATGGACATTTGGGCAGGTCGATATTTCACTTTTTCTTAGAAGATCAACATTGCTCTCCATGTAAAAGCTGTAGTGTAATGCGATGAGTATTGACATCGAAAATTAGATTCATAACTTTTATCAATGTTTGAGCATTTAGTTTTAATTACCGTCTGAAAAAATGTACAAAAATATCTTAACTCCTGCTGGTTTTGCTTACAATCTCACTTTAAAAATTGTTACGCTTTCAAGAATAAATCCTAATAAATTTGATATTTTTTTTGTATTAAATACATTGAATGGGAAATATATTCAAACTAGAATTCTAATTAGGAAACACCACAAGCAACACATGCAATTTTTTAATGCATTCGGTAAGTAAAACTGTAAAAATGATCGAAGATTACAAAATGTTTACTCGATGTATAAGATTTGTTAGATCATATGTTATATTATAATTAATAAAAACAAAAAATAGATAAAGTGTATATAAGCCCATAATACTGCTGCAAAATGTTTTAAATTTGCATTATTTATTGAAAATCACACTAAAACTACTGCACCGTATAACATATTACATCATAATATAGCTAAATTGTACAGTGTTATTTTCTTTTGAAGTAAATGATGGTCATATTTGATAGCACAATGATTTAGTAATAATTTGCTCGTGCCATGCATCTTGTCAATATAAAATTTGAAAATCTTCAGTAAATTATAAATTTTATATAAGGCCTTGCAATAAGGCTTTCCTTGATCAACGGAATGAAATTCCAACCTTGCAAATTTTGAACCTAAACTTAATCTTTTAATCTTTTTTTGCTTACAATGGACTTCAAAATTTTAGTATTTCAAGAATAAATCCAAATAAAGTTGATGCTTTTGCATTAGATACTGTTGTGGTGGGATCCACCTAATCTGCATAGGTGACTACCAACTATATAAATAATGGTTGGTACCGGAAGACGAGGAGAAAAGGAATCCCGAGAGACTTAGCATTCTTGGTGTTTTCTTGTGTATTGAGGTCCAGTACTGACTGCGAACGGAAAAAGCTAAGTGACTTGAAAGTTTGAGTGATTTTGAAATACTTATTTTGATCTCTTTATTTCTTTTCAGTTTGACATTTTTCAGTTTTTCCTGTTTTGTGTTGATACCCTCCCCTTCTGTTACTTTATTTATTAATTTCGTTTTGGTTTTGTGTGTTTATTTTGTTTATTTGCTTCCGAATTCCGTCTAGCCTTTTTGTTCTGTTTTTATTTTATTTTACGTTTTGAAGTTTGGTTTTAAAAAAATTATTTCCAAAAGGAAATATTTAAAAAAGAAACTGTTTCGCCGTCATAATAGTGCTTGGCGCTATTATGGCGGACCTAAAAATAATGGATTCGCAACCAGTGGAAACACCGGCGGTGATTGAGCAAAATGCTCCACCCCAAAAATCGGCCTGGTCAGAAACAAGGCCCATAAAAGACCACGAGTATTATGTAAAACTTCAGGAGAAATATAAGGAGTTTACAAAGGGCAATGAGCTTCTGACAATTGAGGAAGCTTTCAAGGAGGTTAACACCAGAACCATCTCCCTACTGACGTCTGACATTAAAAGTCATAGTTTAATTGGAGTTAGTAGGGAAACGATGATGGAAAGCCTGAAAGCTCTAAAAATCACCCCATATATTCTGGCAAGGCGCTCAAGGGCAATGTGGGACTTGCTTATGAGATCGGAGCAGGAAGCAAAAAACTTGTCAGGAAGTGTCTTGACTTCCAAGTCACTGAGACTCCAGACGGAGTATATGGGAACGCGGCGGACAAAAATTACCGTACACGGAGTGCCTGTTGATATAACGGAAGATAGGCTAGGGGCCTTTTTTGCCCAATATGGCCGTATAGAAAAAGTGATGGCGGTGATTGGAAAAGAGGGGATTGCCACCGGAGACGTAATAATCGAAATTACGCTAACGCAGCAAGATTTCAAAGCCGTCCCGAACACACTAACGTGTAGAATGAGGAAAATGTTGGTGGTCGTCGAAGGGCGGAAGCCGTTCTGTTGGTCATGTGGGATCATGGGCCACATGGCCAAGGTGTGTCCCGGAAAGAAAGACGCACCTCAACCAGCAGCAGCAACAGCAACAACAGCAAAAGTGGTAACACCAGCAGCGCCTGCAACATCAATAACAACCACTGGGACAGAACCAGACAAGGGTCCTGATGATGGTTGGAAGGAGGTGGTAGCGAAAGGCCGGAAGAAGAAAGTGGACAACCCATCTCCTCAAAAGGAAGTCCTACCCAAGCAGCAGCAGCGGCAACTCCTAAAGGAGCAGCAGCCGACAAAGGAACAGCTGCTACCAAAACAGCAACGGCCACCAAAGGAGCAACATTCAACCAAGGAACAGCCAAAAGAACAACTCAAAAAGCAGAAAAAACCGCAGCAGCAACAACAATTAGCAGACAAGATGGAGGTGGAAGAAGTATCTCCAACACGGTCCTCTTCATTGAAAAGGAACCGGGAAGAAGAAGGAGAGGAAGAAGAAGTACAAAGCAAAAAACATACAGGGCAAAGCAGGGAAGGGAGAAGCAGAGAAATTACCAGACGAAGGTCCTTCCCTAATTCGCCAGAAAGACAAAAAGAGGATACGGATTACAGCAGCCTCCCCCCTTCCCTTTCTCGCTTGCCACTCCCTCCCACTCCCACACCTCCACTCGTACCAACCCCCACAGCTTCAGAATTATCTCCCCCCCAACCATCCATCTCGTCTCCTTCCCCTTTGTCGACATCCACCCCGCCACACCCAGCCAGGGAGAAAAAGAAAAAGCCTAGGCTTTTTCGAAATAAAGAAGAAATTTGTAGGGTGAATGGAGGAGAGATTGACACGAACCTTTCCGCCCGCAAAAGAGTCCTACTAGGTCCCTTACTCAAGATGTCCACTGTGGACAACAAATTGGTGGAGGACCCACAGAGTTTCCCCAGAGCCCCAGGGGTTATTGCCCTAATTAGAGACACGGGGAATTACCTGAAGGTTTGGACCCACATGTTCGAGGCGAGGGAGGCCTTTACGGGAATTAGGATGGTCGAGTTGGGTTCATCCGACCTGAAGAAAATGCACACGTTCTGTGCAGGGAGGGTCCCGGTACGTCTCCACCCCTCGTTATATAGGGTGTTAAAATTAACATACCCAATGGATGTCGGCGGGATTGTCCGGAGTAGTCGCATGTCGACAGAATTAGGAACAGGGAGCCTCGGACAAACCGTCGGGGTCCTTTCACCCGCAGATTTCCGCCCCGTATGTGAATAAGGTTTTTGCACTAATTCTCTTTTATATTTGCAGGCTTAAAAATGGAAATGAAGATAGCCAGTCTGAATGTGAATGGCTTGAGAGATCGGGGTAAGGCTGCCCGCCTGCTTCGGGATCTCCTGTCATTCAGCGTGGATGTTGCCGCGATTGAAGAGACCCACTTTGTTTGCTCATCCGATGCCTGTGTGCTGGAGAATGACTTTGTCATTTATTCAGCATATGGGAACCGGTGTGCCAGAGGAGTTTCTTTGCTAGTCAGACGGACTCTTGATGCGAAGGTGGACCTTGTGCATACCGATGCCGAGGGCAGGTTAATCGTGGCCGATATTGCCGTGAAAAGTGGTTCGTTTCGGGTCGTTGCGGTTTATGCGCCCAACGACCAGGGGGAGCGGTGTGACTTTTTTCGGCAGTTAGGGCCGTTCCTAGTTGATTCTTCGCGCCTAGTTCTAATGGGGGACTGGAATGCCATCCTGGACCCCAAGTTAGACAGGGGGCGGGGCGCTAGCGGGAGAAGGGGCGATCGTAGCCTGGTCGATCTGATCGGCGATTATGGTCTCGTCGATAGATACCGGGTCGATCATCCCAGTGGGAAAATGTGGACGTGGGCGCTTAATTGGCCGTCTGACAAGGTAGTTAGCTATCTTGACAGAATGTTAGTTCGTAGAGCCGACATAGACTTGTTAGATTGTCCCACGTTCCACTGGGTAGGCTACACGGACCACAAACTCGTTTGTGCCCGTGTGGCGTTAGAACATAGGCCTAGAATGGCTGGTTACTGGAAGTTCAATCTGTCTTTACTGGACAGGCGGGACTTCCAGGAGCAGCTAATTAGATTAGTGCAGCGGGAGCTAGTGGGGGCGGTTATCGGGAATAAGTGGTGGGAGAAACTTAAGGATAGAATTAGGTCTTTCACCACTGATTTCAGCAAGCGGCTCGCTCTAGATAAAGCTGATAAGGTAAAGACACTTAAGGCTAATTTTTCCCGGGCGGAGGCTGGGGGGGATCCCCTAGAGATAGCCCTAGCTAGGGAGGCCCTGCAGCGTTCGAATAGCGATCGCTACATGGGTCAGGTAATTAGGCATAGGTTAAGTAAGATATCTAACGAAGCTGTGAACCTGGGCGCAGATCTGCGTCGGGAAGAAGTCCGTCGAGCTGGTGATCGACACATTCGTCAAGTCGAAACCCCGGAGGGGCGTACTCTGCGGTCGACTGACGATATGTGCGAGGCGTTTCGGCGGCATTTCGAGAGCCGCTTTACCAAGGAGCCTGGTCTCCGTGAGGAGGAGTTTCGCAGCTATTTGGCTGACTTTCCTCGGCTTGAGCCGACTGAAGCAGCTAGCTGCGAGGGAGAGATCACGGAGGGCGAAGTCTACGTGGCACTGAAGAAGGTCGGCAGAGGCAAGTCGCCCGGTCTGGATGGTTTGCCTTATGAATTGTACTTGAGGCTGTCGCACATCTTTGTTCCGATTTTGACAGCAGTGTTCAACAACTGGTTTCGGTCGGGGTCCATCCCCAATCGCATTTCCAGGGGTGTGATCACTCTGTTGAAAAAGGGCAAGGGTGTTGGGGGAAAACTAGATGATTATAGGCCCATAACTCTGCTAAACACAGAGTTAAAGATTATGGCCAAGATCCTGCAGGAGCGTTTGCAGTCAGTTGCCGAGTCTCTGTTGGGACCCGAGCAGACTTGTTCTGTGAGGGGCCGAACAATTCAGAGCAACCTGCATTTGATCCGCACGATCGTAGAGGGTGTAAAAGACGACGAAGAAGCCGCGCTGATCAATTTGGATCAGTCCAAGGCATTTGATAGGGTCGACCATCGCTACCTTGCTGCTGTCCTGCAGGCCGCCGGATTCGCACCCGACTTCTGCCGCTGGATTAGCCTCCTGTATCGCTCCCCCAGCGCTGTGGTACAGGTGAACGGAAAGTTGTCGGACGCTTTTGTTCTGTCGAGGTCGGTCCGTCAGGGTTGTCCGCTGTCGCCTCTCCTTTATGCTTTGGCGTTGGAGCCTCTCCTGCGCCGGCTGAAGGACGAGGCGTGCAGTCCGGCCCTACGCGGGATCGCCGTTCCTGGAGGGGCTCGAGCCAGGGTTTCCGCGTACGCCGATGACGTATCCGCTTTCGTGTCGTCCCTGAACGATATTGAGGCGGTGCAGAAGGCGCTTGATCGGTACGAGAAGGTGACAGGGGCCAAGATAAACCGCGACAAGTCTTCCGGCTTGCGGTTAGGTGCCTGGAAGGGGCGTGATCTTCCAGGCCGCTTCGGTTGGACGGACGGTCCTGTCCGCATTCTTGGAGTGTGGTTTGGACCCGACCTCCAGCTGAAGAAAAATTGGTCTGAAGTACTAGCAAAGGTCGTTTCTGCCGGTAAGACTTGGAATCGACGGAGGTTGTCCGTAAAGGGCAGGGCGGAGGTGTGTGTTACATACATTTTCCCCCTGATTCTTTATCGCTTGTCAGTACTTCCTCTCTGTAAGGCCCAGAAGAAGGCGCTCGAGCAAGCGCTATCCTCCATTTTATGGAGGGGACGCGGGAACAGGGTCGACAGACGAGTCTGCACCAAACGTCCGTGCCATGGGGGGCTGGGAATGCCACACTTGCAGAGTCACATCCGTGCCTCTCGGTTGGCTTTCCTACGCCGCGCATTGACTAGAGGAGATCCGATTCTGGAGGGGATTGTTAGGGACGCCTTCCCTAGCCTTACCATCAATCCCCCCATCTCGAAGGCCGAGCGCCATTGTAGGTCTCGAGATGAATCGCTTTTCCTCAGCGAGTGTCGGTCAGCCTTGAGGGCTATTCCGCGGTCCAGTGACCTTTCACGGCCGAGGAAGGTCTTCTATCAGGGATTAGTGGAGGGTCGCGCGAAGGATCCTCTACGTGATACGCTCGACTGTTCGGAGGAGGAGTATCGCTCCTACTGGTCTTGGGCGCCAGCGGCGGATTATCTCAGTAACCCTGAGTTTTCGCTTACCTGGCGATTGGCTCGGAATCGGCTGCCTCTCAACGACAAGGCTTTCATATGGGGCTTGGCGGACTTGCCAGACTGTGAACGGTGTGGCCTTGGATTAGAAGAAACGGCTTCGCACGCCTTCTACCATTGCCCCCGGGTCCGCCCCTTATGGGACCATGTCGGCGAGCTGACGGCTCGTCTCGCTCCCGAAGAACTCGTGTCCATTGATCGCGCATACGCGTGTGACAATGTGTCGCCCCCGTATTCCGGGGTGAAACGAATGGTGTTTCTAACGTTGTTAGCCACGGCTCGAATGGTGATATGGACGACGCGAATGGAGGAAGTCTTGCGAGGCAATAGTCTTTCGCATCAGGATCTAATCCGATTCTTTGAGCATCAGCTCAAGATGAAGATTAGAACTGATAGAAAACGATTGCATTCGACAGTCTTCAGCGAAAGGTGGGTAAAAGAGGCGAGCTTGGTTCGTTTGAACGGGGTTAGCCTTGATTTCCTTTTTTAAGTCAACCAAAGTCACATCGGGGTGGTTTCCTGTGGAACCCTCCCCTCGGTTAGGTTAGACAAGCTTAAGTGTACCTAGTTAATATGAGTAAGTGTTGTTCCCGGCCTGTTTCCCGGCCATCATTTTAGTTATGATCCAAGTCGAGATTCCCAACCTCCCTAGTTTGTTTTGGCCTCCTTTTCATCTCAACTGGATCAGCCTTTTTCTTCCCCATGTCCAAGTTATTTTATCTCTTTCCCACTCCCTTAGCGAGAGTGCTTCTTGATTTTGTCCTCTGGGCAGAATACAGCGGCCTCTCTATTTTGAGGGTTGGACGGGCCCTACTAACATCAATTATGTTTAGTTTTAAAAAATTTGTTGAATTTTTAGTTTATTATGGGGTTCATCTCCCTCCCCTTTCACCTTTTCATGATTAGATTTTTATGTACCTTATTATCATCAAATTTTTATGGTATGGGGCGCGTTTTTGTAGGTCCCCCCTGGTGAGGATGTGGTATTATGGTGTATGGAGGATTGAATGGTGACGGGCGAATTCTTGTGGTGAATGTGTCAATTGTAATGTATGAATGGGTCGCGTATCTGATTAGCTAGGTATAGGATAGTTAGTTAAGACCAGCCTCACCCCCACCCCTTTTTCGGCCTTGTGCCACAATTTGTAAATTTTTACGAATAAATCTTGAAAAGGAATCCCGAGAGACTTAGCATTCTTGGTGTTTTCTTGTGTATTGAGGCCAGTACTGACTGCGAACGGAAAAAGCTAAGTGACTTGAAAGTTTGAGTGATTTTGAAATACTTATTTTGATCTCTTTATTTCTTTTCAGTTTGACATTTTTCAGTTTTTCCTGTTTTGTGTTGATACCCTCCCCTTCTGTTACTTTATTTATTAATTTCGTTTTGGTTTTGTGTGTTAATTTTGTTTATTTGCTTCCGAATTCCGCCTAGCCTTTTTTGTTCTGGATTTATTTTATTTTACGTTTTGAAGTTTGGTTTTAAAAAAATTATTTCCAAAAGGAAATATTTAAAAAAGAAACTGTTTCGCCGTCATAATAGTGCTTGGCGCTATTATGGCGGACCTCAAAATAATGGATTCGCAACCAGTGGAAACACCGGCGGTGATTGAGCAAAATGCTCCACCCCAAAAATCGGCCTGGTCAGAAACAAGGCCCATAAAAGACCATGAGTATTATGTAAAACTTCAGGAGAAATATAAGGAGTTTACAAAGGGCAATGAGCTTCTGACAATTGAGGAAGCTTTCAAGGAGGTTAACACCAGAACCATCTCCCTACTGACGTCTGACATTAAAAGTCATAGTTTAATTGGAGTTAGTAGGGAAACGATGATGGAAAGCCTGAAAGCTCTAAAAATCACCCCATATATTCTGGCAAGGCGCTCAAGGGCAATGTGGGACTTGCTTATGAGATCGGAGCAGGAAGCAAAAAACTTGTCAGGAAGTGTCTTGACTTCCAAGTCACTGAGACTCCAGACGGAGTATATGGGAACGCGGCGGACAAAAATTACCGTACACGGAGTGCCTGTTGATATAACGGAAGATAGGCTAGGGGCCTTTTTTGCCCAATATGGCCGTATAGAAAAAGTGATGGCGGTGATTGGAAAAGAGGGGATTGCCACCGGAGACGTAATAATCGAAATTACGCTAACGCAGCAAGATTTCAAAGCCGTCCCGAACACACTAACGTGTAGAATGAGGAAAATGTTGGTGGTCGTCGAAGGGCGGAAGCCGTTCTGTTGGTCGTGTGGGATCATGGGCCACATGGCCAAGGTGTGTCCCGGAAAGAAAGACGCACCTCAACCAGCAGAAGCAGCAGCAACAACAGCAAAAGTGGTAACACCAGCAGCGCCTGCAACATCAATAACAACCACTGGGACAGAACCAGACAAGGGTCCTGATGATGGTTGGAAGGAGGTGGTAGCGAAAGGCCGGAAGAAGAAAGTGGACAACCCATCTCCTCAAAAGGAAGTCCTACCCAAGCAGCAGCAGCAGCGGCAACTCCCAAAGGAGCAGCAGCCGACAAAGGAACAGCTGCTACCAAAACAGCAACGGCCACCAAAGGAGCAGCATTCAACCAAGGAACAGCCAAAAGAACAACTCAAAAAGCAGAAAAAACCGCAGCAGCAACAACAATTAGCAAACAAGATGGAGGTGGAAGAAGTATCTCCAACACGGTCCTCTTCATTGAAAAGGAACCGGGAAGAAGAAGGAGAGGAAGAAGAAGTACAAAGCAAAAAGCATACAGGGCAAAGCAGGGAAGGGAGAAGCAGAGAAATTACCAGACGAAGGTCCTTCCCTAATTCGCCAGAAAGACAAAAAGAGGATACGGATTACAGCAGCCTCCCCCCGTCCCTTTCTCGCTTGCCACTCCCTCCCACTCCCACACCTCCACTCGTACCAACCCCCACAGCTTCAGAATTATCTCCCCCCCAACCATCCATCTCGTCTCCTTCCCCTTTGTCGACATCCACCCCGCCACACCCAGCCAGGGAGAAAAAGAAAAAGCCTAGGCTTTTTCGAAATAAAGAAGAAATTTGTAGGGTGAATGGAGGAGAGATGGACAAGAACCTCTCCGCCCGCAAAAGAGTCCTACTAGGTCCCTTACTCAAGATGTCCACTGTGGACAACAAATTGGTGGAGGACCCACAGAATTTCCCCAGAGCCCCAGGGGTTATTGCCCTAATTAGAGACACGGGGAATTACCTGAAGGTTTGGACCCACATGTTCGAGGCGAGGGAGGCCTTTACGGGAATTAGGATGGTCGAGTTGGGTTCATCCGACCTGAAGAAAATGCACACGTTCTGTGCAGGGAGGGTCCCGGTACGTCTCCACCCCTCGTTATATAGGGTGTTAAAATTAACATACCCAATGGATGTCGGCGGGATTGTCCGGAGTAGTCGCATGTCGACAGAATTAGGAACAGGGAGCCTCGGACAAACCGTCGGGGTCCTTTCACCCGCAGATTTCCGCCCCGTATGTGAATAAGGTTTTTGCACTAATTCTCTTTTATATTTGCAGGCTTAAAAATGGAAATGAAGATAGCCAGTCTGAATGTGAATGGCTTGAGAGATCGGGGTAAGGCTGCCCGCCTGCTTCGGGATCTCCTGTCATTCAGCGTGGATGTTGCCGCGATTGAAGAGACCCACTTTGTTTGCTCATCCGATGCCTGTGTGCTGGAGAATGACTTTGTCATTTATTCAGCATATGGGAACCGGTGTGCCAGAGGAGTTTCTTTGCTAGTCAGACGGACTCTTGA
The DNA here is from genome assembly GCA_964036315.1 of Acanthosepion esculentum. NCBI lineage: Eukaryota > Metazoa > Mollusca > Cephalopoda > Sepiida > Sepiidae > Acanthosepion > Acanthosepion esculentum. Next base: position 78,112,590 of record OZ038488.1, read on the forward strand.
TGCGAAGGTGGACCTTGTGCATACCGTTGCCGAGGGCAGGTTAATCGTGGCCGATATTGCCGTGAAAAGTGGTTCGTTTCGGGTCGTTGCGGTTTATGCGCCCAACGACCAGGGGGAGCGGTGTGACTTTTTTCGGCAGTTAGGGCCGTTCCTAGTTGATTCTTCGCGCCTAGTTCTAATGGGGGACTGGAATGCCATCCTGGACCCCAAGTTAGACAGGGGGCGGGGCGCTAGCGGGAGAAGGGGCGATCGTAGCCTGGTCGATCTGATCGGCGATTATGGTCTCGTCGATAGATACCGGGTCGATCATCCCAGTGGGAAAATGTGGACGTGGGCGCTTAATTGGCCGTCTGACAAGGTAGTTAGCTACCTTGACAGAATGTTAGTTCGTAGAGCCGACATAGACTTGTTAGATTGTCCCACGTTCCACTGGGTAGGCTACACGGACCACAAACTCGTTTGTGCCCGTGTGGCGTTAGAACATAGGCCTAGAATGGCTGGTTACTGGAAGTTCAATCTGTCTTTACTGGACAGGCGGGACTTCCAGGGGCAGCTAATTAGATTAGTGCAGCGGGAGCTAGTGGGGGCGGTTATCGGGAATAAGTGGTGGGAGAAACTTAAGGATAGAATTAGGTCTTTCACCACTGATTTCAGCAAGCGGCTCGCTCTAGATAAAGCTGATAAGGTAAAGACACTTAAGGCTAATTTTTCCCGGGCGGAGGCTGGGGGGGATCCCCTAGAGATAGCCCTAGCTAGGGAGGCCCTGCAGCGTTCGAATAGCGATCGCTACATGGGTCAGGTAATTAGGCATAGGTTAAGTAAGATATCTAACGAAGCTGTGAACCTGGGCGCAGATCTGCGTCGGGAAGAAGTCCGTCGAGCTGGTGATCGACACATTCGTCAAGTCGAAACCCCGGAGGGGCGTACTCTGCGGTCGACTGACGATATGTGCGAGGCGTTTCGGCGGCATTTCGAGAGCCGCTTTACCAAGGAGCCTGGTCTCCGTGAGGAGGAGTTTCGCAGCTATTTGGCTGACTTTCCTCGGCTTGAGCCGACTGAAGCAGCTAGCTGCGAGGGAGAGATCACGGAGGGCGAAGTCTACGTGGCACTGAAGAAGGTCGGCAGAGGCAAGTCGCCCGGTCTGGATGGTTTGCCTTATGAATTGTACTTGAGGCTGTCGCACATCTTTGTTCCGATTTTGACAGCAGTGTTCAACAACTGGTTTCGGTCGGGGTCCATCCCCAATCGCATTTCCAGGGGTGTGATCACTCTGTTGAAAAAGGGCAAGGGTGTTGGGGGAAAACTAGATGATTATAGGCCCATAACTCTGCTAAACACAGAGTTAAAGATTATGGCCAAGATCCTGCAGGAGCGTTTGCAGTCAGTTGCCGAGTCTCTGTTGGGACCCGAGCAGACTTGTTCTGTGAGGGGCCGAACAATTCAGAGCAACCTGCATTTGATCCGCACGATCGTAGAGGGTGTAAAAGACGACGAAGAAGCCGCGCTGATCAATTTGGATCAGTCCAAGGCATTTGATAGGGTCGACCATCGCTACCTTGCTGCTGTCCTGCAGGCCGCCGGATTCGCACCCGACTTCTGCCGCTGGATTAGCCTCCTGTATCGCTCCCCCAGTGCTGTGGTACAGGTGAACGGAAAGTTGTCGGACGCTTTGGTTCTGTCGAGGTCGGTCCGTCAGGGTTGTCCGCTGTCGCCTCTCCTTTATGCTTTGGCGTTGGAGCCTCTCCTGCGCCGGCTAAAGGACGAGGCGTGCAGTCCGGCCCTACGCGGGATCGCCGTTCCTGGAGGGTCTCGAGCCAGGGTTTCCGCGTACGCCGATGACGTATCCGCTTTCGTGTCGTCCCTGAACGATATTGAGGCGGTACAGAAGGCGCTTGATCGGTACGAGAAGGTGACAGGGGCCAAGATAAACCGCGACAAGTCTTCCGGCTTGCGGTTAGGTGCCTGGAAGGGGCGTGATCTTCCAGGCCGCTTCGGTTGGACGGACGGTCCTGTCCGCATTCTTGGAGTGTGGTTTGGACCCGAACTCCAGCTGAAGAAAAATTGGTCTGAAGTACTAGCAAAGGTCGTTTCTGCCGGTAAGACTTGGAATCGACGGAGGTTGTCCGTAAAGGGCAGGGCGGAGGTGTGTGTTACATACATTTTCCCCCTGATTCTTTATCGCTTGTCAGTACTTCCTCTCTGTAAGGCCCAGAAGAAGGCGCTCGAGCAAGCGCTATCCTCCATTTTATGGAGGGGACGCGCGAACAGGGTCGACAGACGAGTCTGCACCAAACGTCCGTGTCATGGGGGGCTGGGAATGCCACACTTGCAGAGTCACATCCGTGCCTCTCGGTTGGCTTTCCTACGCCGCGCATTGACTAGAGGAGATCCGATTCTGGAGGGGATTGTTAGGGACGCCTTCCCTAGCCTTACCATCAATCCCCCCATCTCGAAGGCCGAGCGCCATTGTAGGTCTCGAGATGAATCGCTTTTCCTCAGCGAGTGTCGGTCAGCCTTGAGGGCTATTCCGCGGTCCAGTGACCTTTCACGGCCGAGGAAGGTCTTCTATCAGGGATTAGTGGAGGGTCGCGCGAAGGATCCTCTACGTGATACGCTCGACTGTTCGGAGGAGGAGTATCGCTCCTACTGGTCTTGGGCGCCAGCGGCGGATTATCTCAGTAACCCTGAGTTTTCGCTTACCTGGCGATTGGCTCGGAATCGGCTGCCTCTCAACGACAAGGCTTTCATATGGGGCTTGGCGGACTTGCCAGACTGTGAACGGTGTGGCCTTGGGTTAGAAGAAACGGCTTCGCACGCCTTCTACCATTGCCCCCGGGTCCGCCCCTTATGGGACCATGTCGGCGAGCTGACGGCTCGTCTCGCTCCCGAAGAACTCGTGTCCATTGATCGCGCATACGCGTGTGACAATGTGTCGCCCCCGTATTCCGGGGTGAAACGAATGGTGTTTCTAACGTTGTTAGCCACGGCTCGAATGGTGATATGGACGACGCGAATGGAGGAAGTCTTGCGAGGCAATAGTCTTTCGCATCAGGATCTAATCCGATTCTTTGAGCATCAGCTCAAGATGAAGATTAGAACTGATAGAAAACGATTGCATTCGACAGTCTTCAGCGAAAGGTGGGTAAAAGAGGCGAGCTTGGTTCGTTTGAACGGGGTTAGCCTTGATTTCCTTTTTTAAGTCAACCAAAGTCACATCGGGGTGGTTTCCTGTGGAACCCTCCCCTCGGTTAGGTTAGACAAGCTTAAGTGTACCTAGTTAATATGAGTAAGTGTTGTTCCCGGCCTGTTTCCCGGCCATCATTTTAGTTATGATCCAAGTCGAGATTCCCAACCTCCCTAGTTTGTTTTGGCCTCCTTTTCATCTCAACTGGATCAGCCTTTTTCTTCCCCATGTCCAAGTTATTTTATCTCTTTCCCACTCCCTTAGCGAGAGTGCTTCTTGATTTTGTCCTCTGGGCAGAATACAGCGGCCTCTCTATTTTGAGGGTTGGACGGGCCCTACTAACATCAATTATGTTTAGTTTAAAAAATTTGTTGAATTTTTAGTTTATTATGGGGTTCATCTCCCTCCCCTTTCACCTTTTCATGATTAGATTTTTATGTACCTTATTATCATCAAATTTTTATGGTATGGGGCGCGTTTTTGTAGGTCCCCCCTGGTGAGGATGTGGTATTATGGTGTATGGAGGATTGAACGGTGACGGGCGAATTCTTGTGGTGAATGTGTCAATTGTAATGTATGAATGGGTCGCGTATCTGATTAGCTAGGTATAGGATAGTTAGTTAAGACCAGCCTCACCCCCACCCCTTTTTCGGCCTTGTGCCACAATTTGTAAATTTTTACGAATAAATCTTGAAAAGGAATCCCGAGAGACTTAGCATTCTTGGTGTTTCCTTGTGTATTGAGGTCCAGTACTGACTGCGAACGGAAAAAGCTAAGTGACTTGAAAGTTTGAGTGATTTTGAAATACTTATTTTGATCTCTTTATTACTTTTCAGTTTGACATTTTTCAGTTTTTCCTGTTTTGTGTTGATACCCTCCCCTTCTGTTACTTTATTTATTAATTTCGTTTTGGTTTTGTGTGTTTATTTTGTTTATTTGCTTCCGAATTCCGTCTAGCCTTTTTGTTCTGTTTTTATTTTATTTTTCGTTTTGAAGTTTGGTTTTAAAAAAAATTACTTCCAAAAGGAAATATTTAAAAAAGAAACTGTTTCGCCGTCATAATAGTGCTTGGCGCTATTATGGCGGACTCCAAAATAATGGATTCGCAGCCAGTGGAAACACCGGCGGTGATTGAGCAAAACGCTCCACCCCAAAAATCGGCCTGGTCAGAAACAAGGCCCATAAAAGACCACGAGTTTATGTAAAACTTCAGGAGAAATATAAGGAGTTTACAAAGGGCAATGAGCTTCTGACAATTGAGGAAGCTTTCAAGGAGGTTAACACCAGAACCATCTCCCTACTGACGTCTGACATTAAAAGTCATAGTTTAATTGGTGTTAGTAGGGAAACGATGATGGAAAGCCTGAAAGCTCTAAAAATCACCCCATGTATTCTGGCAAGGCGCTCAAGGGCAATGTGGGACTTGCTTATGAGATCTGAGCAGGAAGCAAAAAACTTGTCAGGAAGTGTCTTGACTTCCAAGTCACTGAGACTCCAGACGGAGTATATGGGAACGCGGCGGACAAAAATTACCGTACACGGAGTGCCTGTTGATATAACGGAAGATAGGCTAGGGGCCTTTTTTGCCCAATATGGCCGTATAGAAAAAGTAATGGCGGTGATTGGAAAAGAGGGGATTGCCACCGGAGACGTAATAATCGAAATTACGCTAACGCAGCAAGATTTCAAAGCCGTCCCGAACACACTAACGTGTAGAATGAGGAAAATGTTGGTGGTCGTCGAAGGGCGGAAGCCGTTCTGTTGGTCATGTGGGATCATGGGCCACATGGCCAAGGTGTGTCCCGGAAAGAAAGACGCACCTCAACCAGCAGCAGCAACAGCAACAACAGCAAAAGTGGTAACACCAGCAGCGCCTGCAACATCAATAACAACCACTAGGACAGAACCAGACAAGGGTCCTGATGATGGTTGGAAGGAGGTGGTAGCGAAAGGCCGGAAGAAGAAAGTGGACAACCCATCTCCTCAAAAGGAAGTCCTACCCAAGCAGCAGCAGCGGCAACTCCCAAAGGAGCAGCAGCCGACAAAGGAACAGCTGCTACCAAAACAGCAACGGCCACCAAAGGAGCAGCATTCAACCAAGGAACAGCCAAAAGAACAACTCAAAAAGCAGAAAAAAACGCAGCAGCAACAACAATTAGCAGACAAGATGGAGGTGGAAGAAGTATCTCCAACACGGTCCTCTTCATTGAAAAGGAACCGGGAAGAAGAAGGAGAGGAAGAAGAGGTACAAAGCAAAAAACATACAGGGCAAAGCAGGGAAGGGAGAAGCAGAGAAATTACCAGACGAAGGTCCTTCCCTAATTCGCCAGAAAGACAAAGAGGATACGGATTACAGCAGCCTCCCCCCGTCCCTTTCTCGCTTGCCACTCCCTCCCACTCCCACACCTCCACTCGTACCAACCCCCACAGCTTCAGAATTATCTCCCCCCCAACCATCCATCTCGTCTCCTTCCCCTTTGTCGACATCCACCCCGCCACACCCAGCCAGGGAGAAAAAAAAAAAGCCTAGGCTTTTTCGAAATAAAGAAGAAATTTGTAGGGTGAATGGAGGAGAGATTGACAAGAACCTCTCCACCCGCAAAAGAGTCCTACTAGGTCCCTTACTCAAGATGTCCACTGTGGACAACAAATTGGTGGAGGACCCACAGAATTTCCCCAGGGGTTATTGCCCTAATTAGAGACACGGGGAATTATCTGAAGGTTTGGACCCACATGTTCGAGGCGAGGGAGGCCTTTACGGGAATTAGGATGGTCGAGTTGGGTTCATCCGACCTGAAGAAAATGCACACGTTCTGTGCAGGGAGGGTCCCGGTACGTCTCCACCCCTCGTTATATAGGGTGTTAAAATTAACATACCCAATGGATGTCGGCGGGATTGTCCGGAGTAGTCGCATGTCGACAGAATTAGGAACAGGGAGCCTCGGACAAACCGTCGGGGTCCTTTCACCCGCAGATTTCCGCCCCGTATGTGAATAAGGTTTTTGCACTAATTCTCTTTTATATTTGCAGGCTTAAAAATGGAAATGAAGATAGCCAGTCTGAATGTGAACGGCTTGAGAGATCGGGGTAAGGCTGCCCGCCTGCTTCGGGATCTCCTGTCATTCAGCGTGGATGTTGCCGCGATTGAAGAGACCCACTTTGTTTGCTCATCCGATGCCTGTGTGCTGGAGAATGACTTTGTCATTTATTCAGCATATGGGAACCGGTGTGCCAGAGGAGTTTCTTTGCTAGTCAGACGGACTCTTGATGCGAAGGTGGACCTTGTGCATACCGATGCCGAGGGCAGGTTAATCGTGGCCGATATTGCCGTGAAAAGTGGTTCGTTTCGGGTCGTTGCGGTTTATGCGCCCAACGACCAGGGGGAGCGGTGTGACTTTTTTCGGCAGTTAGGGCCGTTCCTGGTTGATTCTTCGCGCCTAGTTCTAATAGGGGACTGGAATGCCATCCTGGACCCCAAGTTAGACAGGGGGCGGGGCGCTAGCGGGAGAAGGGGCGATCGTAGCCTGGTCGATCTGATCGGCGATTATGGTCTCGTCGATAGATACCGGGTCGATCATCCCAGTGGGAAAATGTGGACGTGGGCGCTTAATTGGCCGTCTGACAAGGTAGTTAGCTACCTTGACAGAATGTTAGTTCGTAGAGCCGACATAGACTTGTTAGATTGTCCCACGTTCCACTGGGTAGGCTACACGGACCACAAACTCGTTTGTGCCCGTGTGGCGTTAGAACATAGGCCTAGAATGGCTGGTTACTGGAAGTTCAATCTGTCCTTACTGGACAGGCGGGACTTCCAGGAGCAGCTAATTAGATTAGTGCAGCGGGAGCTAGTGGGGGCGGTTATTGGGAATAAGTGGTGGGAGAAACTTAAGGATAGAATTAGGTCTTTCACCACTGATTTCAGCAAGCGGCTCGCTCTAGATAAAGCTGATAAGGTAAAGACACTTAAGGCTAATTTTTCCCGGGCGGAGGCTGGGGGGGATCCCCTAGAGATAGCCCTAGCTAGGGAGGCCCTGCAGCGTTCGAATAGCGATCGCTACATGGGTCAGGTAATTAGGCATAGGTTAAGTAAGATATCTAACGAAGCTGTGAACCTGGCGCAGATCTGCGTCGGGAAGAAGTCCGTCGAGCTGGTGATCGACACATTCGTCAAGTCAAAACCCCGGAGGGGCGTACTCTGCGGTCGACTGACGATATGTGCGAGGCGTTTCGGCGGCATTTCGAGAGCCGCTTTACCAAGGAGCCTGGTCTCCGTGAGGAGGAGTTTCGCAGCTATTTGGCTGACTTTCCTCGGCTTGAGCCGACTGAAGCAGCTAGCTGCGAGGGAGAGATCACGGAGGGCGAAGTCTACGTGGCACTGAAGAAGGTCGGCAGAGGCAAGTCGCCCGGTCTGGATGGTTTGCCTTATGAATTGTACTTGAGGCTGTCGCACATCTTTGTTCCGATTTTGACAGCAGTGTTCAACAACTGGTTTCGGTCGGGGTCCATCCCCAATCGCATTTCCAGGGGTGTGATCACTCTGTTGAAAAAGGGCAAGGGTGTTGGGGGAAAACTAGATGATTATAGGCCCATAACTCTGCTAAACACAGAGTTAAAGATTATGGCCAAGATCCTGCAGGAGCGTTTGCAGTCAGTTGCCGAGTCTCTGTTGGGACCCGAGCAGACTTGTTCTGTGAGGGGCCGAACAATTCAGAGCAACCTGCATTTGATCCGCACGATCGTAGAGGGTGTAAAAGACGACGAAGAAGCCGCGCTGATCAATTTGGATCAGTCCAAGGCATTTGATAGGGTCGACCATCGCTACCTTGCTGCTGTCCTGCAGGCCGCCGGATTCGCACCCGACTTCTGCCGCTGGATTAGCCTCCTGTATCGCTCCCCCAGTGCTGTGGTACAGGTGAACGGAAAGTTGTCGGACGCTTTGGTTCTGTCGAGGTCGGTCCGTCAGGGTTGTCCGCTGTCGCCTCTCCTTTATGCTTTGGCGTTGGAGCCTCTCCTGCGCCGGCTGAAGGACGAGGCGTGCAGTCCGGCCCTACGCGGGATCGCCGTTCCTGGAGGGGCTCGAGCCAGGGTTTCCGCGTACGCCGATGACGTATCCGCTTTCGTGTCGTCCCTGAACGATATTGAGGCGGTACAGAAGGCGCTTGGTCGGTACGAGAAGGTGACAGGGGCCAAGATAAACCGCGACAAGTCTTCCGGCTTGCGGTTAGGTGCCTGGAAGGGGCGTGATCTTCCAGGCCGCTTCGGTTGGACGGACGGTCCTGTCCGCATTCTTGGAGTGTGGTTTGGACCCGACCTCCAGCTGAAGAAAAATTGGTCTGAAGTACTAGCAAAGGTCGTTTCTGCCGGTAAGACTTGGAATCGACGGAGGTTGTCGGTAAAGGGCAGGGCGGAGGTGTGTGTTACATACATTTTCCCCCTGATTCTTTATCGCTTGTCAGTACTTCCTCTCTGTAAGGCCCAGAAGAAGGCGCTCGAGCAAGCGCTATCCTCCATTTTATGGAGGGGACGCGCGAACAGGGTCGACAGACGAGTCTGCACCAAACGTCCGTGTCATGGGGGGCTGGGAATGCCACACTTGCAGAGTCACATCCGTGCCTCTCGGTTGGCTTTCCTACGCCGCGCATTGACTAGAGGAGATCCGATTCTGGAGGGGATTGTTAGGGACGCCTTCCCTAGCCTTACCATCAATCCCCCCATCTCGAAGGCCGAGCGCCATTGTAGGTCTCGAGATGAATCGCTTTTCCTCAGCGAGTGTCGGTCAGCCTTGAGGGCTATTCCGCGGTCCAGTGACCTTTCACGGCCGAGGAAGGTCTTCTATCAGGGATTAGTGGAGGGTCGCGCGAAGGATCCTCTACGTGATACGCTCGACTGTTCGGAGGAGGAGTATCGTTCCTACTGGTCTTGGGCGCCAGCGGCGGATTATCTCAGTAACCCTGAGTTTTCGCTTACCTGGCGATTGGCTCGGAATCGGCTGCCTCTCAACGACAAGGCTTTCATATGGGGCTTGGCGGACTTGCCAGACTGTGAACGGTGTGGCCTTGGATTAGAAGAAACGGCTTCGCACGCCTTCTACCATTGCCCCCGGGTCCGCCCCTTATGGGACCATGTCGGCGAGCTGACGGCTCGTCTCGCTCCCGAAGAACTCGTGTCCATTGATCGCGCATACGCGTGTGACAATGTGTCGCCCCCGTATTCCGGGGTGAAACGAATGGTGTTTCTAACGTTGTTAGCCACGGCTCGAATGGTGATATGGACGACGCGAATGGAGGAAGTCTTGCGAGGCAATAGTCTTTCGCATCAGGATCTAATCCGATTCTTTGAGCATCAGCTCAAGATGAAGATTAGAACTGATAGAAAACGATTGCATTCGACAGTCTTCAGCGAAAGGTGGGTAAAAGAGGCGAGCTTGGTTCGTTTGAACGGGGTTAGCCTTGATTTCCTTTTTTAAGTCAACCAAAGTCACATCGGGGTGGTTTCCTGTGGAACCCTCCCCTCGGTTAGGTTAGACAAGCTTAAGTGTACCTAGTTAATATGAGTAAGTGTTGTTCCCGGCCATCATTTTAGTTATGATCCAAGTCGAGATTCCCAACCTCCCTAGTTTGTTTTGGCCTCCTTTTCATCTCAACTGGATCAGCCTTTTTCTTCCCCATGTCCAATTTATTTTATCTCTTTCCCACTCCCTTAGCGAGAGTGCTTCTTGATTTTGTCCTCTGGGCAGAATACAGCGGCCTCTCTATTTTGAGGGTTGGACGGGCCCTACTAACATCAATTATGTTTAGTTTAAAAATTTGTTGAATTTTTAGTTTATTATGGGGTTCATCTCCCTCCCCTTTCACCTTTTCATGATTAGATTTTTATGTACCTTATTATCATCAAATTTTTATGGTATGTGGTGCGTTTTTGTAAGTCCCCCCTGGTGAGGATGTGGTATTATGGTGTATGGAGGATTGAATGGTGACGGGCGAATTCTTGTGGTGAATGTGTCAATTGTAATGTATGAATGGGTCGCGTATCTGATTAGCTAGGTATAGGATAGTTAGTTAAGACCAGCCTCACCCCCACCCCTTTTTCGGCCTTGTGCCACAATTTGTAAATTTTTACGAATAAATCTTGAAAGGGAATCACGAGATCCAACTAGAGACTCTGATCGACTGCGACTAGTCAACACATTCTCCAGGAACGTCTTCCCAGAAATATACAGAAATACTATATGTACTTATTGTGTACACTTTCTTGTTATAATACATTATTGTTCTAAGTACATTTTGTGTTGCATTATTATTCCATGCAATAGGCGAGATTCAAAATTGAGTCAAGACCCAACAATGGCGACGAAGTAGAACGAACCATACGCCAAGTTTCAACAATGGCCACAAAGTAGAACAAACCATAAGCCAAGTTTCAACAATGGCAAAGAAGTAGAACGAACCATAAGGAAAGAAGAAAGAATTAATAGTGAGAGTTTTCAACAATTGGGACAAGTCATTGAAGAACCCAGGCTGAAAAAAAAAAACTATTAATTCAAAGTCCAACGTTAACGTAACGACGAAGGATTCTAAACTTCTGGATATGTAAAACTCGTTAAAAGACGACTAAGCATAAAGGAACGTTCACTCAGAAAAATTGGAAGGTGTCGTAAACGAATAACGGTAATTTTAAATTAAAAAATTATCTACACCGAGACACCCGCTAAAAAGAAAAATTGGCCGACTACAAAAACATGCATGGATTAAAAGGAGCACAAATACACCGTGTCGACTTTGAAAGGTAACAAACTTTAAAAAATTTGTTTTTTTAAATTATTTGTTCAACAATATAGTGACGAATTACCTCTGATAAGAAAATCAGACGTTGTCATTGAAATACGCGAACAGAAGTCGAAAACGAAAAAAAAAAAAAAGTCCGACGCTCTCTGTTCACAAAAAAAAAAAAAAAAAAAATACCAAAGTTGATTAGCACGGGCGTGAATGTAAAAGCAAGTCATAAAATTAAAAAGTCGTACGTTGTTTCGATTTTTTTGGTCAGCTTATGATATTCGTGGATACGCAAATTAAAAGTATATTCCTTGTTGCATGAACACTATCAGCTAAAAATGGAGGAACTATCCAAAGTCATATCTGAATTATTAAAATCCCAGCAGTTGAGTAAACAACGTCAGCAGGAACAGTTTGCCTTATTAATAAGGGAACAACAGATGGCACAGCATAAATATCAAGAGAAACTAGATGAAAGACAACAGAAATATCAGGAAAAACAAGATGAAAGACAATAGAAATATCAAGAAAAACAAGATGAAAGACTTTTGGAAATTCAAAAGTTAACACTGGAGAAATTAAACAACTTTCAGGCAAATGAGGGAAATTCTTCATATTCTAATAACACCATATTTAATTCGCTGGAAACTTTCAACTATGTGCCAGACGAAGAAAAAACGTTTGAAGCGTACTTTAAACGATATGAAGATATTTTCTACACAGACTGTGAAAACTGGTCGAATTCAAGAAAAGTCAGTCTATTACTAAGAAAGCTAGGTACAGCAGAACATAGCAAATTTGTAGATTTTATTCTACCGAGAAAAACAACTGAATTGGAATTCTCGGAAACAGTGAAATTGCTAAAAGAGCTGTTTGGAGCAAATGTGTCGCTTTGGCATAAGCGATGGTTATGCATGAATGTCTCTAAATCCGACGATCAGGATTACTTAACATATGCATCTATAGTGAATAGACATTGTGACAATTTCAGATTGGCAGAGATTACGGTTGAAGAATTCAAGTGTTTAATTTTTGCTCAAGGACTGGTATTCAGTAAGAGTGCCGAAATAAGACGTAGTTTTGTCTAAACTCGAATCTGAACAAGGCCTTACCCTGCAAAAGTTAGCAGAGGAGTGTCAACGGGCCGTAAAATTAAAGAAAGAGTCGCAAAAAATCGAAGAAGCTGGTATTGCTTATATTAAAAAAATAAAAAAGCAGTCAAAGTACCCAGTAGAGAAAAATTGGAGAAAAAATTCAGCGTATTTTAATAATAGACAAGAAAATAAAAAGAACGAAAATAAAAAAAGTCCCACCATATAATTGCAGACGTTATAACGAAAGACATTGGGAGGTAAATTGCCCATATAGAAATAAGAAATGTTTCGTGTGCCAAAAGAATGGTCACAAAGGATCTTGTTGTAAAACGAAAAAATGCAAGAACCGAATTAGACAAACAAATTCGAATATCAAATCAGATAGAGATTTGAGGAAATATGTGACGACTGAAATATTCAAAAAGAATATCAAATTTCAACTCGATTCAGGGTCAGATTTAACAATAATGAACGATAAAACATGGAAAATTTTAAAAAGGCCTACAATAATGAAGTCAACGAAACTCGCTCGAACGGTAACTAGAAAGCAAATTAACTTCGAAGGCGAGGTTGTACTTCCAATGAAATTGAATGGGATCGTTAAAAAAATAAAAGTTTTCATTCTGAGAAATGGAGAAAACTTGTTGGGTACAGATTTTATTGAAACATTCGAATTGTGGGATAAACCGTTAAACTCATTCTGCAGAAAAATAGAAAGTAATACGCAAACAAGACAGGACATTAAAGATGAATTAAAGAAAAAGTTTCCGGAAACCTTTACACCTGGTCTTGGAAGATGTAACAAGTTTGAAGCTAAATTTGAATTAAAAGAAAATACTATGCCTATATTTAAAAAGAAACGAAACGTGCCTTTCGCAAGTGTAGAGAAAGTTAACGAAGAACTTGATAGGTTGGAAAAAATGGGAATTATTTCAAAAGTAGAATCTAATTCATGGGCTGCGCCGATTGTGTGCATAAAAAAGAAATCAAACCAAATCAGAGTCTGCGTTGATTTTTCGACAGGGTTGAACTCTGTAATTAAGGACTACCATTACCCGTTACCGAGTCCTGAGGAGATTTTTAACAAGCTAAATGGCGGAGTGATTTTTTCGAAAATCGACTTATCAGATACCTATCTCCAAATTCCCGTCGAAGAAGAATGTTCGAAGTTACTAGGGATAAACACGCATAGGGGTTTATTCAAGTACAACAGGCTTCCTTTTGGTATTAAAGTGGCACCAGCCATTTTTCAACAAGCCATGGAAGTCATGTTGAATGACTTAGACTTTGCGTGTGCCTACTTAGATGATATTATAGTAAGGAGTGCAAACGTCGACGAACATCGAGAGCACCTCAATCAAGTATTTAAAAAGATTCAGGATTTTGGATTTAAAGTCAAAGAATCAAAGTGTGAATTTGGTTTGGAGGAAATTAAATATTTAGGTCACATAATCAACAAAAATGGCAGATTTCCAGATCCGGAAAGGTCCATTGCGATTAGAAACATGCCGACGCCCACTAACGTGGCGACACTACAGAGTTTTCTGGGGCTCGCGAACTATTATCAAGCATTCATTAAAGGAATGTATAATCTAAGAGCTCCGTTGAATGAACTACTGAAAAAAGACAAGGCATGGGAATGGACGGTAGAATGTCAAAAAGCCTTTGAGGAAATTAAGAAAATGCTTACGTCCGACCTCTTTTTAACCCATTACAATCCTAAACTGGATATTGTAGTGGCAAGTGATGCTAGTTCATACGGGATAGGAGCATGTATTCAACACATAATGCCAGATGGTTCTAGAAAACCAATTGCGCATGCTTCGAGGGCATTACTCCCAGGAGAGCGAAGTTATTCACAGATAGAAAAGGAGGCGCTGAGTATCATTTTTGCCATAACAAAATTTCATAGGTACATCTACGGCAGACATTTCAGGTTAGAAACGGACCATAAACCTCTGATCACTATTTTTGGGTCAAAGAAAGGGTTACCCGTTTACACGGCAAATCGACTGTTAAGATGGGGAACCATTCTTCTCAATTATGATTTCCACATAAAACACCTATCATCCAAAAATATAATTCATGCGGATACCTTATCAAGACTCGTACCGAATAAAGATGAAGGATTCGAAGAAACAATCATTGCAAATATCAGAGCAGATTATGAGGTGAAAAGCATGGTAAACAACATTGTAAGAGAGCTACCGGTTACATCAAAAGAAATCAAAAAAGAATCTGAAAGCGATGATTTCATTTTAGGAATAAAAAGTAAAATGGTAGCAAATGACCAAAAAGTTCAGGAGATCTATTCAATTTGTGACGGAATTTTACTATATGGTGAGAGAGTAGTAGTACCAAAAAAGTTGCAGAAAAGAATCCTACGGGACTTTCATATGGGTCACCCGGGGATTAATAGAACAAAAAGCTTAATGCGAAGCTTTGTATATTGGAAAGGAATGGATGTGGATATCGAAAACATGGTTCATCGATGTAAAGGGTGTGCGTTAGCAGTTAAGGCACCACCTATAGTACACAAACCATGGCAAAAGACGGATCATCCGTGGGAAAGATTACACATTGATTTCGCTGGTCCAGTAGAAGATTATTACTACTTAATAGTGGTAGATAGCTTTACAAAATGGCCGGAAGTACTACGCTGCAAAAAGCCTACGTCCAATACCACAACTTTTTTGCATGAACTATTTGCACGGTTCGGTGTGCCAGAGTGTATTGTGAGTGACAATGGTACACAATTCACTTCTGACGAATTTAAGGAATTTTGTGAGTTATATCAAATTAACCACATAACGACGCCGCCGTATCATCCGAGATCCAATGGACTCGCAGAAAGATTTGTAGATACGTTAAAGCGCGCTCTGAAGAAAGCCTCAGGAGTTCCAACGGAAAAGGCGCTTCAGCAATTTCTACAAGTATACAGAATCACGCCTAACCAGAGAACACCATCAAACATGGCACCAGCTGAACTAATGTTCGCTAGGAAAGTTAAGTCAGTGTTTGACAAGCTTTTGCCAGGAAGAAATAGAATAAAGAACACTATGTATACAGCTAGAAAAAGATACACCCCCGGAGAGAAGGTCTTTTGCAAGTGCTATAGGAACAACATTGAGTTCTGGGAGCGAGGCATAGTGGACAAGAGAATCGGTGACCTGATTTACATAATAAAAGGGCCGAAGAATACTCATAAAAGGCACCAGAACCAACTCAAAAAATGCTACGTGCTAGAGCATGAAGAGAGTATACCGGATGAGGAGGAAGATCTCATTGATGTAATGTATGATACTTTTCAAGTAGAACCTCCGCAGAGTGCTCCTGAACCGAGAAGATCCGGTAGGAAACGAAAGTTCACGGACCCATTGGACGTGAATCCAAAACGAAAAAGATATTGAAAAAAAAAAAACAGATATATATATATGAACTATGCAAAGGGGATCTACAAAGAAATAACCATATCATCATCCCATATAGAAGCCAGTTTGAAATCCAAAAGGATTCCAAGGCTTGGGAGGGGGGTGTTGTGGTGGGATCCACCTAATCTGCATAGGTGACTACCAACTATATAAATAATGGTTGGTACCGGAAGACGAGGAGAAAGGGAATCACGAGATCCAACTAGAGACTCTGATCGACTGCGACTAGTCAACACATTCTCCAGGAACGTCTTCCCAGAAATATACAGAAATACTATATGTACTTATTGTGTACACTTTCTTGTTATAATACATTCTTGTTCTAAGTACATTTTGTGTTGCATTATTATTCCATGCAATAGGCGAGATTCAACATTGAGTCAAGACTCAACAGATACATTGAATGGAAATATATATTCAAACTTGAATTCTAATTATGAGTCACCACAAGCAAATTATGCAATTTCTTTCCTGTATTTTTATAAGTGAAAACTAAAAAAACTTGTAAAAGATCACAAAAAAGGTTACTGAATGGTTAACATGTGTGAGATCATAATAAATAAAAACAAAAAATCGATAAAGGTTTATATAACATAATACTTCCGGGCACAAACTATACGACAAAATGTTTTAAAATTGCATTGTTTATTGAAAATCGCGCTAAAACTGCTGCGCCGTATAACACATTACATCATTATATAGCTAAATTGTACAGTATAATTTCCTTTTGAAGTAAATGAAGTCCTTATTTGATGGCATAATGATTTAGTAATAATATGCTTGTGCCATGCATCTTGTCCATATAAAATTTGTGAAGCTTCAGTAAATTATAAATTTTATAAGGTTGTGCTATAAGGATTTCAATGATCACCGGAATGAAATCCCAACGCTAAGATTTTGAAGGTAAATTTAATCTTTAAACTCGTTTCCTAAAAAAAACGGTAACGATTTGGAAAAAAATATTTTGTGTTTTTATTTATGCTAAACCCCAATTTTCAAAATGAGTGAAATAACACTGTTCCAAAATAGACCTTTTCCCTCATGTCCATCTCATACCAAATTTCCCACAAACTTGGACCACAAACTTTGTGATATCTCTATCTCGGCTCGGGTTGTTTCCAGATTCATCAAACGTCTTGAATCTAAGAAGACAACCAGTGCGGATAAAATTGCTGCGGGCAATTAAGAACCTTAATCCAGGGTTATTTCTAAACTTGGCAAAGTTGTTTAATTACCGCCTGAAGGAGAAACGTTTCCCAGTCCACGGAAGGTGTTAGCTATATGCCCTTTTTAAAAGAATGCAGGTGAGCGATCATCCCCATCGCAATATCGCCCTATCAGCCTCCTTAGTGTCATCATGGGTCTATTATTAACAAGAAAGTTCTTGATCAATTCTACAGAAATAACGTCCTGAACGTCAAACAATATACACTTTGTTCCTTTAAGTCCATTGCTGATATCTTAACTATTATCATTATACATAGAATCGGTGACGCGCTCGATAAAACATTTATCATGAGAGGAATCACCTTTGATATCTCAAAGGCCTTTGGCAAGTTGTGGCATTACTACATAAACTCTCCAGATATGGCATCTCTGGAAGAGTTTTCTCAATTATCTTTTCTATCGGGTAGGCCTGTGAAAGTCATCGTAGGTCCTCTGAAGCCTATATCAGTGTAGTCATCCCAAAAGTCTTTCACCTTCGATCCTAATCTCTTTCTGCTTTACATTAACAATATGTCTAGGAAGATTCTCAGACTATTTGTAAATATATATATAGGATGGCGATATCACAGTTTATGTGTGCAACTCCAAGATGTAAGACCACCAGACGTTGGCAAATGATTTCTCTTCTGTTCTAGAGCCAACAGGTCAGTAGGGGAGAACCAGATTGTAACGTTCAATATCCCCCAAATCAAGCTAGTAATATTTTATCATTACCGAGTAGGCTATGAATTTTCTCTAGTCATGCTGAACGGCTGTAATTTCAATGGGGTTCCTTGTCTTGAACGGCTATTGGGACTCAGGCAAACCAGACTAAAAATACTGGAAAAATGGTCAGTTCATTGTGCCGCTCCAGAAGTACCTGACTCCTCATGCAATGTGCTGTCTTTATAAGAGTTAGATCAGACAGAAAATGGAGTATTGCTACCATATATTTACTGAAACTGCCAAATCCTAACTTTCTAACCATGGCAGAATTCTAAAGGCGTTTACGGGTCATTTTGGCCGATTATTCCCCACTTTAAATCATTTTTCCTATAGAGGAAAGGTTGTAGTCTCCCGCTACTCTATCCATTGGAAATTTCCAGACGAGATGCATTCATTAGTTCTACCAGTTTGTACCATTATACCCTGGATCCACTATGTCACGTAAATAGCGTTGAATTATCGTCATTTCATTCGTATTTCATTTGTAAGGAGGAAGTTTCACGCAGTTTCTTCCGTAGAGCTGTTACTTTATGGAACATACTCTCGAAGGATATTTCCCCGATCGCTAGGATCTTCACCTCTTCAAGCCTAGAGTCAACTTACATATTCTCATAATATACATTTCTTACTTCCTCCCTTTATATACTCAACCTCAATCAGTAGCCTTCTACCTTTAGTGACTACCGGGCCTTGCATTGAGTGAATAATAGTATTAATATGCAGAAAAGATTTAATATTGTGCGCAGGCGTATGTAACGTCACCGCAAAGACAGCTGACACTATAAATCTTAGAGGTGCAAAAATCACTTTATATGCCAAGGGAAAACAAAAAAAAAACTAACAAAAAACAAAAAAAAAACTAACAAAAAACAAAAACAATGATAAATCTAAAAGCATTTGACAGAAGAACACAAATTCCAGTATACAGGTCTTTCTTTTCATCTTTTGGGGCGTCATTAGCTTGGTTAAGGAGCTATTGGATGTTACAAGCCGGTTTTTCCCTCGTCGAGCTGTTGCAGCTAGGTCAGAGGAGAGATCAGCTGTTAGACTCTGATCATACAACGTTTTGTTATAATTTCGCCACTTGACTTTTTGGACACCTCACGTATCATACTAAATCTGATGTTACAAATATTGAGACTAAACTTCGGCATCAACAATCTGATGATCTGACCCAGAACAATAACGTTTTTCATGCAATTAAATATTGCTTTATGACAGTCTCGCTAAATAACGCTGTGATGACAGCAACGAAAGAGATAAATAGAGTGAAAAACAAGCTGGAATAAAAATATCCGTTATCTCATACCTCTCTTCTTTTTGTTCGTGTCTTTTCATTCTCTTACTTATCCGTGTCAGTATTTGTTGCCTGCTCTTGTTTTTAATGAAATGTTATACAAACATAGATTAGTTTCATATTTAAAAAAAAAAGGAATAAGCAATGTTTTCTATTTTTTTCTCCTTTATCTTTCTTTCTAATTTTTAATCCCTTAACCCCAGCAAGGCAATAAAACTACTAATACGCAGGTGGTTACAGGGTGTGAAAGAATATAAGAAAAGGGGAAACATTATTAAGGAGCGAGAAGAATAAAAGAACAAGAATCCAGAAGACAGAAGATAAGGATTCAAGTTGCATTTAAATTTGTGAAAACCAAACTTGACTGGAAAAGCATGAAACGACAAGCGAGTTCTACAAGCGAGAAGTGCGAGAGAAGAAACTGTTAGCATAGAACTTACGGTTGCTTCCAGCCATTTCAAATGTAAAATGATGAAACTTTGTCACCAATCTAGTATTGCGTTTAAATTCATAAAGTCTAGGTACCATAGAGGAAACTTCATTCGAACAATTACCATGAAAGTATTTACTGAAAAGGCACAGAGAAGCTAAATTACGGCGATGGAAAATTGACTGAAGCCGAGATGACAGGTTAGGACCAACAATATTGTAGATTCTTCTTTGGATTTTATCGAGGAGCTCTAAATATATTACTTTATTAACGCTTTTCCATCTTTGTCTACCTTTCAGTCTTCGCTCAAATCCTATTAAGTTCAAGCCAGCTAGTTTATTTTTTCTGACCTCTTCATCAATTTCCCATCATTATAGATTTATATACATTTATGTTTTATTTTCACCTGGATTATCTTTTCGTTTGTTTTATTTTATTTTAGCCGTTTTCAGTATCTGTCTTACACCTTCTTTCCTCTTCCACGTCCTATTCCCAATTCCTCTATTATCTCGCTTTTTTCCAGTTATGTCTCGCTTTATATTATGTAGGTGTCTCGGTCAGAAAATTTAACTGATTCCAGTTTAAATGAGCAAGGAATCGGGCACTGTGTTCCTTTAATGCGCTGCTTTTACACTTTTTACTGTCCATCAGCATGGCTGATGCTAACTTTCTCATTGCACCATCTCGAATTAAAGTTTTCGGCTGAAATGAAGTGAAAAGTGTATATTGCTAAATCTGAAGGTAAGAAATTTAGTTCATTTTTTCGTTGAAGACAGTTTTTTCTCGCCAGAATCTATCTTATATATTTATAAGTGTTCCATTCGTCCATATTGTGAATATTGCTGCCACATCCGGTCTGGTGCTTCTGATACATACATTCAGAGATTCTTGATAAAATCCAAAAGAAGAATCTGCAATGTTATTGGTCCTGGCCTGACATCTCGGCTTTAGTCCCTTTCCCACCGCCGTAACCTAGCTTCCCTGTGTCTTTTCGATAAATACATCTCTGGTTAATTTTTCGGATGAACTTTTCTCTATGCTATCTAAACTTTATGAATTTAGGCGCAGTACTAGATTGGGGACAAGGTCTCATCATTTTACAGCTGAAATCGTTAGATGTAACCGTAAGTTCTATGCTAACCGTTCCCTCTATTACACTTCTCACTTGTGGAATTCTCTTCCGGCTTCTTGCTTCCCAGTCAACTTCAAAGCTTCAAAAATTTAAATGCAATGTCAATCGTTATTTTCTACCATATTCATTTATTATCGTCTCTCCTTACTAGTGGATTTTTCTTACATTCTCTAAAACTCAGTAACCTCTTGCGTCCTAGTGGCTTTATTTATAAATACGTGCTTGGGGTGAAATGTTTTAAAAAAAGAGAGAAAAAAATGGTGTTTTGTTATCGAACGATATTCATTGTTAGTATTACTCCCGTTAAACTTCTTTTTGTTATCTGAAATTTTAGGTTGGCATCTTTCATTATTTAATGACTTATTTATTTATTTATGACTTATTCGAACTCGTCCCTCCCAGATATGACTGAACAATTACTGTGACGTTGTACGTGACTCAGTTAAACTCAGTAAAGATGTAGTTATTTGAAATTAGTTTGTTCTTGTGTCTTCTCCAGGGAATAAGAAAAAATAACATCATTCTTCTACGAAAGGAATGTTCTTTTCTCCACATAAAATGTCAAATGCGTAGTTTTATTTCAAGAAAACCTGATGAGGATCGTGTGGGTTTGCGAGTTGTGGTATTAGAAACACGTGTGTAACTTCTGATAGAATATTAAAAGCTCCAACGACAAGAAAATGGCCGGACTTGAATTAGGTCTGACTGAAGATGAAAAGAAGACAAACAAGACCGATATATATATATATATATATATATATATATATATATATATATATATATAAAAACAAATATATGTATTAAACAATACAATTTTACAATGGACAATAACATTTGTGTGTGTGTAAATATTTGTGTTTGTTCTTTGGTGAATGTTCGTACGTACGTGTATGTGTGTATAATGTTCATGGCGTCTTCCCACAAGTGGGAAACGCTGTCTTTGCGAGAGCTCACATTGTAGAGGTGTTCGCTGAAATGAAGAAATGAAAAAGAGAACGAGACAAGAAGTCGCCCAGTATTTATGGTATAGGGACAGAGACCCCTAATGACAATTAGGGAACTAAGGAGGAGCTAACTCCGACAGACCCGTCTTCTCATATGAACAATGACGATCGAATAATCGTCCAGTTTAAAGCCAAATAGTAATAATGCAACCAAGAGGACTTATAAAATTCTAAGATATATTTTTTTCCTTCCAAGTAATTCGCATTGAATTTGAAGTTTTTTTTTATTTTGGAAATGTTTAATATAACCTATTGGCTAAAAACCGGTTTCATCCAAGATGCCTAATGAATAACAAGATTTAAAGAGAAAAGCGATCGCTTTTATACGTCAACATCCTGTTTACTTTTCAATAGATATTGACATGGAAATATTAATAAGTCTCGTATTATAAAATAATTGAAACTTATTTCGCTTATTAGCGTATATGCAAATATTTCGAGTTTAAAATATCAACAGAAATAATGGATTTATTTTTAAATCTATATTTTTAATCAATTCACTCTTGCTACTTTATTATTATTATAGTGGATACACCCTATTCGAAATAGACGCCCCAGTTTTATTTGTTAAACAGTGTGTATTACGTCTTTCGGTTTGCGTATTCGAGCAAAATGCGTTCCCAGGGAGGGATTGAACCGGTATCCACCTTCGTGGAAGAAACCACCGATTACCGCTTGGCTCCGGAGAACGGCGGAGCAAGCGTGGCTCAGAAAGCGGTAAAGCACACTGGGTGCAACGGTGGTCTCCCCTACAAAGGGAGATGTAGGATCGATCCTTGCCTGGGAGCGTGTTTTTCTTTACTAAATTTTCTCGAATGCGTAGACCGATTCAATAAATAAAAATGAGGCGTCTATTAGAGTAGTAAGTTTGAAGAGATAAAGTTTGCAATATGCAAATGCGCACATATCAAGCAGGGCGGAACAAAATAAAAAACTGGGCGGCGGGTTTAATCAGGCCTTTAAAAAAACTGGCGTCGGTGAAATCGGATGTTAAGTTTTAAAGAATCCAGATTCTACATTTTATTTATATGATTGTATTCATATCTACATATCTATCTATCTATTTATTTATTTCATTCTCTTCATTATCTATCTATCTATCTATCTATCTATCTATCTATCTATCTATCTATCTATCATGTAGATGAGACTGAAACTTGGGTTAAATGGCGCAGGTTAAATCGAATGTTAAGTTTTAAAGAATCCCGGTTCTACATTTTATTTATATCATTCTGTTCATATCTATCTATCTATCTATCTATCTATCTATCTATCTCATTCTGTACATATCTATCTATCTATCTATCTATCTATCTATCTATCTATCTATCTATCTATCTCATTCTGTTCATTATCTATCTATCTATCTATCTATCTATCTATCTATCTATCTCTGTCCGCCATTATCATGCTTGATGCTATCTATCTATCTATCTATCTATCTATCTATAACATTCTGTTTATACCTATCTATCTATCTATCTATCTATCTATCTATCTAACTATCTATCTCATTCTGTTTATACCTATCTATCTATCTATCTATCTATCTATCTATCTAACTATCTATCTCATTCTGTTCATATCTATCTATCTATCTATCTCGTTCTGTTCATATCTATCTATCTATCTATCTATCTCATTCTGTTCATATCTATCTATCTATCTCATTCTGTTCATATCTATCTATCTATCTATCTATCTATCTATCTATCTATATATCTAATTCTGTTCATATCTGTCTGATTGAATATAAATTATTTAATGTCGATGTTAAATTAGTGATATTTTGAAAATCCTTTTTATTCGCCTTCAAAGTTCAGCTCGAAGCTTTTCTTTATTTATTTTTCCACGCCTAGTTGTCAATGAAGGAAATGTCATTAAAACATGAACCGGTGAACTTCTGTGATTAAAGCAAGGTTAAGAAGTAGTAACAGTCATAAACTGTGTACATACCAAAAACGGAAAGGCGATAGTTAAATTTGTGATGGAGTCTGAAGGGCGTTCTGTCGACATGTATGTACATGTGTGTTTTATAAGATCTAGAAATACATTTATAAAATAAACAATCCATATGGTAAAAGAAGAACCGATTCACTCTCCATCGCACAATGTCTTTGCATCCACCTCTGTAATGTATATGCGTATGTCTGTATTGCGTGCAAGTGATTGCACACTTATTCTTCTATGTGCCGTGTCCCTTCAGGACGCCGTCGATCACGGGTCTCCTCATTTTCCTTTCCTTTGTAGCTCTTAATAAAATTTGACTTTTTGCCATCTCTCAAGTTACGCAGTTTCTTGTCTGATCACCGAAGTTGAGCAACATTGAACCTGGTCAGTACCTAGATGGGTGATCGCTTTGGAATATGACGTGCTGAAAGCCCCTACCAACATGCATTAGGCAAGCGTGGTAGAGTAATGGCCCATGCCTCCCCAGAAATCTCTCTCTCTCTCTCTCTCTATATATATATATATATATATATATATATATATGTGTGTGTGTGTGTGTGTGTGTGTGTGTGTGTGTGTGTGTATTGTCGTCCACAGACAGACTGTTTCGCTTTTTCACAGCTCATCAGTGTTGGTAGAAATCCGATTGCCTCAAGACGGGATCGAAACCCGACTAATTTGCTATTAGTAGGAGATTTTACTCCTAAGCCATATATATATATATATATATATATATATATATATATGTGTGTGTGTGTGTGTGTGTGTGTGTTTATGTTATAAATTTGGCTATATAAATGGAGTTATAAATTAATGACATTTGGAAGAAAGTTCATGTTTTTTCGAAACATACTTTCATGTACTTTTTCCAATTGTTTATATATATATATATATATATATATATATATATATATATATATATATATAAATATTGTGTATGTGCGCGTGCGTGCGTGTGTAGACATTGGAATCAATACTGTATGGGGACTGTCAGTTTCATGCTTTACTGTGATCTTTAGACCAAAATTTCATTGGACTATGAAACTGACAAACACCATGCAACGTTGATTCCTATGTCCACACCACTTATATCTATAAAAGCTCTATCTCCAAACTTAATTACTCTTCCACAATTAATATATATTTTTTAATCATTTCGCCCAAATCAAGGCGTGAATGCCTCTAGTACGCAGGGCTTTAAAGACAGTGAAACTGAGAGAAAAGACTGGGTATGGAGGGTATTGAGGAAACGATAAAAAGGATTCAAGAAGATGGCGATTGACGTTGCATTTAAATTTTTGAAGATTGTACTTATCAGGGAAAGCAAGTAAACGGAAGCGAGTTCCAGAGGCGGAAAATGCGAGAAAAGAAACTGTTGGAGAATTAGCGGTTACATTTAACCATTTCAACAGTAAAAGGGTGGGACCTAGATGCCAATCTAGTAGCGCGCTTAAATTCATGTAGTCGAGTGACCAGGGAAAACATAATATATATATATATATATATATATATATATATATATATATGATTTTGATATCAAAATCAAGCGTACTGGGTATGACAATAAACTACATTCAGCCGCAAGGCCTCTGGTCGGGAGGTTTTGAGGAGCATGGAACCACTACTTAATTTCTGTTTTTCCCAAGCTCACCCTGTCCCGTGGTGGTAGGACCTGCTAGTCTTCCAGTTATCAGTAAATATTCAACTCCCAAGCTGTGGTCAAAATACTATGAAAATATAAAAATAGATTTTTATAGTAAAATTACCAGCAATACTTTTTGGGAAAAATCATATCAGCAATACATTTGACTGTCGAGGAAACACTCTTTACAAAAATAGGTAAATGAGACCTGATCTACAAACTGATTCTATTCATACGAATCTATCGTAAAAACTTTTTTGACATTAAATAACCCATTGAGGTGTTGATATGCCAGAAAACAAAATAAACCAAACCAAAATCAAGCTAGTACAAAAATTTAAATATGTGAAAAGTGTTAATAGAAGATGGAAAATGCAACACTGAAATCCGAAGGCGCGTTGGGATAGCGAAAGAAGCCTTCCAAATAGAAGACGACTATTTGATTTAATCTAATCATTTCCTTCAAATCCTGAAATGAAGGTCGTTCTGAACACGAACGATTCAAGATCCTTTCTTATGAATTCTGGTGTCCCCAAGGCTCTATCATGGGTTCTACATCGTTTCTGATCTTCATCAATGATCGTCCTGACGTCATCAGCTCCCAAGTAGGCATCTATGCAGATGACACTACCATTTACTTCTGTCTCGATAGTAAACCCGGCAACGCTGACATAGTCAACCTGGCCGCTGCTCGAGAAAAGGATCTTCAATAAGTGGTTAACTGGGGCATGAAATGGCTTCTAAATTCTAATGCCTCTCATTTAGCCACCACAGAGACAATTCTCTGTCCGCCATTATCATGCTTGATGCTAGACTCTCTCTGTGCCTTCGCCTTACGCTTTCGAATGACTGGAATAATTGCATTGAATCAACAGCTGCATCTGCTGAAAGGAAAGTTGGCTCACTGTGTCGTGCCAGAAGATTTTTCTCGTCAGAGTCCATCTTACATATCTATAAATTTACCATTCGTCCGTGTATTGTTACCATATCTGGCCTGGTGCCCCAGCTGTTCATCTCAAGGTTCTGAAGGATCATCACAACTCTAGTCACTTTCTTATGTGGCTTCCTTTTGTCTTTTTTATGAATATTACCATGGCTACTGTTCTGTCGAATTTTTTTCCCTGGTTCCCAGACTGCATAAATTATACATAAATTATTAGCATCTAGGTCCCTTTTACCATTGAAATAGTTAAATGTAATTGTCACTTGTACTCTAACAACTTCTTCCCTCGCACTTCCAGCCTGTGGAACTCCCTTCCGTTTGCTTGATAACTCAAAAAATTCTCCTGATGTCTTGAACCCCGTTCATCTTTTATCCTCCACTTATTCCCCCCATACACAGTTTTTTTTCTCTCACCTTCACTCTGTGTAACCCCTTGCGAACCAGTGCCACACCCGCTTTGCTTGGAGTGAAATACTTAAAAAACGGTTAGCAAAGAATTAAGAAACAGGAACATTTCAGTAGAAACAAAGGCAAGAGTTCTGTTACATGGGCTTTTATGTAATATCTGTCTTCCTATATATCTGGGCATTGATGGAAAATTTCCTTACAGATGAAGAATAAACTCGAATCTACAGAAATGTGGTTCTACAGAAGGATGCTGAGGATACCAAGAACTGAACATATAATGTGACATTCACAGTTCATATTAAAGACAAGAGGATTAGAAGGAAAAAGCGCATAATCCCTGCCTAAGAGTTGGTTAAGTAGTTGGCAGAACAGGGATTAGGGGAGGTATCGAAAAGACAAAAATTGCTATAAGCTACAAAAGATTGCGGGAATCATGTTCGCTCACGCCCTAAAATGACACGGCACAGAGAAGCTACAGCCCATATATATATATATATATATATATATATATATATATATATATGATATTAGTGGTCAATACATACATACACACATATATATATATTTTCAAGAGGATATAATCCAGGTAGAGCTCAATGTCCAGGACAGAGCAAGAATATAATATAAAAGGCTCAACCACTAATATTCCATGGTTATAAATTATTACATTGGAATCGTAATCACGATCCAATTCATCAGACCTACAAATTCAAAAAGAAATCGGAAAATTATATATATATATATATATATATATATATATATATATATATATATATATATATATATATATATCTGTGTGTATATATATATATATATATATCTGTATATATATATATATATATATATATATATATGTATGTATGTGTGTGTGTGTGTGTGTGTGTGTCCTAAATAATTTCCTCTAGCCGCTCTTCTCTTGATTAACTATCCGGCACTCCTCTCATGAGGTGACCGGCACCCAATCACGTGAAAACGATATGATCGTTTATCGGCTTCGTGGCCATTCACCTTACAGCCGTCTTCTCTCGTTTTCCCTCTATCTTCCTCCCTCCCCTTTCCCCCTCTCTCTGTGTCCCTGTTTCTCACACCTCACCAAATGTTGAGCGGTAACTTTATAAGAAACTTCGAAAGCCAGCCTCTGTCACTATAAACTTTTCAAGACTAAAAGTGAAACAGTTAAACTCTCGTAGAAAGTGACTTTTTTGTCGGAAGAGAAAAACTTCGAAAATTTTTTGTTTTTATCGCAGCAGCAATTCAATTAGGAAAAAGTGTTACGCCGATGGTAGAGAGTTGATCTTGACTTTACTTATCTGATCTGTCTTATAAATAACTTTGAACAAGGACCAAAGAAAGTTTGGTTTTCAACTGGAATTCCGAACAAAATCTTCCTTTAAAACCTACTTGAATTCTATTTTCGAAAGTTTTGACAGAAAAAAAAGGAAAAAACCACGATGCAGTGAGTATAATTTTCTTAAATTTCTTTTGATTGAAAAAAAAATCAGTCTTTCCTCGTTGGAAAGTTACCAACGGCATTTTTTCCCAGGAAAATAGTGTCATTATGGTCACATTGCAATATGGCTAAAACACCTTCCTGTTTTTTATTAAAAAACAGAAGAAAGGGCTTAAAATTCAGAAAGTGTTATATATATGTATATATATATATATATATATATATATATATATATATATATATATATATTCCGCTTTATGAATTTATTTGAACAAATTATCTACAAAAAAGAGAAAAGTGATTCTGTTATGAAAGGTGAGATAGGAAAAAAACGGGGCGTTAGGTTAATATTTGTACATTTTCTTTTTCGTTTATAGATACTTTGTTCAAATAAATTCATTTCATTTTTTGCCTTGAAAAAGTCAACATTGGGCGAAGCGCGTCGGCTAAAACTACATAGTTTTCGTATTGTCTTTTATCCTTTATATATATATATATATATATATATATATATGTGTGTGTGTGTGTATGTATGTCTGTATGTATGTATAAGGGATCAATTTCCACTATTTAAAAACATGCTGTCTACTCAAACAAGTGTATACACCGGAATAATGTTTTGATTAATATATATATATACATATATGTATATATTTATATAAAAATTTCCGATAGAGTATATCGGTAAAAGGACAAAATGAATAAAGAAAAAATGAAATCCTATCTCAGTCGACGCGTTCCGCCCTCTGTAAACTTTATCAAGGCATTTGTGCAACTTTATCAAAGCATTTGCTTTGATAAAATCCCACAAAATCTGCATGACTAGAACGCTATTTTAAAATAATGTTTCTCATCCAATACAAGTTCCAAGAGCCACTCAAGGTAGAGGGTTACTGAATAAGTTTGTTGCGAGAGCTTAAAGAGGTCGCAGTAAGAAGTGCACATTATGAGGAAAGGCAGGATATATACAAACTGGCCCTAGAATTTAGGTGGTTAAGATTGTAGTGATCAGGGAAGCATCCTCTCAGTACTACATCATGAAAGAGCTCCCCACCTAAAAAAAAAAAAAAATGCGACGTGCTTCCCATTAAAGGTATTTACCAGATCGCCCAAGTCCCTACCGAATGTAAAACAAGGTCAAGGTTTAAAGTAGGTATAACGGCAAAAACATGGGAAATTGCCCCCCCTCGGCACTTTCTATTTTGGGGCCGCCTCAGGCACCGAGCAATAAACCCAACCTCTCCCGAAGGAGAAGTAGTGCCTAGGGGCAAGGGCCTTTGGGGCTTGGGCTTAATATTTTTTTTAACTTCCCGCATAGGTTTTCACCTGCAACAGGTAATAACTTAATACTAGTTTAGTGTAAATCTTGGGAACCTTTAAATTCTCTATTAACCTCTTCCTGATCTTTCATTGCAATTATTCCTCCTGTGGCGATGTTTTATTTTGCTTAATTTGTCAACGAAGGTGGAAGGAACCCCCCCCCCACACACACACAAATGGAGTTGGCGGAAATGTCTCAAATATTTTGGTATCGAAATTGTGTTTGTGTTTGGAGGTTAGAAGGTGCGATTACGAGAAAGGTCAAGGGCGCGGTTACTTTTTTTGTTTGAACCTGCCTGATCAGAGCAATTGCAATCGAATTAGGAAAGGTCATCTGCTGTCATCTTTAGTTGCTTGGTAACGAGCACATTCTGTGAGAATTGTGTGCAGAAATAGTGAAAGTGGTCGAAAGGAATAGAGATCGCATAAAAGCTGTCGATATGCGACGGTGAAGAAAAGAAAGAATGTATGAAGAAGTAAGTGAGAAAAAGAGGGAAATTGGACTTCATGGAGAAAAGAAAGGAAGGAGAGAAGAACAGGATAATAAAGCCGATGCAACGATGTCAATTATAGAGAAGAAATAAAAAGGATGAGAAAAATGGAGAGGAAGATGAAAAGAAAATAAGAGGGAGTAAAGAAGGGAAAAAGAATGGAAAAGGAAAAGAAGTGCAACAAATAAAATGAGAGGAAATGTGACAGAGGAGAAAAGGAAAGAGCGGAAAAGGAGAAAAATAAAAAAGAAGGAAGGTAGAAGAAAAAATAAAACAGAGAAAGTAAAGAGAAAAGGAAATGAAGTAGAATACATAGAAGAAAGAAAAAACAAAGAAGGGAAGAAAATATTATTGAAAAAAAAGGAGGTGAAAATATTAGAAAAGAGCAACTGAAAGAAAGAAGCTCTTCCACAAAAGAAGAAAATAAGGTTTTAATTTCTTTAGCTTTTCTTACCTACCTTTCTTTCTTCACGTCCCATTTCCTCTTTCTCATTCTCCATTGCTTTTCCCAATTCTCTGGTCATGAACGAAAGGCAATTTATGTCTATCTGGCTTACCTCTCTCTCATATATATATATATATATATATATATATATATATATATATATATATGATAAGTACATAAGTATATAAATTATTAGGAGGATTTGAAATAATCATAATTATGAAATTGATCGAGGCTAGAAGAATCCTTAACAGAATGTAGAAAGCACTGAAAAATATGGAACGCTTTAAAATTTGCATGTCATCCTTGCGCACTTGAAACGATACAGAGAAGATTAGCATGGCCCCTGCGCAAGGATGACATGCAAATTTGTAAAGCGTTCCATATTTTTCAGTGCTTTCTACATTCTGTTGAGGATTCTTCTGGACTCGACGAATTACTTAATTATATGTATGTATGTATGTATGTATGTATGTATGTATGTATGTATATATATATATATATATATATATATATATATATGTATATATATATATATATACAGTGTAACCCGGATATAAGAGACCCGGATATAAGAGAGATTTTCACTGGTCCCAAATTAGAGCCTGTGTTAATGTATATATAATAGACCAAACACGGATATAAGAGAAACCCGGATATAAGATACTTCTTCTCCGGCCCCGACAACTCTCTTATATCCGGGTTACACTGTATATATATATCAAGTATGTGGTGCAGTTCAATTTAGATTACAATGAATCATACATTTTTATCATTAACTTCTATATCTGTTTTCTGTATGAATGATTCATTGTAATATATATATATATATATATATATATATATATATATATATATATATAATGTATATCTTAACCTAACTAAGGCGATGACACTGTGAATAGGAACGCCTTGTGAACAATTCTAAGAAAACTAGGTTGCTCACCTGAATTTGTCAGGCTGCTTAAAGAGTTGCACAGCAACATGAAAGCCAGGTTGAACTTCAATGGTACTCTGAACCAATTTCTGCTAACAATGGTGTGAAGCAGGGCGATATACCTGCGCCTACTTTATTTCCCATTTTTTTTGCTGTGATGCTCACACATACCTTTAGCATTGGTGTTTATTTGCGTTTCCGAACTACCGGGTAATCTTTTGATCTGCTCTCTTAAAGGTATTTCAGCAAGTTATTTGTGAGTTTCTTTGATGCCGACCTGATGATGCCGACCTCGTGGCTCATACCGAAGATGATATGCAAATCATCATGAATCTTTTTGCTATATTTAAAAGAATCCACATTATGAAAGAAAGACGTTTGTGGCTTTTCTTTTCTCTTTAAATATTTAAATATAAAGTTTCCAGTGTCATCTGGATGTTTCGGTTTTCGATAACCATTATCAGAATCGATCTGACAATATATGTTCAAAATTTTCCATGAAAACCATAAATATGGTCCGAACAAAGAAAGATAAATAGAACATCTTAAACAATGATCTTTCTTTGGTCTGCATCAATCCGTCTTCTGCGAGTGCGCGCGTGTGTGTCTAATATTTTCCCATGGAACTCCGATACATTTAATCTTATTCGAAGTAGAAGTAGGCAGAATCCATAGATATGGTCGTAGACAGACTTGACAGGGAGCGAACCGTTGTATCTAGGAAGAAATCACAGATAATACGATCGTAGACAGGACTGCCAGGGAGCGACCTTTTGATCCTGGGAAAAACGCGCAAATAATATGATCGCAGACCGAATTGCCATGGGGCGACCCTATGATTCTAGGAAGAACTCACAGATAATATGACCGTAAACAGAATTGTCACGGAGCGACCTTTCGATCTTAAACTGAACGCATAGACAATAAAACCGTAGACAGTTGCCAGGAAGCAACACTTTAATCCTAGGAAGAACGCACAGATAATATGATCGTAGATAGAAGTGCTGTTACATACATAAATAACCCCTTCATTTTGACATTTTTCCTAAATTAATAGAATATTATTGCGAACATTATATATCTACGTTGTAGGCAACGTTTCTTGCATAATCTCTAAATTCACTGACACTTAAATATAAAATATAACTGCTCACAGGATCCATTAATAATTAATATCTAACTATATATCTACCATAAGAACAAAACGTGTGGTATTTTCACTCCAGCAGCTAGAATTCGCGTATGCTATAAGCTGCCTTGGTTGTCAGAAAAATGTTGCATGTATAGCTGAGAACCATTGGTAGGAGTATGAAACAAATAAATTGAAGGCCTAATCTTTCTGCTTCATTTATAAAGTGTTCACATTTTAGAAAGTTAGATTCTATATTTCTCTCGGCTGTCAGATAAAAAGTGAATGGAGAGATTTCATGTAATTTCATTTTTTTTTTATATATAGTTGCTTTTGTACAACTTAACATTCAACTCTAGATTAAAAAAAAAAGTTTCCGACGAGAAGAAAGACGCTGAAAAGGGTAGGAGACCAAGATGAGGGCAATAAAAGAGGAAGGGACTAAGAAGTGGAAAAGAGGAGGAGATCAAGAAGAGTGAAAGAAAAGAGGGGCAGATCCATGAGAGTCAAAGAAAAGGGAATCAAGAAGAGGAAATGGAGAGAAAAGTGAAGGTGCATAAACAGAGATACTCTTTTGTAGAAAATACAAGTGCGGTCTGAAATTGTCATGCTATTGCGAATAATTTGGGAGCTTTTGGTTCCTCGAACAAAATAATAGTGCCTCGGAGAAGATTATTTGTAAAATAATAAGTGTTCCATACCAAATAAGAATCAAGGGCGGGAGGAAATAATTTAATCCCCCCGGCACTTGTGTTTGGTACACAAAGTAAGAAAATAGGAGGGATATATAAAATAAATCGTGGGAAGAGAAGAGAAAAAGAGATACAAGAACAAGGGAAAAATTAGAAAAAAAAAAAAAGAAAAGAAACAAAATAAAACTGGAAAGAAAAAGGGAGCAAGAGGAAAGATGGAAACATAGAGACAAAGGAGAAGAAAATGAGGGAGATAAAAAGAGGAAGAGAGAAAAAGAATGGAACAGAAGAAAAGGAAAGTATGAAGAAATGGATGAGCAAAGCAGGAAAAGACCATAAAAAAGGCCTGCTGAAGGGAAGAAAGACAGTAAAGGTAAAAGTAAAAATATTCTGTTCAGCAACACTTGAGTTATTCAAGGACATTTTTATGCTAGGGAATTGACGAAGTAATTAAAATAATTGTTGGAACATCTTCAAAAAACGCGTGAGGTTTTATAAAGCCGTTTATTCCTAGACGCTTGTCAGCGAAGTTGATTTATTGGAATTTTCTTCTACCCATCATCTGTTTGGTAACTACGTTGACATCAACTTTGGCATTACTTCATGCCGAATAAATAATAAATAAATAAAAACACAGAAATGTTCCGTCACCTTTGAACGCCATTTACTGAATAATTTTAACAGTCTTAATCTATTTGATCGCTTTTAAGCTGGACTGATCTCTTAATGCAAATTGATTCAACGTCAATCATTTGTTCGTCTTAGCTTTGATATATTTTAATGCATTGCAGCTTTTAAAGGCATTTGAAGGGTTGTTTGATCGACACATTTCAGCATTGATCTTTATTCTTAGCGTTCAGGTCTAAAATGCTACACAACTTACGACTCCATTTTGCGCCACTGTAAAATGTTATATATATATATATAAAATTTCAAACAGTAATTATCAATATTACTATAGTTCGTTTAGTACAGTAGAAAGCTAGACGAAGTAAAGATGGATAAAATCATTATGATAATTATTCATCCAAGCGAGAAAGATTTGCTTACCTGCTTTAAAAATGGGCACTCAAAACTGGCTTTTAGCGGGATTTTCGACATTGACCTCGGGCATTTAGTAGATTGATTTGTTTTTTTTTTGGCCCATCAACCCTTTCCTGGTTATTTAAAACCATAAAATATGTTTACATTGTAAGAATTCTTATCTTTTTGGGGGGTAACAAGGATTTAGTGATATAAGTCTTACTAATTAACCCATAGATGGGGGAGAGGTGAATATAAGTGTGTTGTACGAATTTCATATTATAATCAAAATTTTACGTTTAACTAAAATAAATCTTGGAACATTGGCGTGACTATATAAAAAACAGTTTTCGAAAACTTTGTTTTATTAGGAGTTATACAAACTTTTGATGGCTTTCCTTATTCAGTAGACGTTTCCATCATTATGAAGAATTGTAAGATTATTATGAGTGAAGTCAATTTGTCTCTTGCAAATGAAAATTCTGCATATTTTTCTTTCTTTTTTTTTCAGAGATCTCACCTTTAATCAGTACCTTTCTCCGAAAGAACCCAGCTATAAAAGCTACCGACGTCTCTCAAACAGTGCAGCACTGTACAATGGCCAGGGTTTCTATTCATTACCGTCTTCGATGGAAATTGCGGCCAGACAAGAAAACGCAAACGAAAGTGAATGTGAAACTAAAAATACACTAACCGTCAGCATCATTGGTCTTTTTCTTCTTGTCATCAGTTTCGCCTACGCCATTATTATCTCAGCAGTCTGCAGAAACTTTTTAGGATGGAAATCAAATGCCTTCAGTAGAGGTGAGTATTTTCTGATGAATTAATGTTAAAAAGTGCCTAGCTCAAAAGCAGGATGATAGTTTTTTTTAGTATCTGTCTATATTTCTGAGATGAGGTATTATGTACACTATTTACATTATTCAGACTATTGTCCTCATCTTTGTCGCCATATTTATTACGACATTTCGGCCGTTGTACGCTCTGGCCTTCGTCAGGTAGTTGGAATGTCGAACTGAACCCTTTATTTCGCTCACTGGGGTTGACTGTTCTAGTTCCACGTGCCATGTTTAATGGATGTCAGTTGTCAGTTATCTCCTCTCTCCAAGTTCTCCACTGCCTTAACCGGGTATTGAACTCACACTCTTTGGGTCCTTTCACTGGATCTAACTAACGCCTTTATCCACTGTGCCATGTGTCCTTGGGAACATCGATGTATGAATTTCTAGGTATTATAAGTCTAATGTCTTCAGCAACCGTTTTTACCAGTGCTCATATTGCAATTTTGGCTGTTATCATTTCATGTTTTTACCATAGCTCATATTGCAATTTTTTTATTATCGCTTTTCTCTGGCACTTCTTATTACTGGTTCCCATTTTGTATTCATTTCTATGCTTGGTCGGCTCAGGAGATTTTTGTGTTCATTTGTCCATATGCGAGAATTTCCAAACAGAAAATATAACTAAATATAAAATAAAACAAAGTAACTTTTTCATGGTTTTTATGATTTATGATAATTGCCCTAGGATTTGGGGCAAATAACATAAAAGTTTTGGCAAGCTTGGAACTTTGTGCCCGCAAAAAACCGGAGCGTGAAAAGGATGTTTTTTTTTTTCAATTGATACTACTATTATTTTAACTCCTCGGAAATGTTTATTTTTTGAAAAGCGATGATTAGAATTGTAATATAACCTAAACATATCATGAAAGGGAATTTAAACATTGTCTTTGTTCTTAGGAATTGACAACAAAAATAATAAACACTATTTATGGTTCGAAATACAGAAAAATAAATAAAAAATATTCTTAAACCAAACTTGAATATATGAAAAATTGCTGCCCAAATACACGCAATTCAAATTACACATATCTGGATACAGACGTGGTGTTTCTGAAAAGATCACGATCCTACCTTTTTCTCAGAACAATATTTTGATTACCAAACATGAGAATACATATTTTGGTAAGGACTGAGACCTTTTAAGTCTACTACCGTGAAAATACAGTAGTGATCGTGCAGGTTAATCGGTAAATGAGAATAAATCCAATCTTATCCAACAAATAATATAAATAACAATTAGTAATCCTTTGTCAAACGTTCAACCAAAGCCTTGTCGTTGTGCCGCAGAGACTTTAGAGAAGAAACCTTAAGTAACATCAAGAAGTATCATGCCAGGCAGTACCAGAGGTCTGAATCAAATTTAATGTCTATCAGGAATCTTTGATGTAAGAGGAGTTGACCTGCGCTGATCTCAGTATGTTCTGGGTTCACCCTCAGAGATAGCAAAGTAAGCGTTGTATTCGGTGTCACTTCAGAAAATCAAAAGAGCTAAGGTGCCTCAGAGAGTTGAGCTAGAATGTATCCTTATAGCCATCAAATATAGAATTGACTCTAAAAAGGATGTTTGATTCACCGATATAAAGAGGAAGTCGATTCCGTTGAACTTAGGAGATGTACACACAACCGGATGACAGAAAGTCATTTAGATTGGTGGACTCATAAGGGGTAAGGCAGTATAAACTCACATACTCGCGGAGAGAAGATCGAAGTCCCCGAAAACACATGCCCTTCCCGGCTGACTGTAATTAATCAAAAGCGAATAAAAAATGATTTTACGTATGAAAAATTTAGTGTCGTCATCTTATCAAATGTTATTAGCATAACGCAGTAGAAATATAGTAGATATTCGTATAGAGGAAAATATTTGTGACTAACATTTATTAGGTTGTTACATAAATCCGTTCGTTTTTTTTAATAATTTATTTTAATACTTATTATTTAGTAATATTACTAATGAATCATTCGATAATGTATTCTGCTTCATTGTCTACGACTTCCTGTCAACGATGCACTACCTATTCAATACCTCTACGACAGAAATCATTAGATTTTGACTCTAAAATTTCATCAAGACACGTTTTAAACTCCATATCATTATTGAACAAAACATCCCTGAAATTCTTAGAAAGCGACCGATAAAGGTGCTAATCTGAAGGCGTTAAATCAGGAAAATATAGCGGTTGTGGTAGAATTTTCCAGCTGAGCTATTTAGTTGCAAATTTGGTTATGTTAGTGATGTAAGGGCGATCATTGTCATGTTATAATTATACTATATCGCTGGTCAGGTCTTTTCAGCTGAATTGCCTTTCTGAGCCGGTTCATTTGTTTAACATAGAGTTCAGCATTGGCCGTTTGGTTGTTTTTGAAGCATTTCATATTATGCTGTCGGTAATGAAGTCATCTCCATACACAGCACAAATGTATCGAAAAGCTTTGGCAGCTTTGTGACCTTGATATAAAAGCAAATAGAAGATGTTGAACATTCTCATTCTTGTCTACTTGACATTCCATCTCTAAAGGGTGTCTAATCGGAAATAAAATTTAAATAACGTTAGACAACAGTCTCACAAGACTACCCGAGTTACAAAGAGGCAAAAAATGCTACGAAAGTTTTTTCTTCAAAATCATTCGCAGAAAAATTCAGAAAAAAAACGAACGAATATTTATTTTTTGAACAGGAGTAGATGTTTATCCCTTGTTTCCTGTTTAGAATTGGGTTTCCGGTTCCTTCTAAATTTTACTTCAACTCTGTACTTCTAACATCTCTGCTTAAACTCTGAAATTTATACTATAATTCGGTTTCCGGTTCCTTTTAAAGTATTTTCCTTCTCTTTCCCTTCCAGTAGCCCCTTGCGTCTTAGTGGCGTTATCGCCTTGCTTGCGATGAATTGTTTTCAAATATATATATAACAACCTAATATACTGAATATTGTTTTGATTCGAACCAAATTGAATAATATGCAACTATATGGTAGAGAAAAAGACTGATTTATCAGAAAAAAATACTTGCATAACACAAGGTCTTTTAAGATTATAGTGAGATGAAATTTAATAAACTTAAATAATAGTAGTTATTTGCCTAATAGAAACAAATTAACAGACTCCAATTCTCCAATGGTTCGGAGGTTTACTATATCTGCCTTGGTTTCTTTCTTTCTTTTTTTATCATTTCACCCCAAGTAAAGCAATAAAGTCACTAAGGCGCAAGAGGTCACTGAGTGTAAGAGAATATGAGAAAATATACTATTAAGGACAGAGGACAATAAAATAACAAGAATTAAGAAGATAGAAGCTAAGGTTTGACTTAGCATTTAAAGTTTTGAAGCTCAAACTAGACTGGGAAGCAAGAAGTCGGAAGAGAGTTCCACAAACGAGAATTGTGATAGAAGAAACCGTTAGCATAGAACTTACGGTTACATCTAACCAACTCAAGTGAAAATTGATGAGACGTTGTCGAAAATCTAGTATTTCGCTTAAATTCATAAAGTCTAGGTACTATAGAGGAATTTTCTTCAAAAACATTACCAAGAAATTATTTATAGAAAAGTCACAAGTAAGCTACGTTACGGGTTCTTTATTTTTAAAAAACTTTCTTTAATGTATTAATCAGTTATAAAAATTTCAATGTAGGAAAGTTCCTTCCCTTTTGTGATGCTAAATGAAAAAGCAAGAACAAAATATATCGTGCAGACTTTAGTACCAGTGGAATTAAATAAAAGATTTTCCTTTTTTTTTCTTTTTCAATCTCTCCGTATTATTATCACCTGTGTGTATTTTTAGTCGGTGTATCTACGTGTAATGCTGAGAAAACAAAATAAAAGAAAGTATTATGAAGTCTAAAAGAAGAAGAAAAAAAAGCATTTGCCTCATTAAATTTGAATCTGAATGAATAGGCAGCTTAAAAAAATAGAAAACTTTATTTAATCAGTAAACTGATAAACGTTTTTATATTATATTTTAGTTTTATCTTTTCCGTTATTGATTTATACGCAACATTTACCATATCTACTCCTTTACTTATTCTTAAAAAAATGAATGAAGCCATCAAAATAAACGATATGATTCGACATTTTGGAAAGGGAGATAATCATTGATGACCGAAAATTTCGAGAATCACATTACTTAATTCTCTTTTCAATAGGCGCCTCGCGAATCTGGAATTTCGTGACACACTTTAAAAATTCTCGAATTTATCCCTTGTCTTCGTATGGATTATCTTAATCTTGTTTATTTATTAGTTTTAATTAATTATAAAATAGTGTTTATTTCACCTTAATTTCAGTAAATTTCTCATAATTCAGTCGGCAAGAGCAGCAATCAAGATAATATAGTTTCCGAGATAAAAGAAATAGGTGGTCGAATACCGGTTATTCTTTATTTCTGATACGTGCTGTTCGCTGACTGCCTTGAAATAACGATCTGGGCAGATGAGATGAAAAGCAACGGAGATTAAGATGGAAGCTGTACTAATAAAGAATTAATAATGTCTGACAATTTTTCATCAAATAATAATAACAAAAAAAATCAAGATAATATTATTCGGAGTTACTGTTATTTTTACAATGTTTTGGCTGTC
Organism: Acanthosepion esculentum; assembly: GCA_964036315.1. Lineage (NCBI taxonomy): Eukaryota > Metazoa > Mollusca > Cephalopoda > Sepiida > Sepiidae > Acanthosepion > Acanthosepion esculentum. Next base: position 78,151,714 of record OZ038488.1, read on the forward strand.
TCGTTCCTCCGGTCATCTTCAGGTGAGATTTTGACAGATGGATTCCCAAAGTGGGCGGCTCAGTACCCCCAGACAAATGTGGTAGAATGGGGCGAGAGATAAAAGAGGGCGGTAGTGAATAGAAAAATAGGGGGTGATGGTTGGTAGATAGGTGGCATTAAAATCAAGTAATCTCTTTTTCTCTTTTTTTTGGCAAAATCTATATAACAAAATCTAAATCACTTAGACTTATGTACACATATAATTCTTTACACTTACACTTACCTACACTTATACTTAAGGAACACGTATAATTTACGAAAATATAACAAAAACATTATACATGAATATATTTTAATAATGTTTTATTTCTTTGTCCGAAGTTAAAATTCTGAACGTTTGTTTGTATCGTCAGGATCCGTGCAAAGGTCTCGTGGGCTCCCTAGAATCTATGATACGCCCTCAAATCTATGACATGCCCCTAATTTATGATACTCGCCCATTCTATGATACGCCTATATAATTGTTGTTTTGTGTTGGCAGTACATCAAGTAAGAAGGGTTGTCATATTTGTTCGAAATTGTGATGCCAAAGGTTTGATCTAGGTGGCAAGGTGGCGACAGGAAAAAAAGCTTAGAAGCCATTAGTCTAGTATCCAAGTAGAACCTTTCTGACATGCAAAAATTTGTTAGTTTTTGAAAACATTGTTGATAGGAGATACTTTATTATAGCTTCATTTCTTTCCCTGTAAACACATTCCAAAGTGCAGTGCTTTAGTTTAAAACTTTCACTGCGTAATTAAATATCATAATCATTCCCGTAATGATATTAACAGTTCACAAAAAAATAAAATGAAAAAAAATCTAACAGTATAAAAGGAGTTTTTTTTCTAAGCTGTGGGGTTAATTTTACTTTAAAGTAAACTTTAAAACTAACCAGCTAAACGTTTATCTGAAGAAGGCCGGGGAAAGGAATCCGTTAAAACTGTTGAAACTGTAAAACATTAAAATGAAGAAAGAGAGAAAAGACATTGAAAC